>JAWNND010001082.1:0-423042 GCA_035043265.1 Drosophila testacea | reverse complement strand
ACTTAGTCATCACGCTGTAGGCCAAACGGTTCAAGATATTGAGATGAAATTTTTACACAACATAGCTGAGACATAATTATCGTGCAATAAGACGGGATTTTTTGATATCCCCACTGGAAGGGCTAAAATGGGGTCAAGGTCAAAATTGCTTAGTATGAAATTTTTTTGTTTTTTGAGCTATCTAACCAAATTCACAGATTATGTATTTCTTACTAACTGCTACATCCTGAGAAAATTTGGTCAAGATCGGACCACTATATCATATAGCTGCCATTGGAACAACCAGATGCAAATTAAAACTTTGTATGAAGATCTTTGTTATTTTTGAGATATCTCAACCAAACTCACAGATTATGGATTTCGTACTCACTGCTACATCCTGAGAAAATTTGGTCAAGATCGGGCCACTATATCATATAGCTGCCATAGGAACAACCAGATGCAAATTAAAACTTTGTATGAAGATCTTTGTTATTTTTGAGATATCTCAACCAAACTCACAGATTTTGGATTTCGTACTCACTGCTACATACGATTACGATTCATTTGTGTTGCGGCTTTCAAAATCAATTTTCAGTATATGCACTGTTACTCGCTCTTGCTGCAATAATCCAATTGCAGCGAAAACTTTAAAACAGCGAGCAGGAAAATGTAAATTCTCTATATTATATAAAGTACTACTTATTACTATTATCTTAAGTCCAATTACAGGGAAAAATTGAATTTACAATTCCCGCTATCTAATTAGAAATGACATAAGGTCTGGCTATAGCTGTAAGAAATGTTTCCTATTTTCACTTCACATTTTTCCCCGAGATTTCAGCGAGCGTAGCGAGCCGGGGGTTGGCGAGCGAAGCGAGCAGGGGGCAAACCCCCTAGTCTATATATATAAAACTCTTGTCCTGACTCACTGACTGACTTAGTCATCACGCTGTAGGCCAAACGGTTCAAGATATTGAGATGAAATTTTTACACAACATAGCTGAGACATAATTATCGTGCAATAAGACGGGATTTTTTGATATCCCCACTGGAAGGGGCTAAAATGGGGGGTCAAAGGTCAAAATTGCTTAGTATGAAATTTTTTTTTGTTTTTGAGCTATCTTAACCAAATTCACAGATTATGTATTTCTTACTAACTGCTACATCCTGAGAAAATTTGGTCAAGATCGGGCCACTATATCATATAGCTGCCATAGGAACAACCAGATGCAAATTAAAACTTTGTATGAAGATCTTTGTTATTTTTTGAGATATCTCAACCAAACTCACAGATTATGGATTTCGTACTCACTGCTACATCCTGAGAAAATTTGGTCAAGATCGGGCCACTATATCATATAGCTGCCATAGGAACAACCAGATGCAAATTAAAACTTTGTATGAAGATCTTTGTTATTTTTTGAGATATCTCAACCAAACTCACAGATTTTGGATTTCGTACTCACTGCTACATCCTGAGAAAATTTGGTCAAGATCGGACCACTATATCATATAGCTGCCATAGGAACAACCAGATGCAAAATAAAACTTTGTATGAAGATCTTTGTTATTTTTTGAGATATCTCAACCAAACTCACAGATTATGGATTTCGTACTCACTGCTACATCCTGAGAAAATTTGGTCAAGATCGGACCACTATATGATATAGCTGCCATAGGAACAACCAGATGCAAATTAAAACTTTGTATGAAGATCTTTGTTATTTTTGAGATATCTCAACCAAACTCACAGATTTTGGATTTCGTACTCACTGCTACATCCTGAGAAAATTTGGTCAAGATCGGACCACTATATCATATAGCTGCCATAGGAACAACCAGATGCAAATTAAAACTTTGTATGAAGATCTTTGTTATTTTTTGAGATATCTCAACCAAACTCACAGATTATGGATTTCGTACTCACTGCTACATCCTGAGAAAATTTGGTCAAGATCGGATCACTATATCGTATAGCTGCCATAGGAACAGTGGCTTTTAATGCTATTAATAAACAATCAAAAGAAGATTGACAAGGGGAGGGGGAGGGGAGGGGGTTGTTACGATTCATTTGTGTTGCGGCTTTCAAAATCAATTTTCAGTATATGGCACTGTTACTCGCTCTTGCTGCAATAATCCAATTGCAGCGAAAACTTTAAAACAGCGAGCAGCGAAAATGTAAATTCTCTATCTATATATATAAAACTCTTTGTCCTGACTCACTGACTGACTTAGTCATCACGCTGTAGGCCAAACGGTTCAAGATATTGAGATGAAATTTTTACACAACATAGCTGAGACATAATTATCGTGCAATAAGACGGGATTTTTTGATATCCCCACTGGAAGGGGCTAAAATGGGGGGTCAAAGGTCAAAATTGCTTAGTATGAAATTTTTTTTGTTTT
Organism: Drosophila testacea; assembly: GCA_035043265.1. Classification (NCBI taxonomy): domain Eukaryota; kingdom Metazoa; phylum Arthropoda; class Insecta; order Diptera; family Drosophilidae; genus Drosophila; species Drosophila testacea. The sequence goes on along the minus strand of JAWNND010001082.1, from coordinate 420,654 downwards.
TTGAGCTATCTTAACCAAATTCACAGATTATGTATTTCTTACTAACTGCTACATCCTGAGAAAATTTGGTCAAGATCGGGCCACTATATCATATAGCTGCCATAGGAACAACCAGATGCAAATTAAAACTTTGTATGAAGATCTTTGTTATTTTTTGAGATATCTCAACCAAACTCACAGATTATGGATTTCGTACTCACTGCTACATCCTGAGAAAATTTGGTCAAGATCGGGCCACTATATCATATAGCTGCCATAGGAACAACCAGATGCAAATTAAAACTTTGTATGAAGATCTTTGTTATTTTTTGAGATATCTCAACCAAACTCACAGATTTTGGATTTCGTACTCACTGCTACATCCTGAGAAAATTTGGTCAAGATCGGACCACTATATCATATAGCTGCCATAGGAACAACCAGATGCAAAATAAAACTTTGTATGAAGATCTTTGTTATTTTTTGAGATGTCTCAACCAAACTCACAGATTATGGATTTCGTTCTCACTGCTACATCCTGAGAAAATTTGGTCAAGATCGGACCACTATATGATATAGCTGCCATTGGAACAACCAGATGCAAATTAAAACTTTGTATGAAGATCTTTGTTATTTTTTGAGATATCTCAACCAAACTCACAGATTTTGGATTTCGTACTCACTGCTACATCCTGAGAAAATTTGGTCAAGATCGGACCACTATATCATATAGCTGCCATAGGAACAACCAGATGCAAAATAAAACTTTGTATGAAGATCTTTGTTATTTTTTGAGATATCTCAACCAAACTCACAGATTATGTATTTCTTACTCACTGCTACATTCTGAGAAAATTTGGTCAAGATCGGATCACTATATCGTATAGCTGCCATAGGAACAGTGGCTTTTAATGCTATTAATAAACAATCAAAAGAAGATTGACAAGGGGAGGGGGAGGGGAGGGGGTTGTTACGATTCATTTGTGTTGCGGCTTTCAAAATCAATTTTCAGTATATGGCACTGTTACTCGCTCTTGCTGCAATAATCCAATTGCAGCGAAAACTTTAAAACAGCGAGCAGCGAAAATGTAAATTCTCTATATTATATAAAGTACTACTTATTACTATTATCTTAAGTCCAATTACAGGGAAAAATTGAATTTACAATTCCCGCTATCTAATTAGAAATGACATAAGGTCTGGCTATAGCTGTAAGAAATGTTTCCTATTTTCACTTCACATTTTTCCCCGAGATTTCAGCGAGCGTAGCGAGCCGGGGGTTGGCGAGCGAAGCGAGCAGGGGGCAAACCCCTAGTATATATATATAATAAAAATCCCAGCAGTATATATTAAAAAAAAACCTATTAGCTTGAAATAAAATGTTCTAAATTTACGAGGAAAATAGAGAAATATATATAACTAACAAGATTATTTGATTTATTTATGGAAATTAAAGTTAATGTTGTTATTATGTTCAGAATACCAAATTTTTCTAGTCATTTTTTTGGGGACTACAGGGTATACGCAGCAGATGAAGATGATGAGCAAGAAGATGAAGAAGCCGAAGAAAGCAAGTAGGAACAACAACAAGGACAAGACAACAACAAAAGCCATTTGCTATTATGATAATTATTTTGAAAGGCTTTGCACGAGTTTTTGAACACAAAAGGGATTTAAATTACGCCGCTAAGCGGTTTATGCAACAACAACAACAACAACAACAACATCAACAAGAGCTCAAAGTTAAGAACCATTTTGTGTGGGAGTAAAACAGGGAAAAAGAGAAAGAGAGAGAATGAGTGTGGAAGAGAAGGGAGTGCAGGGGAAGTGAGAGTGAGAGAAGCTTCAGAGAACTCATCAGCAGCCAAGCATCACATTTTGAGATAAACATAAAGCGCACCTAATGCGTGTGTGTGGAAGTGTGTGTGTGTGTGTGTGCCCGCAGACAGGCTACTCATATGTGTGCGTGTGTGTGTGTGACTGTGTGTGTGTGCTGTTGACTTTGGATAATATCGTTTGTTGCCTGTTGTTGTTGTCGTTGTTGTCGTTGCCCACGTTGCGTTGTTTGCGTTGTTTGTTTGTTTGTTTGACTGATTGTCTGTCATTTTGTCTGATTGTACGCCTATTAGTATACAAATGAATGAATAAGTGTACACACACCCACACACACACACACCCGCACACACACCCTTAACAGAGCTGTCATTTTAGCTAGATTTAGAAGAATTCAGCAAATGCAATTAAATAGAAATCTGGCTATGTTCAGAAATGATTTGATTTCTTTCTAGATACCATAAAGATGCTGTCGTTGATAACAGTATAAATTATAGAGTATATATAATAAATATTTATGTTCATTATATGTATCACGAAAGTGCAGTCAAATTACCTGACAACCTTTGTCTTAATTGTCAAAAATTATGACCACACATTTTGGTAGAGCATGAGTTGCCATCTCACTCTTACAAATGAGACGACTCACATTTACCAACACTCAATCAATAAATGATTCCTGCCGAATCATTACAACTGACGTTTTACAACACTATAATCACAGCATACCTGATACCCTATAAATATTTAATATTTTATATACCAAATTAAACTCAAAATTGTTCTTTCTTCTTATTATGTAATTTAATTAACACATTTACTAATTGCTTAGCTATTTCTAGCTACTTTTTTTAACAGATTTGATATTTAAGCGCTAAATATTGCGACACTTTCACTCCCTGTTCCCTCGTTTACATTTTTGCTTGATTGAATGTGCGAACAAATGTTACGAGCCAAAAGCCGCAGCGAAAGTTTAGGTTTAAAACAAAGTGGGGAATAGAAGGGGAACCTGTAGTAGCTTGGAAGCAGAGTAGAAGGGATGAAGGGTTGGAGGGATGAAGGGTTGGAGGGATGGAGGGATGTAGGGATGGAGCAGACTTTCCCTTATCTAGCTGCTACAAAAAGACTGTAGAAAGAGACACAACACGCGCACAATTGACAAACGAGATTATTGTGCTTTAATCCTTTAAATCTTTGTTAGACAATTTGCAGCCAAATGGCGTGCATTAAAAAAGAACAAATTGTAATATAAAAATGCAGTAAGCTACAGTGGAGCAAGCTCGACAGAAGGAGACCCAGTACTTTTTGAGTGCAAAGCGTTCACTAAAGATTGTTCTTCAATGTTGCATACTATCAATAGATGGCGCCACTTGATAAACATAGAGGTCGCTATGTCTCTTCTTCTTCCTTTTGCCCGTAACATTGTTAGTTAAATATCTTCCGCGTTTATCAACCGATTGGAATGAAATTTTCAGGACAGGTTTGGACTATAGTGAATATTATATATACCAAAAATCAAGGCGCTAGTTTTAAGGGTTTTCTTGTAATTCGTCTTTAAAATTTTGTTTTTAAATTTCTAGGGGCGGAGGGGGGCGTGGCAAAAATCTAAAATAAACTGGTTCAATGCAAGATATAGATGCACGTACATGCCAAATTTGGTGTCTCTAGCTCTGATAGTCTCTGAGATCTAGGTTTTCAAAAATACGGTGTTTACGAATCCAATGAGATACCAAATGATATAGGTAGTTCTTAAAGCAAATTTAATTCTCCATTTGTTCCTAGCTGCAAGCAATCTTTTTCTTATAGAGCCTAGGGTGATGAATCCTAGAAAAGGACCAACAGATAAGGGTAACTAGATCTTATAATTTTAATAATACTTCTTATATTTGTAACTCTTTATATTTTATAGATTCAAACAATCTCTTTAAGAAACCAATAGGGAGGGCCCCTAGGAAGAAACCAACTAATAAAGGTAACTTGGTCTAATAATTATAATAATGCTTCTTATGTATGTAACACTTTATAATTTTAGTTTTAAGCAATCTCTTTAAGGACCCAAAGGAGATGAACCTCAATAAATCAAATTGAATATCTTACTTAGAATCGGTAATTATGTATTCTCATTGGATTGAAATTAAGTAAATAAAACACTTGAAACTTCTTTTTTAACGCATGAATTTCATTAATAATCATTTGGTAAAAGGTAGAAAAGGTTTAAATTATTTGTTAGTTTATTAACAACTTATCATAGCCACTTTACTGCTTTAAACAGGGTATATATATATATATAGTATGTATTGTTCTTTGTGCCTTTGCTTTTTCTATCGAGTGTCTTTGTGAATGGCTTTAATTGTTGTAATTCGATTTCATTCATTTCATTGCATGTGCCTGTTGTCTGTTGTCTGTCATTCCATCAGTTTGTCGAACAGTCAGTTTATCCGTATGTCAGTCTATCAATCCGTCTGTCAGTCTGTCAGTCCATCAATCCTCTGCTCTACATCAGTGATTGCAATTTCATGGTCGCTTTCTATTGTTGTTGGGCTTCTAGATCCGCTTTGAGCAGCTTGTCGGCATGTTTCAATTGACTTGATTCTTGGTAGTTGGGTATTTTGGGGTGGTTGTGGGTGGTTTTGGGTGGTTTTGGGTGGTACCAGTGGTTGTGGGTGGTGCGATTTAGCGGATTTAACACTAATGCAATTGTTACTGCGCTTTGACCAGTTAAATTGGCAGTTAAGCGCCTTCAGTCAACCAATTAATTCTCTTAGCCAAATTGAAGCACTCAAGCGTCAGTGTTAGCGGCTTTGTGCATTTCAAATGAATGAATACAAATCCGAAAACGAATACGAATACGAATACGAATACGATTACGAATAACTAATACCTAATATGAATACAATGAATTCGATTCGATTGTATAACACAATCTTATGACTAGTATTCCACACTTAATTATTCATATATCTGCTTAATTGCTTGGGAGACTATGAGAATGTTTAGTCAAATCAAGGAATTGAATTACAAATTCAACAATCAAACAGTAAAGTTCAAGTATTTTTCCAAGTCCAGACTTGGTATTGAAATCTATAACGTCTTGAGAGGTATTTAATCAGTGTTGGAAATTAATTTAGCAGTACTATTGTATCTCAACACCTGTAAACCTTGTAAATATGTACACTGATAAAAATAAAGGGTCTAAGAAATAGACTAGAAACAGAGCACAATTTTCTTGACTCAATTCTTAGACCCAAAAATGGTTGAGTCTTTTGAGAAATTTAAGATTATTCGCTTAAAAAACGAAAGGTCGGGAGTTTAAGCTTTTAAATTTAAAGCCCGTTCTTGATATAAAATTTTGTACTAATGCATTTTATTTCAATATTAAAATGGTTTTTAATTTTAACAAAAATATAAAATTTTGAATGCATTTTTTGTTTCTTCTGAAAACTAATAATTCCTTATAATATCTTCCTATATACTAAACTTTTATTAAAATTGTTTCAAATACTTTTTATAACTAATCTTTTTTACTTGCACATTATTCACAGATCATAAACATTATGAGGAACATCATTATCAGCGAAAGATCATCATTAATGATCATTTACTAAATTGTATAGCAATTTTTCAATTGTCGCAATCAAATGTCATGTAACTTTTTGGTCAGCTTGATCCGTCTAGTTATTCAAACTACTTGGAATCGTACTCAGACGTGTATTCACACTTATTCACATCGTTTGTGTCAATTACAAGTGACTTCAACGAGTACTTGAGTCACTTAAATCAAACGTGAAAACAAACAAATTGACGGAATTTAGTTGAGGTCTATTGTTGTTGTTGTTGTTGTTGTTGTTTCTGTTGTTGTTTATTACAGTGCCTGCTAGTTGTTGTTGTACAATCATGGTCATGAACATACATATATGTATATATTGTAATGAGAAGGGCGTTGCGCATAAATTGACTGTGGCCAGACACAGAACAGTGCTTGCTAACAGTTTACACACATACACACACACACACATATGCACACTCACACACAGAGAGTCATAAACAGTGCGCACAAATTGTTAATTGACACATTGGTATAATGAAGACATGAGAATACAGTGCGTTCATACTGAGCGTGTTTCATCTCCAGCTGATTTTCCAATTAGCCCCCAAACAGCAACAACAACAACAACAACCGCACTTGACTTTAATAGTGGAATGGGAAGGGGTGCAAAACAAGGGCTGCAAAAGGATGGTGGGGGTGTCGTAATTGAGGGATGGATCATTAGTGCTTAACTGCTTAACAGCTTAACGGCTTAATTGCTTGGCCACCAAACTATAGTGCTATTACTTAACATTATGTTATGGCCACAGTTGGCAGACAGATTTCATTTTGACGCCCTTTCAATCAGCTATCTTTCCCTCTACCACCCTGCCCCCTCTCTGCTAACAGGTCCCTCTCTACCTCCCGTTTCAACAACTCAACCCCATTGAACTATTCCACATCCAAGCGAATCAATCACAATTAGGATTTGAGCAAATACTTACGACTACACTCACAAACACTCACCAAAAAACACTCACACATGTGGCACCTTCCATTCCATTATTCATTATGAATTCCCTGAGTGTATTTGTATTTGTATTTGTATTTGCAGTTGTTGTTGTTGTTCTTGTTGGTTGTACAAATGAGTCTGAAAACCTTTTGACTAATGAATTGCGTCTAATTTCACTTTGGCTAATAACAGCAACAAATCTTTCTCCCACAAACCATTCTTAGTTTCATTTTCAATGCAATTTCGCAAAAGATTTCTCTAGTTCGTAGAGATTATAAAATGAAATTAAAAACTTTATAGCTTTTTAACAATGTTTTTAGTTATTTAGTTAATTAAATAATTAAACTAAAGTGACATTTCCAAAATATTTTCAAGTATATTTTTGTGCACTTGGGGCGAAAGTTAAGATTCTAAAATTTTTGTTTCGTCAAATGAAAATTGTAAAATTAATTAAGCACTAAGAACTTAAAATCAACCTCAAATTTAAGTGTAAATTACAATTTTCTTTATTTAAAAAGTATATTTTTAGTTATCTATTAATGTTAATAAGGCTATTAAGTTTAAATAAATAAAGAAATATCAAACGGTTATCAATCTGTTAAATATATCAAGATGCATTTACAATTCTTTAATTGATTATTGTTGAAGATGCTTTCAAATAGAATAAGAGGGTAAAATAATTAACAATATGTAAACGTTCTCAAATTTTCAATTAATATATAATTTAAATCTAAGAGTTCCATGTAATTAAATTTAATTTAAATAGCTTGTGATCACTTTCGAATAAAATACCCTGCCTTAAAGTTAGAATTATAATAGAGTATAGAGTACTATGCAAACTAATAATCATAAACAAGTCATCAATGTGGAAACCTTAATAAACTGTTTAGTTAGCTAAGTAAAATTACTGAAAAACTTTAACAATTTCGAGATGAACAATTGATTAATTGAGTGCATACGAATAACTTGAATATACTCATTTTTATCGCTTCAACAAATGCTATACAAACAAATTTCTAATTGTCTGACGAGCAACAAAATGACTTAATATCTCTTCAAATGGTATTAAAAGTACACATTTTATCGATTTCAATATTCTAAACAAAAAAAGGAGAGAAAACAAATGAGATTGTGTAAGATTTGGCTGGCTTTAATTGCTCAATTGTGAAATTGTTGTTCAATTGGTCAACTGGTCAATTGCTCAATTTGCTCATTCGAAATGCATTCAATTTGCAACAATTTTATTTGGCACATGTCTAACATGCCTTTTGACATAAATTGCATTTGCCTTGGCATTCAGTATACCACATTCTGCATTCGCAGTTTTAGCCATTTTGCATTTGCATTTAAATGCATTTTGGCCAAAATAGTTAGAGAATGGACATAGGAGAATGTGGAGAACAGGAGAGGGGGACATTTGACTAGGCAAAAGTCATTTATCAAGCGAATATATCAAATAAATTAGTTAAATATTATGTTATCAAATTAAGTGCGCACGCCCAAAATGCCACACACACACATAAACACACACAAGCAAACACACACAAATACACACACACACACACATATACAAGATTTTCCTGGCATATGTTTAACACTGTCAGCATAAATTTCACTCACAACATTTGATATGACAACAATAAAGTCAAATCGCATTTGCTTACGAATATTTATATGCATTCAACTCGAATTCAGATTGCAGTCAACATGAATTCAACTGACAGTTTACTCACATTCAGCTCACATTCAGTTAACATTCAGTGGCAATGACAATCTCAAGTCCTGCATTCAAATTACGACGACCAAAAACCTCTCTGAAAATCCAGCTAAATTGTTAGCGACAAACTTAACGACCAGAGTTTAGACCAGACAAATTCCCCTGAACCCGAACCCGAACCTTCCCCTTTCCATTCCCCATCCCCTTTTCCCATTCCCTATCCCATTCTAGTACAGCTGAGGCATGCCACATGCCAGCGTTGCAAGTACAGTTCAAAATGCTAATCACCCACACATGACATTCATTGTCTGTGAAACAATTGGAATCAGACAACATGCTCAAATTGCTATGAATTGTATTACGTGCTCACGCGGTCAGAATACCCCCAATGGTGTGGGAAATGAATACCCCTACTCCGCTTGCCTGACGGCCAGTTGATAAGTGAGAAGCAGCTTAACAAATGTTTATGTATATCTACATACATACATACATATATAGTTAAACATATATTATGCCAAAAAGCCAACTCTGAAACCAACTGTCAGCATCATTTTGCACTCCCCAATAGAGAAGTTCAAATTCATATATGTAAATATATACGACTGTATTTATATATATATATATAAAACTCTTTGTCCTCACTGACTGACTCACTGACTGACTCACTGACTGACTCACTGACTGACTCACTGACTTAGTCAACACGCTGTAGGCCAAACGGTTCAAGATATTGAGATGAAATTTTTACACAACATAGCTGAGACATAATTATCGTGCAATAAGACGGGATTTTTTGATATCCCCACTGGAAGGGGCTAAAATGGGGGTCAAAGGTCAAAATTGCTTAGTATGAAATTTTTTTTTGTTTTGAGATATCTCAACCAAACTCACAGATTATGTATTCCTTACTCACTGCTACATCCTGAGAAAATTTGGTCAAGATCGGACCACTATATCATATAGCTGCCATTGGAACAACCAGATGCAAATTAAAACTTTGTATGAAGATCTTTGTTATTTTTTGAGATATCTCAACCAAACTCACAGATTATGGATTTCGTACCCACTGCTACATCCTGAGAAAATTTGGTCAAGATCGGACCACTATATCATATAGCTGCCATTGGAACAACCAGATGCAAATTTAAACTTTGTATGAAGATCTTTGTTATTTTTTGAGATATCTCAACCAAACTCACAGATTATGTATTTCTTACTCACTGCTACATCCTGAGAAAATTTGGTCAAGATCGGGCCACTATATCATATAGCTGCCATAGGAACAACCAGATGCAAATTAAAACTTTGTATGAAGATCTTTGTTATTTTTGAGATATCTCAACCAAACTCACAGATTATGGATTTCGTACTCACTGCTACATCCTGAGAAAATTTGGTCAAGATCGGACCACTATATCATATAGCTGCCATAGGAACAACCAGATGCAAATTAAAACTTTGTATGAAGATCTTTGTTATTTTTTGAGATATCTCAACCAAACTCACAGATTATGGATTTCGTACTCACTGCTACATCCTGAGAAAATTTGGTCAAGATCGGATCACTATATCGTATAGCTGCCATAGGAACAACCAGATGCAAATTAAAACTTTGTATGAAGATCTTTGTTATTTTTTGAGATATCTCAACCAAACTCATAGATTATGTATTTCTTACTCACTGCTACATCCTGAGAAAATTTGGTCAAGATCGGATCACTATATCGTATAGCTGCCATAGGAACAGTGGCTTTTAATGCTATTAATAAACAATCAAAAGAAGATGGACAAGGGGTGGGGGAGGGGGAGGGGGTGTAACGATTCATTTGTGTTGCGGCTTTCAAAATCAATTTTCAGTATATGGCACTGTTACTCGCTCTTGCTGCAGTAATCCAATTGCAGCGAAAACTTTAAAACAGCGAGCAGCGAAAATGTAAATTCTCTATATTATATAAAGTACTACTTATTACTATTATCTTAAGTCCAACTACAGGGAAAAATTGAATTTACAATTCCCGCTATCTAATTAGAAATGACATAAGGGGTGGCTATAGCTGTGAGAAATGTTTCCTATTTTCACTTCATTTTCCCCGAGATTTCAGCGAGCGTAGCGAGCCGGGGTTGGCGAGCGAAGCGAGCAGACAAACCCTAGTATATATATATATTTACGGACACCTATTTATCATGTTGTGCCTCTAAAAGTTTTTCTAGTTTTATAACACTCTTTAAATCTATTTGGATATCCAGCAATTCTTATTTATTATTCTTTTTATTTAATTAAATATTATTATTAGAATTCTGCACAAATTTGTTTTATTCTTCAATTGTAATATTATTATTTTAATGTTCTGTTATGCTAACATTATGTTAATTTTATTTATATTTTGTTAGAATTTACACCTCGTTTTAATAAATTTAATTTAATTATTTTCATAATTGTAAATATATTTGTATTTATTTCGATAACAAATATTTTATCATTATGTTATGTTATTTATATATAGTTGTATTTTAATTGATTAAGATTTTTCATACATTCTCACTTAATTTTCATAAATATTGTTTCCTGGACAAATTAATTTGTTTTAATATAAATTTTATAGCATACTATTTAGCGCAGCTTTAGGTGTTAACATAATTGTCATATTAACAACTATACTCGCCATATTAGTGTATCAAATTGTCGGAAAATATGTGCTGGGGTCATCAGAAGAAGGCTTAACAGTTAGAGAGCGACTGGCGGACATAACTCAACAGTAACAGGACTTTACACACACATGCATTTACAGGAAATATACGTATCTATAGTTAGCATAGACATGCACACACACACACACGCTCACACACTGATTACAAATGACGTGTGGCTTTGTGTAAAGTCAGTCTGATATATTGCATGGACTGAACTCATACATATCCTGCTTAAATATATTTCGGGATATTAACCCAACTCAACTGATGAAGCAATCAATGAAAAAGCTTAACGAAAATCAAAATAGAATAATGTTATTTGTAAAATAGAGACTTTTCTAGCAAAAATTTCAACTATTTATAATTGATTGAAATACAAATCTAGTCAAATTCAATTTCAAAACATAAATAATATATTATGAGCTTGAGATTTCAATAATCTAGGTTTTCTAACGAGTTTTTCAAGAGACAAGAGATCGGGCATCTTGTTTTAGAAATCGAAATAAAGTAGTATGTATACTAAATTTTAGCGTATTTATTTAAATATTCATTTATTAAAAAACAAATACTTAATTCTGAAATTATAAACTTGCAATAAAGAATGATTTTGCTGTGTGGAAAAACTTTACAGCTTAAAGACTGTGCAACCCTTTTAGTGAATACGATGTCTAAGAATCTAGTTAAAATTCGCAGACATCAAGTCTTACAGAGTGAAGGAAAATTAAACTGTCAGTTAAGTGAAGATTCAGGAACAGACAATTTAGAAAGTAAAGACAGAGATGACGTTGTACTCTAAATAGATATTAGATTCCTAACGAGATGCGCTGAGATTACAACAAAGGAACGCCTCACTTCTTTTACTTTCCTGCCTTTTACTTTTCTTTTATAAGTACAGTATATATTTATGTATTTTCCTTTGATTTTACTTTCCTTTTTTTAGCCTGGCCGACTATCAGATTGCGTGCATTATGTTGAACTGCTGAACGCAGCAAATTAGCATGAAGGGGAAGACAACAACAAGTTACAAACAACATGTGTTGCCTGTCACTCGAACGTCTCCTTCCATCTCACTTTCACCCCCTCTCTCGCACTCAAACTCACTGTCTCTCTCTCTCTCTCTGTCTTCCCGATGTGGAGTGTGTCACATTAAATGATACGCAACACTTGACACCAAAATGCGGCACAGCCAACGACGTTAAGAAAAACTGTAACCTAAACGAAAGTTTGCGGCAGCCACAAAAACATACAATTAAAAAACTCGACTAGCAAATACCGTGTAGTTCAGTCTGGAATACAATAAATGCCATAGTTAAGAGTCTAACATTAAATAAAATATAAAATATAAAATGAGTGCAGAAACAAGTTTCAAACCTGTGGCAAGAAAAGAGCAGTACATCGTTAACCTTTAGTAAATTTTAATAATACACAATTACTAAGGAATTCAGAGTATTCAATAAAAAAAACTTTTGAAGCTTAAACAAACCAATAGAGATACAGACAGACTAAATTAACTCAGATGTAAGTCCAGAAAAAGTACAAATTCTACACAATTCTTTTTAGTGCGTTTACAAATATTTGCACAAAATGATATATAAACTCTCCTTAGCCATTTACAGGATATATGGAAAGAATACCATAGAGAGATTCTGGTGACGCACTAAAGTAGGCAGCGGAATAGCTCTAGAAATTTATGTGTGTACTTTATTAATGAGTCGTTAGCGGTGGTTGTTGTCGTTCTCAAAGTTCTACTGGTTGTCGATGTTGTTGTTGTTGTTGTCGTTGTCGTTGTTTGTGTAAGTTGCATTCTGTAGTGCTTGCGGGCGTGCACACACAGGGAAAATCAATAGAAAGCCAGCTGCTGCCGCAAAGTATGCAATGAAATTGGGCAAATGAATTTAAATGATGCCGCCACGCATTGCGTATACGCACTGTGGAAGGGCAGTCAACTGTGAAAGAGCAAAGGGGAAGAGGAAGAGGAAGAGGAACCGGAAGAGGAGAGAGAGAGAGAGTTAACATTTGTAAGGGGTAGCTAGGCACACATAGATAGACTACATATGTATATGTATGTGTGTCTGTGTGGTGGCAAAAGCATATGCAAATACTTACAAAAATCTAGAAAGCAAACGGAAGTTTATTTCAAGTTGCCACTGCTGGAAGAGGGAATTGCAAAGAGAGGAGTAAGGGGAATGAAACGCGGAAGGGAGGAAGGGAGGCAAGTAGCATAGGGAATGAAGTGGCAGTCAAGTGCAAGCCCAAGCAACATCAGAGGCAAAAGTAAAACAAACAAGCGCATAAAGCAAAGGCCAAGACAAACAACAGGAAGACAAAATCAAGCTGCTCTAAGAAGCAAAAAAAATTACATATATATATATATATATATATACAATTTTATATAGAAAAAAAACACAGATATTTATATATATATTTATTCAGGCAGAAACCATGTCCCCCTTCCATTCGTAAGAGTTGTTTGTAGCATTTTTGAACTTGTAACCTCAGCGAGTCAAAAGGTGAAAGGAAGCGGATGTCTTGACTGGCAGCTGAAGCAGCAGATAAAGTGCAGGGGACTGGCGGACAGTGAAGCTTGCCAAAACGTGCTCAAGTTCATATAAGCATAGAGGGGCAGAGAAATAACGGAACGAGAGACTCACAGATAGACAGTTATTCAGTCAAGCAGTAAGTCGGTCTGTCCATCTGTCTGTCTGTCAGTTAGTTAAATCGTCGACATCCACATCAAGCTGATCAACAGTCTTCTCTTCATCATACCCATCATCATCCTCCAAATACACATTTTAGCAGACTCCACCATTTTCTTAGTTATAGCTAATCAAATGTTGTGCTACAAATTTTAAACGAATTTAAAATTTATAAATACCCTAAAAGAAATTTAAGCTATTGTTTATTAATTTCAAACTGTACATTTTATTTAAATTTCTACGCTTCAACTAATTAAATGTTGTGCAGCAAAGTTTGGTTCAATTTAAAATTTATAAATGCACTTAAAACTTATTAACTTTTAACTTTAATATTTAGACTTTTGTATTTTTAAATAAACTCTATTTCAATTCAATGCATTCATTTTACAAATATTATCGTTCAGTTTATTCAAATTTCTTAATGTTTATAATAATCTCTGGGTCGATTCTAATCAATCCTTTTATCATCCAGCTCATTTTTTGTTTATTATTCTTAAATTTCTAATCATCAACTTGCTTAACTCATCTCTCTCATTAACGTCCACATTATTATCTTTCTTTCCGGTCGCCCCAAGTTCCTTCTTAACATTTTTTCATCATTCTCCTCATTAATTATTTCAATACTCTCCTCGACATTTTTCTCATTTTCACAATCTTTCTTATTTCACTTATTTCCTCATCATCTTCTCTTTATTCTTTTCATTAGTTTCCATTCCTTTCCTTTTTAGCTTCTCGATTATTCACCTCATCAATATCAACATCATCATCATCTGTCACTTTCTTTAAGATCATACTCATAATTGTTCTTCTCTTCAAACTCTTCAACCACATCAACATAAGGCAGCAGGCCGACAATCAGGCATTTCAAAAAAAAAGTAGTTTCAGTTTAGTCAAAACATTTGAGGGTGTCAATTTATTCAGTCAGTCAGTTAGATAAACAAAATTTGTGGAATGAAAAAAAGAATAGACAGCAAAACATCATGGTAAAAGCGAAACAAGGGCCAACCAAAATCAGGGCACAACCCCAACAACAACAACAGCAGCAACAACATAATCAGAAACATACAAAATCAAATGCAAAGTCAAGGTTAAGTTCAGTGGCAATCATGAAAACAACCATCCAGCAACCAAATGTGATGACAGTCTTAAAAGCTGACCCTTCGTTCACAAAACCCCTCGTCATCCCAAAGAAACGTAAACCAAAGAAGCAGCAGGATCAACCTACACGAAGATCCCTTCTGATGACCAATGCGTTATTACCACTAATGCCAGTCACAAGGAAGAAGAAATCTGATGAGGGACCACAAAATGTTGAGGGTTCTGCAACAGGTCGTGATAGGGTTTCGGGAAATGCAACACAAACCCTATTGGTTATCCGGGATTCCCTGGAACACTTGATGCATCCCAAAAAGTTGTCAAATAATTCGCCAAGACGCAATCTGGAGAAGGTAGAAAAGCACAAGGTAGTGTCATTATCACATCAACCGTTCTCTGTGGAGCCCTTCTATGACAAAGGGCATCGTGTGGGGTCACACCGTTTGCCCCGATGCCATTCAAGCACTCGGAGAGGTCACATTTAAGCGGTGGTGGAGGAGGAGGTGACAACAATGCAGCAAGCCACCATGGAAATTCAACATCAGGCGTTAAGCAAAATTCAAAAAATAATTATGTGGAGGTACCGCTAACTACTCGACTGCCCATCATTGATTTCATTTCAACCGATGATTTTGCCAGAACTCAAATATCCAAAAAGCAAAGAGCCGCCAGACGTGCAGCATTGACTAAAGAAGCTAACGTGTAACAAAATTATGGTCAGCAACTAAAGAGAATAAGCTGATACTTGTATATGTTCTAAATTATAATTTCTCCACCAACTTAAATTGGCAAACTTTTTGGTAACTAGTGACCAGTGACAAATAAACAGCAACAAGCATACTATGACTATTTGGAAATTATCGAGTAATAATAAGTAACTATAACAAAATAGACAGCAACGGATGGACTGTAATGGAAAGTCTATATTAACGAGTAAATAGGTACAACTAAAGAATATTGACTAAATAAGTAGTAACGGGAAACCAAAGATATTTATTATAAATTCGTTATTCACAAAGCCAGTAACATTCGAATGAAACGAGAAGACTGCAACGAGTAGCTGATAATGCATTAAACGTTGCCAAACAACAATAGATAAAGAGTGACGATTAGTTTGGAACAAGTAGCGAGTACTTAAGGAAATGTTACAAGTTGAATAAACAGTAGCGAGAAGATAAGAAGAGAGTTGAGACTACTATATGTACCTCCAATGCAGAGTATCGAGTAGACGAAAATGGAAAATTAAACAAATAAACACTTGGTAATAAATAGTAACGACTTGTCAGTAACGAGTCCAGCAATCATTGTCTTGCAGCAAATAAACAGTAAGGGAAAACCTGGACAATTTTCCTCCTGATCTGTTTTTGACCTTGCTGAAAGAACCGAAATTACAAAGAAAATTCAAGCGCAAGGAAGAGAGCAAGAAGGCGAGAAACTTAACGAGAAAGGCAGGCAAATGCGAGGTAGACTTAAGTTGAAGAAAATGTGGTAATGGGAAGACGAAGCCAGCCAGAGTAACAGAACTTTTGCGCAAATTATCTGCGTCGCGTTTATTTCGCGCAAACAAATCGCAAAAGTTTTGTTCGACCCGAAAACGACTTGACTTGGCCCCCGGAACGGAACAAAATGCTTCTTGCCTGATCTGGCAACTGGCCTCAACAACTGGCATGACATGGGCCTGGTCTGTTTTTGGGTCTGGGCTCGGGTTTGGGTTCGGGTTTGGATTTGGATTTAAGTCTGGTTGGTGGTTCAATGGTGGTTTTGGTGTATTTAAAAGTTTTGCCGCTTTGCCGGCACAAAGTTGGACTGCAAAATCGCAGAGCTTGAAGCACGGGCATCTTGCAGCAATTTACGGCCTTCCTTCTTCCTATTGGCCTGGCTAACAGAATCCGTAGCAACTTCAAGCAAAGATTGAGTTGAAGTTAGAGATGGAATGGAGTTGGAGTTGGAGTTGGAGATGGAATTGAAGATGGAGTTCAAGTTGAAGCTGGAGACGGTTTTTGGCAATTGCAGGGAATGCGGCATGAATTTTCTTGTTTTTCTTTTTCCTGTGCAACGAGACTTTTTCGGCTTGTTTTCATTTTCGCTGTCGGAGGATTTGCATTTGCTGAAAAGGACCAAACGGAGGGGAAGGGAATTTCAAGAGGGCAACTTAAAAGGAGAAGAAGGGACAAGGACAACGACAACGACAACGACAACGACGACGGCTGCGGCTTTTAACCGCAAGCCAAACGGAAATTGAGATTCATTTAATTCATTGTGCGCTAGACGTTGCTAAAGCAAGCAAGAAAGGAGGATTGGTGGGGGGGGGGGGCAAGGGTTAAGCGGTGTACGCTGTTTCGTTGACAGCTTTTGGGGCCATGGCATAATCAGGAAGCAGGAACGTCAGCAACATTTAAATGACTGCGGCTCCGTCAACGGCAACGCCTTGCTAATATTTATGCTTCAAGCCTTATAATCGAGTGGCAGTGGCCCTGTGGCAGTGGCAACGGCAACGGCAGCGGCAGCGTAGCACAAACCGGCGACAGGCGACAGGCAATGGGGCAAGAGGCACGCCCCACAAAAATGCCAATGGCTGAGGCAAGTGCACTTCTTGGCCAGTCGAAATACTTTGATTGCCCTCAAGTTGGCCAAAGCGAAGAAGAAACCTTACAAAAAGAGGATGGCAGTAAGGAAGGAAGGCAGACAGAGAGAGAAAAGAGGACGTAAGAAATGGAGCAGCAGGAGTAAAGTGAAGGCGAAGGCGAAGCCTTGTCTGGCATCGTTTTGGGATTGCAAACTTCAGCAATAAAGTCGAGTGCTTGCAAGCCCTCATCATTGAGGGCTACAGATTTTTTTCTTTCGTAGACACCCAATCTCATTATGCCCATTAGATGTCCTCTAAAGTAGGGTATACTGAGCACTAATTGATTTTAAATAAAAGCAGCTATAAATAAAAGTAGCTTTGCAAATATTTAACAACTTTTCATATTACATTTCTCAATAAATTGAACAGAACTTGGCGTAACAACTTCATATCTTTATAATTTATACAGTTGAAACACTTTTGAGTCGATTTTGAATACACTTTTGAAATAGACCACAACATTTCTTGAAAAACAAATAAGTAAATCAAATGTTTGTGTTTATTAGGTGCCATCTAAATTAAATTGTAACATTATTAATTGAATTTAGATTTTTCTTTCAACTGCAGTCATTTTATAAAGTGTCGCATACGCAATGTAGCTTGAGTATATGATTGAAAGAGGTGTAGCTTTCTATTTCTGTCTTTCTCTTTCTATTTCTACCTTTCTCCCTCTTTTAACCTCGTTACTTCCGCTTTCTTTTGCTAAACTCATTAGCTCTGCTTTACTAACTGAAACAAGAGACTCTTTCTCTAGTGTCCATTTATAAATCACATTACGTATACGCCACATGAAACAGAGACAGACACACACACACACACACACACACACACACACACATATATATAAACGAACAGAGTTTAAGTTCGTTGTCTGCATTGAGAACTTAATAAATATATTTTCTTTAGCCAATTGCTTTGGCTTTTCGTTGTCATTTTGTAGCTCCATTTTGAAGAATGGGCAAATGGAAGTTTTTAGTCCTTATTCTTTATTGGTGTTGGTGGTGTTGGTGGTGGTGCAGTGGGTGGTACCTTCCGCCTGGTTGAGCACTCGCTCTCTCTCTCTCTCTGCCCGAAGTCTGACCATTGAACCACTGGCATTTCAAGCAGTTTCCTCTGCCTGCAGCTATGTGGTGTGCAAATTTGGTTTTCGCACGATTTCATTTCAAGTGGTGCATAAATTAAGCAATGGTCCAACTCCAACCAAACATTTTTGGTGGTGCAAGACTTTATTGGGAGGCCAACAAAAAAGATGAGGCTAACATTTAATTATGCATGCAATTGCAATTCCAATTGCAATGGCTGTGAAAGACATTTGCTTAGAGAAGAACTTATATGCACGAATGCACCACACAGATAATATTAGAGAGAGAAATAGAAAGCAATATTATATGTATATATAAATATATAGAGACAGAGAGATAGCTAGATATAGAGAGTCAGAAAGAGATACACCAACACCAACATCTAAGAATGGCTAGCGATATTGTGATACGGTATTTAGGTCTTAAACGATCCATTATAAACACTTCATATCGATAAATATTCTCAGCTCTTAAGTCACTTTTCTATTTGTAGGAAATCTTGCCAAAGTAAGCATAAATTGTGCCTTAAATTGCAGATCTAAAACTATCTATAGTATTCCTAAAATAACATAAAACTAATAATTAAAAAATTTAAAATTAGTATTCAATCTTAAAATATAGCTAAAGTTATGCTGACTGCAATACTATGTATCAGTTAGTTATATATGATAATTAGGTTCGTTTCTTTCAGATAATTTTATCTGTTTCACATTTATATATTCAACATTTCCAGCTCTTTACATTTCACATCAAAATATCTTTCAGTTACAAAAACTAAAATGAATTAGACTAATGCTAAATTCAATTTAATATTGCCTGTGATTTTCTCCAGGATATCCATTACTAACACCAATTGATATACCAATTATGCAGCACAAGTGACACTCACTTGTGTGTGTGTGTGAGTGTGTGTTTGACCTGCTTATTGAACGATTTTGCAATTACCTGACACAGTTTCCACATACGCAAAAACGATGCCAACGTAACGCAATTGCAAAATTGGTGTCAAAGTTCACGGGAAACAAAACTTTCCATTCAATTTCTCATTTTCCTTTTCCCCTTTTTCCCCCGCTATCCCACATTTCCGTTTCCCTTTCTGTTTCCGCTTCTGTTTCTGTTTCTGTTTCAGTTTCAGTTTCAGTTTCCTCTTCTTCGTCTTTTGGCAGCTGGCATCTCGCATCTCGCATCTGGCATCTGGACTTTTGTTAATTAGCCACAGCTAAAGCCACAGACCCACATTTCCCATTTTAGTGCCACGCTCCCAATTGACCCACTAAACGATCCACTTTGGTTTCAACTTTGAGACTCATCCGCTTTACCAGAGTTTTCCATCCCTCTCGCTCTTCCTACCCCTGCATCCACCCACTCAAGTGAAACCTGATGATATTAAAAAACTAATGGAGCTGCCGGCTGACACAAGTGCAGAAATCGAAAGGCAACAACAATATCGAATTGGAAAACAACTGTAATACGCCCCCCCCCCCTTTTTCCCTGTCCCTAAAAACAAGAGGGGTGTTAAAAGTGGAAGGGTGGGGATAGGGGTAACTGACCTCGACCCAATATAACTTTATTGCATATGTATTTGTAAGTTTCGTATTTTTACGTATACCCTGTAAAATATTCATAGTATGTTATGTGGAAGAGAGTAGTTCAATATTCTGTAAAAAGAACTTATCAACTTTTTCAATATTCCCATCAGATCAATGACTACAAGAAAAATATACCATCGTAAATGGAAGGAAATGGAAATGGATTTTATATGATTCACCGGGTTAATCCTACATAAAGTAAACAGATAACTGGCCCAAAATGGTTTTCACTTTTTGCAATTTGATTTCATTATTATAATGCAACTATGTTGTGTGAAAATTTCAGCCCCGTAGCTCTTCCCATTTCGTCTCCACGATGATCACTCACTGAATCAATCAGTCATTAAATCAGGACAATGGGTTTTATATACAGATAAATGAAAATGAGTTTGCTATCAACGCCAACTATAGGGTATCTTTAACTCTACCATTGTTTTAAGTTCGCATATTCAGCGAGTTTCATTATCTGGCTAGTTTTCTGTCCATCTGTCTGTCCGTCTGTCTCTCAGTCCGTGTGGTTCTTTGGTTATCGCAATCGCAATTGCTATCCATTTCATTTACCGCAGGACAAATTTTTATTGCCGCCTGCGCTGACCCAACAACAGCAACAACAACAATCTATAACAACAACAAACTATAACAACCAAACAACAACAACAACAACAACATGGCATTGTTTCAATACGTATACGTAGATATATATAAAATTGCCGGAAAGTTGTTGCAATTGTCCTCATTTTCTTGCATTTAAGGACAACTTTTTTTTGTATATTTTTTTGTTGCCCTCGTTGTTGGCCAGCTGCTGTTTTCGTCCTCACTCCTTTCCTCCTATTGTTGTGCAAAATTTAATATATGTAAATAACAACAAGAACAAGAATAACAACAACAGCAACTACAAACTGGCTCAAGTACATGCCCATTCATGTCCATATGTCCAATGTGACAGTCGTCAAGTGCATTGTGCACTTTGCCAAAAACAATTTACAGTCAAGGACACTCTCCACGATGAGTGCCTTTTGAATATGAAGGTGGTGGGGGGGGGAGGGGGGAGGTGGAGAAATACTAGTAGAGACATTCATATGCATGTCGTTGCATGTCTGTGCATGTTTGCCTATGACTATGACAAGTCCAAAGGCTTGTTTAATTATGTTGACAATTCATGACTGTAAAATAATTGCATTCCAGTTTTGCGGTCTAATGAGGAATTCGGTTTTAGTTCACTCACGAATGCAAATGAATACCTATGCATATTCACACTCACACTCACACCCACACCCACACCCACACTCATATTCAATTAAGTGCTAAATTAATTGAAACTATTACACAAATTTCAACAGCTCGTTTCTTTATTTTATTAGTTTTGAAATTAATAATTCAAGAATATTTTTCTTTTATAACGTAAAATTAAAAGCAAAAGATTTTAAACTTTTAAAGATAATAATTTGTTAGATATCAATATTCCTAAGCCCAATAAGCAGATTATAAATTCGTTTAGTTTCTATCTGATCTGAGTTTCATAGCAATCAGCTTGACTTGTCCGCGCCAGACAGCTTTTACCATAAAGCATATAAATTCGATTAGTTTCTTGCTTATCTTTTAGCTTTCTCTCCAACGCATCTGATCTGAGTTTCATAGCAATCAGCTTGACTTGTCCGCGCCAGACAGCTTTTGCCATAAAGCATTACCTTCACCTTGTGGTTCTCGTGAGTGAAATCATTATCACATTTCCATTTACTCTGACTTCTTGTTGCTTTCCCTTCTATTTCCTGCTTCCAATTGTTGCAACAACACTCGTCCAAAGCACATAAATATACATATCAAGCATACGCCGCGTATGCCTCAACATAAATCTGCAACAGTGTCCAGTCCATGGAGGTGCAACTTGAGGCCAAGAACAAATGTGTGTGTGTGTGTGTGTGTGTTGTGTGTCTGAAATGTTTGGCTTAACACCTCAATAAGTCGAAAGCCCGAAAGCCTTACATGAACATACAGCGTGTCTTTGTGCGCAATTGCCAAAGGGGTGAAATGAGGGGGTAGATGAGTGAAAGGGCAGAAAGTAGAAGAGAAGGGGAATTGTCTGGGAATTGGAATCGGATTTAACAGAACATAGTAGCATATGCAATTGCCGCCTGCCAACCAAGACCTTATCCAATCTCTGCACAAACTTGCAACCTGCAACAAGCCGCAAATCAAAAAGAAACGTTGCACTTGCAACTGTAACCAGTGACGTGTCTAGAAAAGTATTCACAAGGGGTCAAGTTTTTAGCCTCCTCACATTGTTTGTATTTATATAATTTAAAAAATGAAATCTTCATTTTATACTTTGATGTAACAACTAGTTGCCAAATAAGCTTGAAACTCGATTCTGAGAAGTCAAAAAGTCTGCCAAAAGGAAAAAGGAGAAAAATGTACTTGTTAAGTTGCCTGTCCCAAGGTTCAAAGGACTTCAAACATGCATAACTTTATCAAAACAAGACCGAATTTTGTGCGGAATGTCACTTTGATAATGGTATAAACTATTTTTTGATTTTACATTTAAAAAAACCTCACCTTATTCACTCGTTGAAATAAAATTTAAAAAGTTGTGCTAAGCTTCTCTCTACACGGTTCTGACTGCAACTACAACAACAACTACAACAGTGGCTGCAGTAACTGTAAAAATATATCATTCAGTCGGGAGGGCCGGACTGCAGAATACCCTGTGGGAGTTCAGGGCGCCGCTCGAATTTGCTTCCGATTATATTCAATCAAATCGGTATCCAGGGAACACCACGAGGAGGCCATTGCTATGAAATGGGGTCTTTAAAAATGTATAAGATCGTAATGAAAATTACGTTTTATATTGATTTATATTGTAGCAAATCGTTACAATTAGAATTACACGCCAGCACATTCGAAACTCTCGCAACGAACTAAAGAGTCACAAAGATGCGTGGGAACATTGACAAACCTGCATAGGCGTAGCCAATAAAGATCAGAAGGGTTCATTCCTCTATGAATATTAAAATCTCCTAATTAAAATTGGTGGCTACGCCTTTGTGTTTGACACGTGTCAGGCGAATCGCAATGAGAGCGCGAGAGCCAGAGAGCGAAGAAGATCGCACAGTGCAATAGCAATAGCAATAGAGGGATGAACCAATACATTTATGAAATAGATACCAATACATGTAGGATTGTTCGTATATATGTAAGGTGCGTGTAGGCGTAACGTATTTTGTTGTTGTCTGTTTTGCCTATTGGCAAACCAACAAAAACAGGCGTTATTGGCGTAATAAATATCTTAATAACTTCCGTATTTATTATCCGATCTTGATCAATTTTTCACGATGCATCCATATTCGACCAAGTATTGTTCGTGCCGAAGCTCAAGTATCTAGCTTCATAATTACCAGTGTTATGCATTTTTCTTAATTTGTGGCGAAGGGGGGTGGTATCAAAATTTTGAAATAAACTTGATCTGCGTGCAAATATAAGAAGTCTTCATACCAAATTTGGTGCTCTTAGGTCTTACCGTCTCTGAGATCTCGTTGTTCATACGGACAGACAGACGGACAGACGGACAGACGGACATGGCTATATCGACTAAGCTCGTCGCCCTGATCAAGAATATATATACTTTATGGGGTCTGCCACTCCCCTTCTGCCTGTTACATACTTTTATTTTTGAACAAACTTAATATACCCCCAGGGTATAAAAATATTATTTTCAGAGCATTGGCAAACAATACAATAACAATAATAACAATAACAACAACAACAACAACAACAAGGGCAACAACAAAACGTTATTTTCCGCTTAAGCACATCGTTAAGCTTGCGTTGACTTGCAACTTGCAACTTGAAACTCCTTCGACTCACGAGGCCCTGAAGAAGTAGAAGAAGAATAAGGAGCAGAAGAAGAAGCAGCAGCAGAAGCAGCAACAACAAGAGGCAAACATTTTGTTTTGTATTTTGCCGCTGAAACAACAACAAGGCAGACCACAACAAACAAAGGTTTGTCCACTACATACCCTCTAAAAATAAACTATTGGTAGAGAGAAGACTAATGCTAATTCTAGCTAAAGATATCTCAAAATATATACTATAATCTAGCAATATGTATTTTAAATTTTGAGTGGCATAAATAATATAACATAACATATTCTACAAATATGTATCTATATATTTGTCTGTATGGAAACTGATCCAGTTCTCTCAACATATCAACTTTACGTTGGTATAATATTTGACTAATTCAACTGATATTATAAACATGTGTTAGCTACAAATCAGGCTTACTTGCTTATGGCATTTTTTACAGGGTATAAAGTAAAGCTTCGACTGAGACTCAACCTGATGCTGGCATTGTTGCCACTACTAACAAAAAACGAAGCCAAGCGGCACAGAAGAAAAGAGCAGAGGGATACGAGAAACGTGAAGAGTGTGGTCTAAAGAGAGAGGAGAGAAAAGAAGAGAGAGAGGAAGAGGTAGAGGTAGAGGAAATGGTAAAGCAAAACAGAAATGTGCACATGCTTCGTTGGCCGTGGAGTGCGCTATTTTGCACCTATGGGGATTTTGTGTGTTTCTTCACTCGGCACATGGAAAAACATGAAAATCCATTCGAAATCAGTCAACGCGCCAAGGCTTTCATTCAGTTAGAAGGCAG
This sequence comes from Drosophila testacea, assembly GCA_035043265.1. NCBI lineage: Eukaryota > Metazoa > Arthropoda > Insecta > Diptera > Drosophilidae > Drosophila > Drosophila testacea. The sequence goes on along the minus strand of JAWNND010001082.1, from coordinate 396,160 downwards.
ACAGTAGACAACAGCACAACAACGCAACAACGCAACAAGCAACGTGCCACATGGTGTAATGGGGTGGCGGGGGGAGGTGGAACAGGGTGCACGGGGCACGAGGTAGGCAACAAACAACAACACAAGTGTTTGGGGCATCCAAGGGCTGTGTGTGTTTTCCATGTGCTCATGTGGCTGTGGCTTCATTTGTGAAGCGCCAAAAAGCAGGCAATACAAAATATTACAACAGCTGCATACATATGAGAATGTGTGTGTGTGTGTGTGTGTGTGTGTGTGTCCCTGTATGTATGTTTGTGTGTGTGTGTTTGAATATATATGTGTGTTCAAGTGAAGCTTGAAGCGGAAGTGCGGCTTGATTTACTCAACTCGTTTGCTCGCTCGTTTGTTTCCGACTGCACATATTTCTGCTGCCTTCCTTCCATTTTATTGTATTTTATTTTTTTTCTGCTCCCATCTACCCCTATCTCTCTGACTACCCCCTACTCAGCAAAAAAAAAAAAAGAAAAAGGGGGTCGGCATCTTTACTCTTCCTGTTGCAAGCCTTAAATATTTATTAGCCTTAAAACCGAAATACTTTTTCACAGAGACGGCAAGTTAAAGACTTAAGCTGATCCGATCTATTCTCTCTGCCCAGAAAACAAATGGTCCGGAAATGGCAATGGCACGTACTGGTCCAATAAGGAGAACAAAAATGAATAGATAACTAAGCAAAGCTCAACTAGTACATACCCTAGAAGCATATGAAGCAATTTGCTTACACAAAAATGCTTTTCTTATTCTCAGAAACTTTGTATAAAGGAGATAAAACTAACAGATCACATCATCAACATATTCATAACCTCACTAAGCTGGCCTGTCTAGCAGATACCCTAGCAGCACTTCAAACTTTAGCCATTCACTCTATCTTACAAACTTGGAGAAAGTTACAAAAATAAGTCTATTTTATACCATCATCAAGTTTTCTCAATGTGGAAAAAGCATGAACAACTAGTAGACACCCTATAATCAATTTCAAAATGTATTAATTTCTTCTTGTGTTTATATTTGTTGTCTAGTTACTAAAAAGTTCGGAATGAATCCTCTAAGCATTTAGGAAAAACAACACAGTCTTTAGCTAATATACCCCATGTGCTACACTACCAGAGTATGCCCAAAAAAGAAGGAGGCAAACAAGTTTGTGCATGTTTATTAAAGCATTTCTTACGCATCATTTGTTGCTCTCACAATCGTCGGGAGTAACAAATCTCCATTGAAAAAGGTGCCCAAGAAACTACGCACACGAGAAAAGAGGTGAAGAATAGTAAAGAGTGAAGAGTGGAGAATTGAGAAGGAGAAGAAATGGGAGCATAGAGAGCTGTGAGTGGTGGACACAGAATGCGAATGCAAATCAAGTTGACTGTTGGCTCTTGAATCTTCTTTCTCTTTTGCAACAGACTTAATAAAAACGCAGCTACAACTTTGACACAAAATGAAACTGGCCAGTTTGCAATGGACTTTCAAATTTGATGCTGGCGAAATCAAAAAAAAAAGTAAAAATGAACAAAATGAAGAAAAAAAGGTAAAAAGGATACAGAAAGTTGGCCTTATTTGTTGCCAGTGTCTAAGCCAAAAGCTTGCAACTTGCCCAAAAACTGGTCAAGTGGCCAATGATGCTTCTAGTTTGGACTGGACTCAGCAATTAGTCATTGAAGAAGCAGCTGCTGTTTCTATTCCCTTCCCTCCAGCCCGCCCGCTCTCCCTCCTGGCTCTGCCTCATTCAAGTCACATTTGCTGGGCTTACTGAACGTATGAGTAATATATGGAAATTGCAAGAAATTTGTTCTGGAAAGCCCTTTTCTTTTAAAAAGCTTTTAAAAATAGAAAATAAATATTATTGTGTTTGACTGATTGTTTGACTTGATGTTTAGACCCAGAAGAGGATAAGAGGATATAAGTCTAATCTTATTTCGATTGTTCAGAAAACTTTTAAAGTCTATCAGATTAAGTTTTTCGATCCACAAAAATCTGTTCTAAAGTTTTAAAATAAATCATCACTAGAGAAAATAAATCTGAAAAAGGTAAAAAATAAGAACAAAAACTTTTAGGCCTTACTATAGATCTCATTCCAAAAATGCTTTTCAAAAAAATAATAATAGTTTAAATAATTTCAAAGCGAAAATAAATCTCATTAAAAGAATGCCTTTCAAAAAAATAATACTAGCTTGAATATTTTCAAAGACAAATAAAACTTATTATAGAAATGTCTTTTAAAAATTATTGTAATAACTTATACGTTTTCTTAGCCTTTTAAAAAACTAGAGCTGGTTACGTGCTCGTGTTTTCTAGCGATATGTTTCTAAATACATATATGTGCGTATCCAAAAATGGCTTTGTGGCAAATCTCTCAACAATCTCTAGTCAAATTGAGGTTGCACTTGACGTGAGAGATGAAAGGCACGTAATGGACACACAACTTGTAGCAGGAAAAGCAGCATACAGAATTCTACAAGTCCGCGCACGTATCCTATTTAGATGGAAAGAGAGGTGTATGGGGGGGGGGTGGTGGTAAGGAAACATAGGGGAATTTGGGAAAAACAATCAGGCATCGATCATGCCAACTAAGCGATACAAATGGCAGTTGAGGCAGCCGAGCAAAAGACCGTTTGCTTAATTGGCAGCATAAATGAAAGGAGGTCGACAAAAAGAAATGGTTAAAGAGGAAGAAAGAAAGGAGAAACACACAGAAGAAAAGTGGACATAAAGAGCTGGCAGCTAAGAGAGAAAGTTTACGATTTTCTTTTTCTCTTATTTATTTTCAGTTGGCCGCAAAAAATCTTTACAAAAGAAAGTAGTTGAAAAGAAGGCTTATGTCATGGGAGCCCGACTATAAAAGACCCTGTAGCTATTATGAAAAATACACGCAAAGTGTCAGTGCTAACATTTTTTTTACTATTACTGCAAAAATATATATAAATATAGCTTTTATATGCTCTTAGGTCTAGCTCTCTATACAGATAGGCCGATCGAGAATACTATTTATATATACTATATGCCAAGCAATTTAATATGTTTCTGACAAATTAAAATAACTTACTATACAACTTAAGTACAGGGTCTAAAAAGAAATTAAGTAAATCACCAAATTAATTGTTCGGCCAAAGAAGAAAAAGAGCTGGAGAAGAAGGGATAATGTCAGGACTGTGAGTCTATGTATATAGTACACACACACACACACACACACACACACACACACGCGCACACAATGGTAGGTCAATGTACTGGACTGGACAAGTATGAACATGGGACAGAGTGTGGCAAAGGGGCATGTGGCATGTGGCAAGTGTAGCGTGTGGCATTGTTAAATAAATTCGCAAGAAACGAAACAAACGCCAAATGAAAAAAATCAATAAGCGTACAACACTAATACTAATACACTACAAATACACACACACACACACACACACTTGACTGTGTCCACAAATGAAGGCATAAAAGTCAAAGACAACTTAAATGCCTTTCGCCCACGTTTACATTTCCGTATCGTTGCCTTTTAACCCCTCTCTATATTTTCTCCCTCTTTCTCCACTACTCTCTCCCTTTCTACTTCTCCCTATTCCCACCTCCCTTCACCCTTCATTCTCTTCAATCAAACATTTGCCCAATTCGTTTGGCAGACAAAACAAAACAAAGTCATAGAAATTCAAGTGTTGGCTGGAGTTTTTCCTTTCTTCTTTTTACCATCTCTCTTATTTCCATCATTTTACCATCTCTCTATTTTCCCCATCCCTCTTTGAGCAGAAATTAGCCGCATTTTCTTGGTAACTTGACGTCTTTGGCCTGGTCAATTGATGGCCTGATGGCACATTTAGCCACGCCCCCAAGTGTCTTGTATTTAACCATAAATTGTTATTTTTATGTGAAGCATTTAACGTACTTTCTTTTTCTGTTTCCACAGAATGTCTATTGCCCCAATAAGTAGGCAATAGTAGTCAGAGAGTGGCAAGAAGGAGATAGGGTATTAAACAGGGACTATAAAAGTGCAAATTTTGTTAATTATTTCAATTACTTTTTCAAAATTATTAATTTCGAGCAGCTATTGTTTCTATAACAAAAGCTTATTACTCTCTATGGGTTTTTCTTCACTGGCTTTATAGAGTATCTTTCAGTTGCTCAGCTGCTGTTTTGCTAACTTTTCACTTTTTAAAATTGATTTAAATTTGATAAATTAATTGAATATTTTAACATTTTATATATTAACTACAATAGTTTATTTGTTTGAATAACTATTTTAGATTAATTTCTTTCAACTTTTAAAGTGCGTTTATTTGTGCGTCTTCTATTTGTCTCCTTGTTTTACAGTTGAAGGGTATTTCTAAGTCGTTCTACTTAAACGTTGCCCCTTTTTGTTTGCTACGTGTTTTGTGAATTGGCAAATGCTTCAATTAAATTTGATTGTTTCCTCACCACATACACAGTCACAGCGAAGGGAGAGAGAGAGAGAGAGAGAGAGAGAGACTGTGACATGCATGGGCAATTTGATAAGCTCAATCGTCTACCTCCCTATTTCCCTCATTTCCCTTGTTATCCCCCTTTATACCACTCTTTTCTTCCCCTTTTTACCCACTTTTTGTCCCTTTATAGGCCACGTCTCTCGCCTTTACCCATCATTAGTTTCGTACTTTGTGCGCTTTTTCCTCGCCACAAATTTACTGCACGGCACATTGATGTCTCTTTCCCTACTCCGGGTTCCCCCTCTCTGTCTCACTACATTGCGTTTCCCCTATCCCCCTCTCTTTCTGTCTCTCTCTCTCTCTCTCTGTGTCTCTGTTTGTGAACGATTTGATAACCAAAAGCAGCCGCCCATCGACAGCTCAGCTGGTCTCCAATTTGGGTTCCAATTGCGACTCTACCTTCTGTGCCTGGAAATGACATTTTCACATCATTTGCTGATGTGGCAAATGTGTGTACAACACGTGTGTGTGTGTGTGTGTGTGTGTCTGTGTGTGTGTGTGTGTGTGTGCCTCGTAACAGAACTCAAATTCACTTCACTTCATCCTGCACTGTAAACTGGACAAAAAATGATGGAAATATCGTCATCGCACTGTGGTCAACAGCATTCGACTATAAGCTCTTGGGTTGCCATCGAATTTTATTGGGATTTTTGAATACTCTCATAAAGAGTTTGCTATAAATATTATAGCTAAGATTTAACTGAATGCCATATAAATATTGAAGCAAGAAAAAATATTGGCAATCCATTGACAAAAGATGCATACAGACACCCATCAGACTTAGCAAGAGAAACCCTATTGTCAATAAATGAAAAGAAAGTATTGACAAATATTAAAGGAATAACACTTATTTCCATTTAAAGTGCAATTTTTTATTAAATAGTAAATGAACAAATTTTGATTATTTTATTAATCCAATTAGAAAAATCATTTCATGTTTGGTATGATAATGAAAAACATTTTCATTAATGCTGCCTCTTTCAATGATTGTGTAATGTGATTTTTCTTATCATTACTTTTTCAATAAATTTATGATGCAAATTTTATATTAAATACAAATTAATTGGTAAATCTAGTGACATGTCTTTAATATTTTAAAATGACAATGAAAAGAAATGTTCTTAGGCATAACATTTTGTAATGAATCTGAAGTGCGAATTTCGTTTTCATTGCTTTTTTAATAAATGCATGCATTACATTCCAACGAAAGTAGACAGTCACTCTCATTAAACAATACTTTTTCAATGATAATGTAAGGTAATTTTCATTAGCAATACTTCTGTTATATTGTGTTTAAAATGTAAAGATTTTGGAAAGTGTTCTGTGAAATTTAAACTAAGAGTATTTAAACTGTGAGAAGACCGCATGCTAACTGTTCTTTCTTTGTTTCTATTTCTTCTTTTTTTTCTCATTTCTTGTTGGTCATTTGTGCTGTAAAATTTTTGGAAGTCCCCAGATGATTGAGAGAGACAGAAGAGGAAGAGCATACACAGGAGAGTAGAGGAAAGTAACTGGCACCTTTTGAATACACTTGTCGACGCCGTTTGCCAGCCATCATAATGCCAATGAAATGAACTCTCCAGCTGCGATTCCGTCTCAGTTGCATTGAATTCCTCTTCCTTTGATATCCTGCCTCAATAAACGGTACTTTTGTGTGAATTCATGTGTGTGTGCGTTGATGTGTATTTGTATGTGTATGTATGTGTGTGTCCAGTTCCGTTTAGCTGCACAGTATACACTGAGCTTTTGACGTTCATTCTGTGTGCTCAGTATGTAAGCAGTTGCGAAAAAGAGGTATAGCGATGCCACTACTTCAGTTGCCTATCGATAACGATTCAATTCGATATATATCGACATGATCAATAGCTTAAATGAATCACAAGTTTAGTCAAGGTCTGTGAAGAATCGCATTTCAGCTTATAATCGACATTTTTTCGAGTCGATAACTCATTAACCGATAATTTGATTCAAGTTATAGATTTGCTTACAGCATTCAGAACTTTGTACAATTTATGAGACTATTTGGGCTTCGGTGAGTCAGTAATCGTTAAATATCTAAATTTAACACAGTAGGCTTTGGTTTTTTCACTATAAGCCAGTTTCCTGTCTATCGATAACTCAAAAATCGATATACACATATTTTTATTTGGTTTATGATTTTATGTTATACATTTAGTGGTAAATAATTTATGTTTACATCAAGTTCAGTAAGTTCTCTTATCTAAGGATTGCCACATTATTATTTGAAGGGTATTTTCTAGTCCATCATTTAGGAATAATATCAGTATTTGGTTTGTTCTCGATATGCGCTCTCGCACTTTGACTGCACTTTTCATTTTGACTGTAGCTCCGGTCATGCCCCAAAGGGCACACACATACTCACACACACACACAGATACTTACACACACACACACACACACACCCACATGTGGCATATGCATGTGACTGTTAAATCTGCTGCAAATCATTTAATATTTGGTCTTTTGCTGATTCGGCACTTTTGCCATTGGCATTGCGAGTGATTTTCAAAATCATTTACTTCCTCTTCCACTTCTTGATGCTCAGCTTCCTATTTCTTGTCTACTCTGTTCACCCTTTTTGGCTTTGACATCCGCTTGCTTTTCTTTCATCTTCCTTCAACTTTCTTCTTTCGCCTCTTATCGCCTGCGTCATCGTCTTGTTGCATTTCAAGCGTAAGTTTTTCCATCTTTTTTCTACTCATTTTTTCTATACCCTTTCCTTGAGGGTATTATAATTTTGTCAAGAAATGTGTATCGCATTAAAGAGAGACTTGGCAGATTCCATAGAGAATATATCTTCTTTATTTAGACGACGAGCAGAGTCAATATAGCCATGTCCGTCCCTGTAACTAGTAACTTCCCTAGTTTCTATGACTAACAGCTTGTACTCAGGACTTGTAACTTCCCTTGTGTCCATGACTAGTCCGCTAGTAACTAGCTGGTCCCCTAGTCCCCTTGATCGTATGACCGATTGATCAAAAAAACTTTTTATTTATTGAGAAATCTCAATTAAATTCACAGATTGTACTTCTGGTATTATTTTATACAACCCGATGAGATTTGGTTACATCTGGAATACTATATCATATATATGTGTATGACAAATTGAAGAGTTAAAGGGTATAAAATCTTTGGTGTGTCAAAGATGGTATTGTTGTATTTTTTGTTTGTTTTGTTTTACTTTCTTCTTGCTTCACTTTTCTTCGTTTTTTTATTTTGGCTAATGCATTTTTCGGTGCTGTCGTCAGCGGTCACGCCCCCTTCTTAAAGGGTGGAGTAGGAAGAAGAAGAAGAACGTCTCCTGTCGCTGCTGCTGATGGATATTTGGTCGTTATTGTGACCCCTTTGTGACCCAAACACCCCTCTCTCTCTCTCTCTGCTTTTTAACCCCTCTACCTACTTTTTTCACCATTCTTGTTGTTTGTTTTTCTTGTCGTTGTTGTTTTTCTTGTTGTTGCTGTTGTTGTTGTTCTCTTCTTGATGCTGTACTTAAAAAATCGTTTCTTTTGCTGACGCAACGCTTAAATGCTTCTGTTGTTGTTGTACGTTTTGCCTTTTACACTTCTCTATTGCTTATTGTTTCACATTTTGAGGAATTGCTTTTAATTTTATTTTGCCAATTCTCTTATTTCATCATCATTTGTTTTAGTTAACAAACCTTTTCCGCCTTTTTCATTCCTTCTCTCTCTCTCTTTCTCTCTCTCTCTCTTCTCTCTCTCTCTCTTCTCTCTCTCTGCCTCTCTTTGTAATTCTGTGTGCTTGTAATTCATTCACTGATTCTCTTTCAATCCCTCCAATTAGCATTGTTTAGTTGGTTATCTTTGCAGTTCTCATTTAAAAGTTGATTTTAACTCAATTGTTTATTCATCATTTTATCAAATCATTTTAATTTGTACTGCAGACAAAATCAGGCCAGCAAAAAAGTCCCAAGTTTCAACTTCAATCTTGCATAACTTGGTCAAAACCTGACCGATTTTTATGCGGAATGTCATTTTGATCATGATTTGATCTTTAAATTAATTCTACATTTAAAAATATTTATTTTTCTTAAATAAACATTATTTTTCCAAGACCTTTTGGTATTTTAGAGTTTGTTTAAATTCGTTTAATTGCAGATTAGTTTCTATGTTTTTATTTTTGAGATATCTCAAGAAATCTCTTTCTATAGCTTTATTGTTTTACTTTCTCTTACATCTCTTATCTTATTTATTATCAACTGACGCTTTTTCAATGCATTTGGATTCAGCAATATTTTCTCCATATCATAAAATTGATAGTTTTACATCAATCCCTTTCCTTTTTCCGCCTCAATTTCTCTCCTCTCTATTTATTGTTCTGATCCTATATGGTTAGTATAACATTTTGTTTCAAACTTTTGCAAAAAACTTTATACAAATTGATTTCATTTTTTTTCAATTTCTAATTTGAGAGCAAGTTTTTCTATGTGCTTGTCGTTCTTCTGGTTTTTTGTCTCTTTCTGCAAGTAGTGTTACATCTTCTTCTTCTAGCTGCACATCACATACTTGTATTCTTCTTCATACTTCAATTGTCCTCAGGCGTTTCGTATTATTCTTGTTCCCTTCATTTCTGAGTACAATACGAGAAGCAGAAGAAAACTTTAGGACATAACTTTGGTGGCACGCCTATCGCCGCCTCCTGATGCTGCTGCTGCTGCTTACATTATGCCAAGTCGTAATAGATCTGTCTCTTTCACTCACACTCTCTCCATCTCTCTTTATTGCACTTACTGACCAGTGTCCCTGTCGGCATATTAATCTTGGCCAAGTTAAAAGCAAAACACTTGCGCCCACTGCTACTTGAGAGTGTAAAGCATTGCGGACAATTTAGCCGTTTTTTTTAGAAGAGATCTGTCCTTTTTGAATGGTGTCTACAATTGAAAATTTCCTAACTGAATATGTATCCCTTTTTTTAGTTTCTGTGCTAGTTTGAGAATATTTATTTCAAGTATCTTTATTTATAATTTGGTATTCTTAAATTGTTTCTTAACCAGAAAAACTAAAACTTTAAATTATAAATAAAGATATTTTGGAAATTAAATCAATTTATAGCTTAATATTTATTTCAATAAGAAGTCTAAACAGAGACTTGTACTTTTCCCTTTGTCCTTTTATTATGAAGGAATCTGTCTTGTTGTTTTTTGTAACCAACAGTTGACAGCACTGCTATAGAGTTGTTGTTATTGTTCTTGCTGTTGTTGGGGCCACAGCTGCCAAGAGTGCGACAAAAGTCGTCGTCGTCGTCGTCGTCTCGTGTCCAAGTCTTAGTCTTAGTCCAAGTGCCCAATGGCGCCTGTCAACGGCCAACCAAATGGCAGCCAACTTTCAACTTCCCAACAGCAGCTGAGGCAAGAAAGCAAAGCAAAAAAAAACTAACAAAAAAATATTATTCCCATAATCACAGGCGTCCTCTTTAGTGTTCTTCTTCTTTCAACTGCTACTCCCTCTCTTCTTCTTCATCTTCTTCGTTTTGGTCGCTGCTGTCTTAACGCTTAAGTGGGGCCAGCATTAAGCTATTAGCATAATTTTTGTGCATTATCATTACAAGAAAGCAAACGCAATTCCTATACGAACCAAAGCCAAGTTCTCCAAAAAAATTGGGTTAAAACACTGCTCGACTGCTAGATACCCAGTACTGTCCAACAACAAAGTAGATGTTATGATAAATGTTTTCTACACAATGTGAATGCATAAAGATTTAGGTATAAACTCAGCTCGACTAGAGAATACGCTGTACATACGAGTTTTGAATTCAAATACAAAAGTTAATGTAAATACAAAATACGTAGGTAATGTAAGTAAATATATTAATATATAGATAAGTAATAAGTAATATATGTCATTAAAAAACACATATAAATACACTACCAGCGGAAGCTTCACCTGTTTTGAGGTTTATGCACATAACTTTTTTAATTTTCAACAAATCGAAATGAAATTTTAGGAATCAAATAATAAAAGATATTTTAGTTTACTAACCAAAAATTATGGCTGTTAAAAGCATTTTAGCAATTTCAGCAGCATAAGAGAAATAGAAGAAGAAAAAGAAATTCTTGCGCAGAAAAAAGTTGATGATATGCATATGATAGATAGTAAATATTATATTTAGATATTATATTATATTTGTTAATTATATAAATATAAATAATATTATTATATTAGTATTAGCTATAATACAATATTATGTATTATAATATATAATAATTTAATAAGATAGTAGACTTAGAGAGATAGAAAATTTGAATTACTGGATATAATATTACATATGTACATATATTATATATTATATTATATATTATATAGCAAATATAATAGAATATCTAATAACTCAAATTTACTATCTATCTTATGTACATATAATATACATTGTATATCATAAACTATTTTCTCAATTATATAAATATAAATATTATAGTTCTTTAAGTATTAATTATAATGAAATATTTGACAATAGTAATATTTACTGCAAATACAAATTGTTGTATTTTCGCTCTGCCTTTCACATACTTCAGCAACTTTAAATTACAGGGTATAGAAATTTAATATGATGCCATTTATCATTGACATATTTGTTGTTTTTCTTTTTTTTTTCGTAGAACATTTTCTTGTTCTTAGGAACGCATCAAAATTCGCTCTTACCCGGAGACAAACAAAAAAAACCAAAAGCCAAAGTAAAGTTTCTTCCTTCTTCTTCTTGTTAGTCACTCACCTGCAATGAAGAAAGCGCAAAAAAAAAATAGAAAGTCAGCAATGGGAAAAACATTATAAAAAGAGATAAGAAAAGCAGAGTTTTTTCTTGCACTTTTGTGTTTTTATTATTTTTATTTTGAGGTTTTTCGTTTATCGTTTTTAATGTACTTTAGTTGGGCAACAAAAAAAAGAACGCAATGGCCAAGGCTTTGAGTCAGTTTGTAGTTTTTTTAGACAAAATGCAACTGAATCCTGGAAGCCATTTGCAGACAGCTAAAGATACATTTCAAGGTACAGATACAATACAGACAGGTACTCGTAGATGCCCATGCGATACTCAAGAAAGTCAACTAAGCCACAAGAACTAAATGATTCTTTGTGTTGAGAGATGGACATTTACAGATAACGAAAACAGAAGGAAGAGAGAGAGTGAAGGGTGAAAGGGAGAGAGAGAGAGATGGAATTTGAAGGAGAAAAGAATTGTTTAACAAGATAAAAGCTGGCAAATGTAATATTCAAATTGACAGACTGATGAAATGCATTTGCACACTAAAAAGTAAAAGTAAAGCAACTCCATACCCTGTAACTTAAAGAGTGATGCGGATGCATTAAACAGTTTTAATAAGAGTTTCTTTTTGGTATTCAAAGCGGAATTATTATTATTGTAGTCAAAAATTATTTATTTATATACGCTGTATATTAGGAACTGTTAAAAAATCTAAAGCTAAAGTTATGTTTATGTGTAAAACAGACGGAATAAATAAATTTTTACCCTTGGGCTATGAAATATGACATTTTGCTTAAAATTCTTAACTAGTTAGAGCCTTAAATTGGTTAAAGTGCAAGACAATTTTATTAAAATACAACTGCTAACCGCAACTGCTTTAAGCGTTTTAAGTACAAAAGAAATCTGTAAATATGAAAAGAATAAAAAAGTAGGAATTGCATTAACAATGTTGTTGGTTTTGTTGGGCTTTGTTAACGGTCAAAGTCAAAGCAACCTTTTGTGGGCAATGTGACCAGTAAGTATTTATAAATGCAACGTGTGCATTTTCATTTTCATTTTCATTTACAAATTTTCATATGCATTTTCATTTTAATTTGTGCAAAAAATCCATTCGCCAAATATCATTTAATTTTTAATTTATCAAATGGATGGCAAAAGCAATTTCATATATATTTTTATTTCATTTGTTCTCCCACTATTTCTCCATCTCTCTGTCTCACTCATTCTTTCTTTCTCTGTGTTTTTTTTAGTTTATGTTTTGTCTGCGGCTTTTTGCATGTGTTGTTGTGGCAAGTGAGTGTGGCAGATTGAGGTGGCGCCACATTTTAATTGCCTCAACTGCAACTTTGGATACGTGTGCAAGTTTTCTTGTTCGAGATGAACAGACGGTGGTGAGGGGGGACAGGGATGGGGACGGGGACGGGTCTGCCACTAAGCCAACCACGCCCCAAAGTTGCCAGAGATAGCCTTGCTAAGCCGCAAAACGTTGCACAGTCGCCATTTAACTGAGAGGAGAGAGTTAAGCGATAGAGAGGGAGATGGAGAGGGGGAGAGAGAGAGAGAGAGAGGGGAGTTTGGGCAAAAACTAATCCGCCTCGGAAATTTATTTGCTTAATTTCATTTGTTGGCTGGCAGCCGGAGCAAGGACTAAGGCAGGACACTAGTCTCCAGTTGAGACAGAGACCGAGAGTGGGATGCGAAAGAGAATCTCTTGTGGGCGTGCGATAATGTTGCATTAAGCTCTCGACATTTGCCACATACTTTTTTGGAGCTGCCACTTGCCACACAGACACAGACACAACACATAGACACAGACACTGGCAGAGTCACTGGCGGAGTCACTGCCACTGCCACTGGACACAATCGGCAATCATAAATCGTGAGCGTTGAGCATTAATTACAATACTCAAGCTCTTCAATTTACAGTCTGCGTTCTTTCTCCCACTCTCTCTCGCTCTCTATCTCTCCCTCTCTATTTCTTCTCTCTCTGTTTTCTAAGCTGCAACGCATCTTTATTATATCAGTTTTTGTGCAACCGAAAGCCAAAAGCCTCAACGTCTGACAAAATTCCTTGCCTTCATTTCAATTAATTTCCGCGACATTGATGCGCCCTGTCGTCATCCTGTTTCATCATGTCGTCTTTGCCAGATACACATCGTCATCCTCATCTCTCTCTCTCTCTCTCTCTCTCTCTCTCTCTCTCCACTCTCTTCCACTCTTTCTCTGTCTCTTTCTTGTGTGTTGTTGTCAACGCGAACGAGCGCGCTTAAAAACATTTTTGCATGCGCTTTTTAATTAATTTAAAGTTATTTTGCTTGTCGTCGTTGACGTCGTCCTCAAGCCGCATTATTCCCTCTTTCCCTTCACACTCTTTCTTGCCTCACTTTCTTCCTTCATTCAGCACTTGTATATATCATCTATCCGCCCTGCAGCAACGACTGCGCTTTATTAAATCCGCCTGCATTGCGTTTTAATTGAAATCCTGCTGCTGTTGCTCAAGCAATTTACATAAATCCAATTCCCCTTTCATTCCCCACTTTCCTCTTTCCCCCTCCCACAGTCTCATCACAAAAACCAACTCATCACATTACGCAATGTATGCTTCAATTTTTGGAAAGTGTTTCGATTGATGCGATGCGAAAAACAAATGTTGTTGCTGTTCAACCTGGCGTATGCACAATGTGCGTATACTTGATGACATTAAAGCGATATGACAACAGTTATTAACGCGTATTGGGCGTATAAATTGCATATATTTGCATAACTAATATATAAAAATAGGTAGCATGTCTTTAATGATGATGATTTTAAACAATAACCAAGTCATTATCTTTTGCTTAACTCCGATCTTAACTAGACAGTGCATGTATATATAGTTATTATCTATAGTATGAATACATCTATATTTTGGAAAGTTTTTAGCATATGTTTAAAATCTTTATTGATATACCTCTTATAAAAATACTTTTGATAAGCCTCTATTATAAAGATATATGTACACTTCTCAACTGTTATAATTAACTTGAGTTTTCAAATGTTTGTCAACTTTTCAAGCAATTTTAAAGTGAAAATTTGCAACATTTTTGCCTGTTTATGTAATTCACATTGTTGTTGTTGTTGTTGTTGTTGTTGTTGCTGCTTTTGTTACAGTTGTAGTTGCAGTTGTAGTTGTAGTTGTTGTAACGCTTTTGCACTTTTGCCGGCTGTTTTTGTGTATTTGTTTAGTTAGTCTGTTTGTTAGTTGTCAACATGTTAGGCATATGAGCAGCTGACTGAAGTGCAATGTGCATCCAAATTGTGAGTCCTTTAGTCCCTTTATGCTCGTACTCCTAAAGTCCTAGTATCCTAGAGTCCTTAGTCCTGAATCCAGGAGTCCTAGACCCGTTGCCAGTGCCCCTTTTGCCTCTTTACCTCTGTTATTTTGCCAGGCCTTGGTTTGCCTTCATTAGCCTTTGGCAGTATGTCAGAGTCACTCACTGTATGTGTGTGTGTGTGTGTGTGTGTATACACACACATGTGCATGCATTTGTGTATGCTAAACAAAGAGCCTTTTGTATATATCTGTATATGTACGTGTGCTTAAATAGTGCAATGTAGAAGAAGCAGCAACAACTCCAGGCAAACACAGCCCATATGGCATTGACTTTAGTTCTAGGCGTAACCCTCATAAGCCCATTGGCCCCCTTTTCCCCCATCCCTCCTCCCTCCTCCTCTCATTTACCTACTCACGCCTCAATCCAGAGAAATCTCCCGCTTCCTCACTTTACCCTCTTGCATTCATATTGATTGTACCCAAGTGCAAATTGAAGCTCAGACTTGCAACTTCTTCTAATAACTGTCACTTGCAACACACACACACACACACACACACACACACACACACACACATGTACACTTGTAAATCTATCTGCATCTGTATTTGTATGCATTATATGCATATGAGGTTTATTAGCAGTTACATATAGATCATCTATAATAAGGTTTGGCTGAGATATTTCAAGAAATATAAATAACGAGACTAGTTTACAATTGTTACATTTCTGCCATAAAAATTGAAAGTAAATTTGCTGTCAATCTTCTTCTTCATCGTTTCTGTAAGTGTATGTATGTATGTAGTATATGATATCATAGTTAAAGCTAAGATTAAAGCCATAGCAAACCAGCAGGCAATCTAATTGAAGTCTGCAACCGTTGGTTGCAACTGCAGATGGCAGACATCAAGCATCAAGCATCAGGCAACAGGATTTCATAGTAAAAATTGTTGAAAATTGTTTTTGTTGCAGTTGGTGTTGTTGTTGTTGCAGTTGTTGTAGTTGTTGTAGTTGTTCAGTTGGCAGATGTCACTCACATGGCGGGATAGCATTGCGATATAAGGCCCAACAAAAAACGCCGTTGACGGCACACGTTTAAACATAATAATTCTCAATTTCGTCAGCGATATCAATGCAGAACCAAGTCCGGAAAAAGCAGGAGTTGACTAAAGCGAGGTGGGGAGGGAGGGGATAGTGGAGGGGTCTTTGAGTCAGAATTGGGGGTAGCCTGGGCAGCGAAAACAGTTCTCGCGCCACAGGAAAACCATGCAGAGACATCAAAATAAACTGACATTTTCTTCTAAAACTTTACTTTTGCTGCCGCTGCTTCTGCTTTCTCCTCTCTTCTTGTTCTGCTTCTTGTCTCGTTCTTTTTCTGCACGAAATTGAGCACACGAAAGGCAAAAATAAGCCAAAAGCTAGAAAAACAAGCCCAGAAGCAGCAAACAGAGGCAAAAAAAGAGCGTCTGGAAGAAGTAAAAAAAAATATAAAGCTCAAACGACATGCGGAAATCATGTCAGATGAAGCATCAGCAGCAGCGACAGCGGCAAAAAAAAAATGTCACAACAAAGCGACAAGTGAACGACTAGCAAATACCCTGTAGGCAAGTCTTAACTCTGCCCCAAACTGATATTTAAAACTTGCATAAGGAAAAAAAATCAGTAGTTAAGTAAACACTTTTTAGTTTGGGTGATTGCAGAAATTACAGGGTATAGCTTTAAATTGATTGTTACAAAGTATCTTAAAAGTTGCCTTACTGATTTGTTCATTACATAAATAATCTGAATATATAGTAGATATATTTTCATCGAAGTCTAAAAAATAACATAGGGCATAGCTTATTATAAACAGCTTATAATTAATTAACCACTTTTTTTTAATTAACCAACTCAAAGAAAATTATAATATAAAGGGCTGTTGTTTTACAGTCCAAACAAATTTTTGTCTAATTGAGATTTTTAAAAGTCACATACATTTTTATATGTTTCATGTCCAATTAGTAGATTAGTTAGAAAGTTAGTTATGAGACCTAAACTAGATATTGAAAAAATCAGCCATCAAGAAGATATATATATTTCTTTTACTCAATCAACTATAATAAGCTTACGCTGTTATTTTTATTCACTCAGATAAAGCATAATACTCTAACGTTAATACGCCTATTTTCGACTAGTACAGGGTATATTAGGAAAAGGCGAAGCTCCAACAGTAACATCAACACGGCTGGCATAGGAATACGAGAGAGCGCGAATAAATGGCAGTAGTAATACACACACACACACGCACACACACTCGCACTCACACACACACTCATACACACTGACACACACACATATGAATGCAGCTGTGAATGCAGATGGGTTGATGAAATAAATAGAGAAAGAAAGTGGAGTCTTGGGGTCGGGTTGCAACATGCAACATGGGCAACTGCGACGCGAACAATCGCATGTTGAAAGGAAACGAAAAGAGTTGTACAATGTGCAGCATTGCCGACATCAGAGGTGCACAGTGTGTCCAAAATCATCAGACCTAAAGAGCTTGAGTTGTGCAAGAATCAAGCAGAAACACAGGGTCAGGTGTCAACTGAGAATCAAGAGAACGTCCTTCCCAAAAAAAATTAGATATGCAAGACTCGTTTTTTCATAGTTTTTTGAAACCTTATATAGACATTGCAAAAACGGGACAAAGTTAATAACATACTTCAAAAAACCAACAATTTCTTAATGTTGAATCAATTTATAGATCAAACCATAATCAAAATGACATTCCGCATGCAAATCAGCCTGATTTTGAAAAAGTTATGTAAGTTTAAAACCAGTTGAGCCTTGGGGCAAATAATGATGTTCTACTTTATGTTTTTCAAATAAATTCTTGTTCTAAATTTTCTATACAGTCTGCTTCTTTTTGTTACTTATTTTCCTTATCAATTGAACTTATTTTTCACTAAGCTCAACTATTGTTTCCCTTTTAATATGTCCTCCTTCCAGTATTTCCCTTATGTGAAATATTTTAAATACATTAATTTTTCATACAATTTTCATAGACTTTTAACCACTGTACCTGACAGCTGGCAGCTGGCATTGTCATTATTATTTGCGCTCGTTTAGTGCCTCGTCTGTAAGTGCATGGTAATGTTTTAGGAGCGAAAAAAAAAGAAAAAAAAACGCGACACAGACGCTCCGATAAGGGGCCAACAAAGAGGCCAAAAGCGTTGCCATATCAATTTTCAATTTCCAACACCCAAAGCCTGTCAAGTGTCAGTTTCAAGGGGGAACAAGGGCAGGGGGTGGAGTTAAACGGAAGAGAGAAAATGCGGCGTCTGATGCGATTAGAAAATATCCGAAATCAACATGTCGAGACAATGAAATGTGATTATTTTTCTCTCTCTCCTCAACTCTAAAAGGACAATCGGCTTGCTAACTAGCTAAGCAGCGCGAAAGAGACAGCTATACAAAAAGAGAAGGAGAGATGAAGAGGGAAGAGTATTGTCAAATGCTTGGCCCAGTTGCTAGTTTGATTTATGAGCCAAAATACTTGGCCATTTTCATATTATTGAAGGTCCTGCCGATCGTCAGGTGGTAACACCAATTGGCCAACAACAAAAGCATGGCCCAAAAAACAAATATTTGCTGCCACTACAAAAATACAACAACTGTTGCCACAACGGTAGGGGCAAAATTCTCTTCTTGTTGAATTTTTGGTCAAAATTGTTGCCTGGTAAAACACACACAAACAAACACACACACAAACACACACACACAACACAACCCAACAAACTGTGCTGACATTTTGTTCAAATATTTGCAACATTCTCGTAATTTGCGTTGTGCCCCATTTTGTGGCAGTTATCAATATGCATTTGTTAACAGCATCCATCACAAACGGCATCCATAAACTGCCCGAGTCCTGAGTTCCATCAATATTTCATTTCCTAAGCTGCCTTTTTTCCCTTTTGTTTTCATTTCCTGCTCCAGTTTGGTGCTTCATTCACCATTTGTAATTATTTCAATTAAACCAAGAGAGATTAAGATTTCCTTCCAACTTGCCAACAGAATTGCAGCTTAATTAAAACGTTATTTCAATGTTGCAAATTAGTTGAACTTTTGTCTGGTTTTTAAAATTGTTTATAAGTAAGAAATTTGAATATGCAAATAAGACAAAAAGTGAGAAAAACTTAATGGAGAACCAAAAAAAAAGGGTGACAGTTGAGGAGATGAAAGAGCAGTACAGCTGTAAAAACTATCGTAAATACTATCGATATCAAGTATCGAAACAGTCTTATGTTTATATGTAGTAACAGAATATGAAAAGTAAGAATAAGAAAAAGTTGTTGAACATTTATGAAAACTAACTCAGCAAATATAAAATCGTCAAAATATCAAATTAAAACATTTAATTTTTCAATGTAGGGAATCTTAAGATAATAAATCGAAGAAATAATTAAAAGCATTTGAATAATTTTATTCAAATTTCATATAAATGAATATTTCAGTCGCAAATACTATGAAATACATATCTTGGCTATTTTTATACAAATTGAGAGAACAATTAAACACAGCTAGAATTCATATTATTAATCATATAAATAAATATTAATATCTGTCTATAGACAGCTAAAATGAATGTTTTTAAGCTTATTAGGTTAACTACTCTATTTTTTACAGGGTATTGCAGCACTACTTAATAAGTGCAAGACTTTCTGTGGTCATTAATAGCTGACTGCCCCAAAAAGTATGCTATAGCAAGTGGCACTTAGTCAGCGATGCGTGGTAATTGCCACATGATACACATGCCACCTGCCACCTGCCACATGCCACAAAACTAACTGCAGCTTGAGTCAATAGCTAAACTTGCAGATCAAATCGCATGAGGCGATATCAAATTAATTGGGGCGTGGCAGTGGCTAAAACCGCAGTCAGGCTTTTGAATCCCTTGGCTCATTAGCCTTGCCACGTTGACACACATTGATAAGCAAGTGTGCGAGTGTTTGTGTGTGTGTTGCAATGCAAGTCTAATTAACCCGCTAATGTCATTTGCAGCGAAGGGCGCTAATTAAGCTCAAAAATGGGAAAAAGTGCTGCCTGCGGAAAAGGTCAAAGCATAAATCAAGAAGCGCTGGCAAAGTGAAAAACCAGAGATGCAAAGAGCGCACAAAGAGGAAAGTGAGAGGAGAAGAAATAGAAAGGATAGTAAAATCATTGCCTTTCACCGTTGCCGTTACCGTTACCGTTGCCGTTGCAATTGCAATTGCAAATGTCCCACTTTTATTTTGGGGGAAAAGCACAGAGAGAAAATGCGCGCGAGTTCACAATAAATTTGTTGTATTTTTTTCTCCGCTCGCTCTCTCTCTCTCTCTCTCTCTTACACTATCTCTTTCTCTTCTGCCAGAAGTGGGAGGAGCAAGGGAAGATGTACTCAAACTAAATCTAAGTGCATATTAGTCAACGCTACCGCTACTACTGTCTTTGACTGGCCCTGGCCTGTGAGCAGCCCGGGAGCTGCCATGTGACACAATTTCCAAAAGCCTGGCCGGGTCGACATGGCTTCGGTTCATTTTTTTTCTATCTATTTTTTTTTTTTTGCTTTCGGTTTTTGGGGCAATTGGGAGGGAGGAGGGACAGCGAGGGACAGCACAATGTATTTCAAGTGGAGCGAGCGCAAATAAAATTAAAAACAAGACGCGCAAAACAAAAATATGGCAACGCTGCGGCGCCGACCTCGTTTCGGTCTGGCCACAATGGCTAAAAGAGCCGACCCAAAAAAGAAAAAAATAAATAGCGCTAGCTATCTTTGGCGCACCAAAGATTGTATACCCTTGCAGAGATCTGCATTCAAATTTCGACATATGACAGTTTTATGATATAGTAATCCGATTTGATCAAAATTTGGTCGGACACAGATACAGGTCGATAACAGACACGCAAACTGTGAGTTTGACTGAGATATCTTAAGAAACAAAAAAGTTGTCATACTTAGGGTGAATTTTGGTCTGATTCGTATGGCAGCCATATGATATAATGATCCGATCCGTCCAGTTCCGAGATATGTTTCCTCAAGCTAGCTTGAGGTCATGCTAGCTTGACGGTCATGGCTAAATCGACTCAGCGCGTCTGATCTACTGATCAAGCATATATATATGCTTTATCGTGGTCTGCCACGCTTCCTTCAATGCGTTACACATTTTGTGAGAATATAACAATACCCTCGGCAAGAGTATAATAATAGGCAGAGCGAGAGAGGGAGAGAGAGAGAGGTGATGAGAGATATGGCAGATAGAAAGATTGGGTGGGTTGTGTGAGATGGCGCGACTTGTTTTTCCACTTTTCAACGTTGTCTGTCGGACCAACGATGCCAACACTTGGCGACCTCTGCTGCTGGCGTTGCCATTTTGTCATTGTTTGCATTTGGCGCGCGCCTTTGTTTTATGCCCCAAACTGCAGCCAGCTTACAATCAACAATAACAGCAACAGCAACAGCAACAACAACAACAGCAACAACAACAGCAACAACATTCAACAGCGGCCATCTGAATCAACTTGAAATGATGCTCAACTTCACAAAGAAATGAACAACAAGATGCCCAGCAAACTGAAAGAGTTCTAGTAATCCCCAAAGATCTTACATTACAAAATAATTACTTAACTGTAACTTTATCTAACAGTTACTGCAACATGTCATTTTATAGTCGAGTTGTATAATTTTAACCAAATTTTAAAACCATTTCACTTTCATATAAAATATGGTATATGGTCATGCGTTTATCTCATGTTTACAGTTTCTGCTTTAATTCGGCGCCCAACGTAGGCCTAGGCTTAGTTAACTCCTAGGTGGACTTATATCAATGGGACTATCAAATTAAATAAGGTTTCCCAAATCTCCCTGTTATTTACAGCTGAAGCTTACCTCAAGGATATCATTTAAACGATTAAACAATTAAACATTCAACTCTTAAAAGTTTTCATTTATTTGCCTGTAATTTATAGTTAGTCTAACAATATGGCGCCCAACGTATGTTACAAACAAATCAACTGTAAGTCTAAAAATTACTACAAAAGCTGAGTTTACCAATTACTTTATTTTTTGCGAATAAAATTTAGCACGCTTTCAGAATTTCACTTAAGTTTTAACTAATCTTAAACTAACAATCAGCTTATTGAGATAAAGTATCTAATAATTAAGTTTGTTACTTACTTAAAGCACACTTTTGAAAGTAGGTAACAGAAACAGGTATTCAATATGCTTCTTAAAAATTTAATAAACTTCAAACTAAGACAAATGACAGACACTTCAAGCGCGCAGTAAATCCTCTACAAATTCAACCATAAAAACTTGCATACTACTGCAGATTTGCGAGTTATGTGAAAAACAAATTTCTGTAAATTGTGGATAATTCAAAGTTGCCAGAGTTGCCACACTCCCTCTTCAGTTTTGGCCATAAACATCTCTATTGCTTATATAAAAGTATTTGCATCAACTTTATATGACGACTTTAGTTTTTATAGTCGCTGAGACAGTAAACTACTATTTCCATCTCTTTTTATTTACAACTCTCACTCTCTCCCTCTTATCCTCTCTAAATTTAGTTAGTTGTGGTTGTGCTTTTTCGTTTGACAAGTCACTTATATGAGCTAGCATGTAATATTCCCCATTCAATTAATTGGCCCAGAGGGCAGAAACAACAAGTAGAAATGCTGTATTGAAGAATATTAGACTGAAAGATACTCTTTAGGGATTAAATAGCAATTTATTTAACTAACTTCCTAAATAGATAGATAAAATGTGGCATTTCAGGAATAAATTATATAAATACTGAAGTTATCAAAAGTTGCGTGATATTTACAATATATAGACTATCAGAGTTTTTATAAGAGTTGTGTTATTTTGTCCAATATCAAGGACATTGTTTTTTTAATTCAGATTCATCGGCTTTTGATCCGTCTTCATTCAATGAATCCTAACCTTAATGCACTCTTAAAAATACCAATTAAAATCAACATCTTAAGGTTTGGAGTGACTTGCTTATTTCAAACTGTTACATGTCCTTACATAAATCAGTATTATCCCTTTGTGTACACTTTATGACTACAGGGTATGAAAAAAAAGCAAAAAGAAAAACAAGCTTCAACTTGTGCCGCACACATTTTTATAATTCCAAGACAAGTCCGGACGAGTCGAGCTGTTTGTTTATTAGGGTTTTTGGCTCTTGCATTGTTTTTTCCCTACCAAAATATTCTTTTTTTAATGCTGAATGTTGCAGCAAAAGAGATGGAGAGGGGAGAGCAGGAGGCAGGAGGCAGCTCATTGAGTTGCATGCCGAGAACTTTTTGTCATATTTGCTGGCACCTTTGTCAAGGACGCGAAACCATTTGTGTCGCAATTTGTTGGCATCTTCTTTTGGGCTTCATCCTTTTCGTTCTTTTTTCATGCTTTTGTTTTTCTCCCTTCTTTTTTTGCGGTCAAAATGAAATCGCAAATGTTGCAGAGACTGTGTGGATGCCACAGCTGCTGCTGCTGCTGCTGCTGCCACAGAAAATGCCTTGGCTGATGACGTTGACGCGACCGGAAGTTGTGCAAAATTTAAAACGGAAGTCAATTGTCAGACAACCAGAGCATTGGTCGCCGACGCTGTCGAGCCGGAAGCAGCAGCTGCAACGCTGCCATTTTTGGTCATAACGACGTCACACACACACTCACTCACACACACACACACTCACTCACAGACACACATATGTACAGTTAAGAGAGGGAAGCATCGTTATACATTCTTTTTGCGTTTTATTTTTTGTTGTTTTTTTATTGAGTTATTGGCGCATTCATTTGCCATACGCCGCATGCAAGATTTATGCTCGCCATGTGTCATGTGGCTAAAACAAACAGTCGGCCATCCAGGCAAGCCTTGCAGCCTTGCAGCCTTTTAGCCAGCCAATCGGACAGACAGACAGACAGGCAGACGGACATAAAGAGAGAGAGACAGTTAGCCAGCCCGAAAGCGGCCCCAAATTGTTTAAAAGCACTGACAACAACTTTGCGGCTCAAATATGTTCCGTATATCGTCTCTCTCTATCTCTCTCTCTCTCCCTCTCTCTCTACTATCCATCTCTCTTTCACTTCCTCCTCTCTCTCTATCTCCCCCTCTCTACTGGCATCTCTCTGCCATTTTGCTTTGGCATTTCCTTTCATTTGGTATTGGCCCGTTTTTGTAGATTTTTTTTTTTGGTTTCTTTTGCATACGTAATTGCAATGGGTTTTTCGGTAAATGGCCAACAGTCTAACATACAGGCAGCAGGATCAGATACCAGGGTTGCCATTCGCCGCGAAAATTTGCAATGATTTAATCTATGAAACGTGTGAATAGAATTATGCAACGTTTCTCTTGATTGCCTGCCAATTGCCATTTTACAATAAAGTTTTCAGCCAGAGGCGATTTATCTGCATTCATAAAGCATACTTTAAAGCGACTGTTACTAACAGTTGACTGATAAACTGATGTGTGCTATGTTAAGTGACTGTTAAGGCAGCTGTTAAGTGAGTAGTCGACATAATTACGAGTTTGTATTTCATTTAGACAGTTAACTAAAAAATATATTTTATATACATTCAAAATACAAAGAGACCAACATAAAGCATACTTTAAAGAGATTATAACTAACAGTTGACTGATAAACTGATGTGTGCTATGTTAAGTGACTGTTAAGTCAGCTGTTAAGTGAGTAGTCGACATTTGGATACAGTTTGTATTTCATTTAGTCATTAACCTTGAGTTGAAACATTACTTTTACTACCAGTTAGCCAAAAAATATATTTTACATATATTGAAAATACAGAAAAGACCCAAATAAGATATATGTAAGATTCATGCCAACTTAATATATCTGTTTAATACTAAAATCTGTCTCATATTAATTTGAAAATGGGAATATTCCGAACTAGTTCCGTTTAAATATATTTGCCAATTTTGAGCTTATTGCTTATTTGTCATAAAATTGTCATACTTTAATTAGATGCAATTAAAGCTCTGGTGGCTCACCTTGGAAATTTATTACAGGATATTTGTTAGTCATTGTTATATATGTATACATATATGTACATACATATATTTATGGCATATGATGTATGCACAAATGCTAAATTGAGGTCCATTAAATATGCATTATTTGTGGGGTAATTAAATTCAAATTAGAAGTAAAATGTGTTTCAGGTAAAATATATTATATATATTCAGATAGATTCGTTGCGAAAGTTGTGGAAAAATGTTTCAGCTAATGATCATGACGTTGATTAAGTGAATTGTGTAAAATACAACAAGGGTGTGAATGAGAGGAGTAGGAGAGAGAGAGAGAGAGTGCGAGAGGGAGGGAAACAGTGAGAAATGGAGTTGACAAATGATTTTTGCTGCGGCCAAAGAAAATGCAGGCACAGCTGTTGTTGTATGTGTGTATGCCTGTGTATGCCTGTGTGTGTGTGTGTGTGTGTGTGTGTGTTTGTGTGTGTGTGTGTGTGTGTGTTTTTGTGTGTGCGCGCCGTGTTAAACCACAACTGAGGATAAATTTATATTTAATTATGAATAAATTTTGCAAGCGCATTAAATTTCATATTTTCAACTCATCAACGTCGACAACAACAACAACAACATTCAGTTGTATAATAAGTATGAGTGATTGACTATTAGATGCCCTGTAACAACAACAAATTGCACCCAATGTTGCTGCAAATAGTTTTTTTGTTGCATAACTTTTGTGTTTATTGATCAATCATTATGAAATATTGAGGATAACTAAAAAACATGTTTACTGATATGAATAACAAATATGGTGGAAAAATCTTCATAAGTAAAGTGAGAAGTTGAGAAGAAAGGAAAGATTATGATATGGAGGAAACTAAATATCATATAACATACTTTAAGGACCGTTTTATCATCTTGCCGTTAACCTTAAAGGGAAGATAAAGCTGCCGATAAGAGAACAAAATCTTAGGTTTATCTTCCCTTCTAGTTTAACGGCGTGATGAGAAAACGGCCCTAAGATTGTCTGTTCATCTTGACTTTGGGACCAAGGACATTTCTCTCAATAGTTTCCCATTTCAAATGCTGTATTTTTGTTATAATCAATATTAAAGCTAATATCCTTTTGAATCGCATTTTGAATGAGTATATAGCATAATAATAACGGTCAACGCCTCACGCGTGCTGTAAATCAACAGATAAATGCAACGCACATACATTCTCTCTCTATCACTCTATCAGTCACTCTATCGCTCTCTCTGTTTCTCTCTCTTCCCCTCTCATTATCCCTCTCTCTCTCTCTTACGTATATTTCACAGTTAATATGGGTTTCTCTGGCTCACAGTTGGACATTTGGCGGCTTCTGGCCCGGACAATTCACAATTCGTTAAATGCAGTGCAAAATTTATTTATGATGCCAACACACAAACAATAAACAATTTGGTCAGCACTAGAGTGGGATAAAGGGCATAAGGGGATAAGGGGGATAAGGGAAGTTAAAGCCACAACTGAGTCAGCATTGGGGGTTTTACTTGTTTTTATTCTTTTTTGGCTTTCGGATTACGCCGGAAACATTTAATTGCACATCAAATGAACTTTAATTTCATTTTAATTTACTAAACAGGTTTTTCACTTGTTTTTTTTATACATAGTTAAGCAAATGAACCAAACACTCAAACAATTCCGAGTAAACACAATTCAATTAGCCAAAAGTATTTAGCAACTATTCAAAAAAAATTATAAAAGTATTCGACTTTGTTGAAGATTAAATACATTTTACATAGGAAAATAGTTTATTGTTTTTATATCATACAATTTGAAATATTTTCTTAAATTTATAATAAGACACCATATAATTTAAAGTTTCTCTTTCATTACATTATAATAATAATAATATTGTAGAGGGTGTAAACATATGAAATTCCCCTCAAAGTCTATTGAGTTCATTAAATTACAAAACAAACCCAAATATTGCCTTTAAACTTAATCAAAGTGTCATACAAATCTTACAATTCTCTGTTTTAGAAAGGAACGCCAGAGTTGAGAAACGACCAGATTCTAAGGAATAACCAAAACCCATACTTTATAAAATACTGTATTTACTAAGAAAAACAACGACTATTTTTCGAGTACATATCTGAACATTTGAAAAAAATGTACTCAAAAACAAATATACATTTTTTTGATAGCTTTAAAAATTTCCCAAAAAATTATAGTGTTTTTACGAAACAAAAGAATTAAATTATCCTATAAACATTTATATGGGTTAGTATTTAAATAAATTCAATTATTAAGAATAATATTCGATATTTGCAAAATAAAAGAAATAAATTAACCTATGCTACAAATTTGGGTAAACCAAAATGTATTGCACAAAAATGCTAAACATTTACATTGGGTAGTATTTCAATTATTTGAATTACTCAAAATGTGAGTATATCCTGTAAAGCAATAGATCTGGCTGTAATTTTCACTGTCATCCCTTGAATAATTTGGTGTCGTGTCACGACACGACTTATGACCATCTCTAATGCAAGCACTTCGATGGGCTTAAATGCTTTTGATGTTTAATGCTTGATAAACGTCGCCTGCGGAACAAAATGCCAAATGGCAATAAAGTTTAATAACCTAAAGGAATTGGTAGGTGGATGAGGGATGAGGAAGTTGTGTGGTTGGGGAAATTTAGGAGAAGTTTTGAAGACGTAGGCGTCTATAATCAGCATCATCAACTGGCATCATCGTGTACATAATTTGCCTGTGTTTTTTCCCCTTCCGCACACTTCCGCACACTCTTTCCAAAAGAAACACACACACACACAAAACTGGAGCTGTATCCATAGGCGCTAAGCTGTTTAAGTGTAAATGACGTGAAAATGGGGCCTCCGAATGGAAACTGAGAGAAAAGCCGAAGAAGTGAAAGAAAGCTGAGGACGAGGGGAAGAGGAACGCAAACAGTAACTGAAAATGAAAGATGTTGAGGCCATCATTTTGGCAGGCGACAAAACATAAAAAATAATATATATACATATATATTAAGTATACACTCTGTATATATATATATGTACATATAATTTATAAATCGTTTCAACTGAAAAGGTTATCCCCTTTGAGAAGGGGAGGGGAGGGGAGGGGAGGAGTTTCGTAACATGCTCGACAAATTGTGCATGAAAAAAATATTTTGTATAGATTTATTTATGATGACGATTAACAATGAGCCAGCCACGTTGTGAGAGGCGTGAGAAAGAGGGCCACTTAATAAGTTGTATACAACAGCATAAAAAAAAATACGAGAAGGAACAGATGAAGAGGAAGAGGAAGAGAAAGAGGAAGAG
This sequence comes from Drosophila testacea, assembly GCA_035043265.1. Taxonomy (NCBI): domain Eukaryota; kingdom Metazoa; phylum Arthropoda; class Insecta; order Diptera; family Drosophilidae; genus Drosophila; species Drosophila testacea. The sequence continues at coordinate 368,291 of JAWNND010001082.1, read as the reverse complement.
AGAGAAAAAAACAGAAACAGGAAGAGAAGTAAGTAAAGTATTTCGAATGCCATTCAACTTTTCTCCTCTTTTTTTTCCTCCTCTTTTAGAGAAAGGTGTGAGATGTGGAGGCTATATTCCACAGTCTCATTTTCCCTTCTACTTTCCCCCTTTTCCCCTTTTTTCTCCCCAGTTGCAGCCCCTCCATTGCCTTGGTTAAACTTAGCTCGTAATTTTCATAAATCAACATGGGCTTTTCAATTGAATTCTTTGTGACTGCCGCCACGGCGCACGGCGCACAATTTTCATTTTTATAATTAAATCATAAATTATGGGCGCACATGGAAAGCGGCTCAATAGAATTTTCTCAACTCGACCCCAACTCAACTCGATTCGATGCGATGCGATGCGATGCGACACGGATACGACGCGTTTTCCTCAACGGACAGCTACAGAATTTCAAAGTATGAGAGCCAAAAAATTAAATTATCACAAAAAAATAAAATAAAATACAGAATATAACGCAAACTATTGTATACCCTTGCAGAGACCTGCATTCAAGTTTCGACATAAGACAGTTTTATGATATAGTAGTCTGATTTTATATATATATAACGATGCCAGAGACACAATCGGTGAGTTTGGCTGAGATATCTTAAGAAACTATAAAGGTTTTTCGTACTAAAGGTTGACTTTTAACCAATCGTTCCTATGCATAGCTATGTCAGCCATATAATCCGATTCTAACCAAAATTCATTAGGCTGCATAAAGCTATAGCAAACACACAGTTTGTACTTAGTTTATGTACTTTATGGGTCCTACTTCAATGCGTTACAAATGTCGTGACAAAATTATAATACCCACTGCAAGGGTAAAAGAGAAAATGAGACAGGAGACAGGAGAAAAGGTCGTCTAGCTTTGAGTCTGAATTATGAGCAATTTGATTCAATAAATTTACTTACGAGTGTATTCAATCGATTCAATTTAAATGCAATTATTCAAGCGTTGCGACAAACATTTTTGTTTCATCAGCAAAACTGTTGGCAATAAAAGTAATTCAACAATTTACAACGTTAAGTTGACTTATTTTAAAGAATATTGTGAATTATTATAGCTATTATTATTATTATTATCTGTAGACTTATTCAGTCCCGGGCTTTAAAGAGCTAAAGATTAAATAACATATCTTTATTATTCTTAAAGCATTTTCTTTACTTTCTACTATGTATTTTTCTGATCAATATCTTTTCTGAAGAGATTACATTTAATGAGATCTGTCTTAAATAAATTCACAGTCTTAATTACCAAAAACCTTGACATAATTATTTAAAGTCGCTTAAATATTGTTCACACTTTAATTAACTTTATATTTTCCAATTTTTTATGGAACAGAAATATGTTTAAAGCTGTGCAGTAAATACAAATTGAAGTAAATAAAATCAAACAGAATTAATTTCATAAAAACACTATTTTTTATTCTTAATATTTCAATTGATTTGCAATTCCATATTTTTTGTAAAGCGAAAATTCGTTTAAAAATGTGCCGCTGAAAAAACATTCAATAAAGCAAAAAAAACACTTGTAATATTAAATTCATAAAAAAATATATTATATTTTAAATATTTTTCAGACTATCCCATTAAATGAAATCAATTATAAATTAGTTGTTTGAAGTAAATTCAAAAATATGCAGCAGAAAAAACTTTGAATACATAAAAGCCTAATAACACTAAATGCATACAATTAATTAATAATGATAATAATAATAAATAAAGATACTTAATATATAAATCTTAAATTGTAATGTGCAATGATTTACATCAACTGAAAGTCTCGAAAAATATACGTTTAAGCCTCTGAGATTTCATTGTTAATATAGAATTCTATATAAAAACCTGTGAGTGAAGTTTCATTGTCAAATATGTATATTTATGTACATTTGTATATTCCCCGCTGATCTCATCCCTAGCACTGTGAATGCATGTCAAAAAAATAATAAGCAAAAAAAATACATTAAGCTACAGTAGAGCAAGCTCAACAGTAGGAGACTCTGTACTTTGTACGTTGTTAGGTGGCCAGTGTTGATTCTTCTTTCTTTTGCCCGAGCCTGGGAAAATTGTTTGTTAAATAACTTTCGAGTTTATTATACGATTGAGATGCAATTTTCAGGACATTTCCAGACTATAGGGTACCGAAATTGATTGAATTGATAGGAGGCTTGGCAAAGTTCTAAGACAAAGTTGATCTAAGCACTATACATAATATAATGTAGCTCTTATATTTTCCGAAATCTAGATGAGGGACAGACTGAGATGACTATATCGTTTCGGCTGTTGATTCTGATCAAGAATGGTTATACCGTATGGAATCTGTCTCCTTCTGCCTCTTACACTCATTTTTTTCCACATGCTTAGACTCTTTTGTATTTTTTTTCAAGTACAGGGTCTAAAAATAATAAAGAAAAAAATACGAACAATTAAAAAGCATTTGTTTATTTTAACTTATGAATACGAGTAAGCCCGTATTTACCCGTATTATAATCGAGATGATAGCCCATGGGGATTTTTGTTATGGACTTTAAGCTTTCTACTGTTGTTATTGTTGTTGTTGTTGTTGTTGTCAACATTGTAGTCATTGTATTTACGTACAGTTATCAATTGACTGTGGAGCTTAGTATAAAGTTGCAGTTGAAGTGATTTGACGCTTGACTTGATCTAAAAAGTTCCCTTCCCATTCCCTTTGATTTCATGTCATTCGATTTGTTTTGATTATTTTTTGATTATTGGAAATGTTTTTGATATTTGTGGTAGACAATAAAAAAGGAAGTCAAACTGTATTTACAGAATATCAAATTGAAATCAAATATGAAAACGCAAAGCTTTTCAATTTTAGACTGTCCTCTATGAAATTGTCACTGAGTGAGCTGCCAAATTAAAAAGGGAACGAAAGCAGAGCATGAAGCAGACATGCCACATGCCACACACACACACACACACACACACACACACACAGAATGAGAGAAATTGAAGTTGGCTGCGTCTGGCTGTGACGGTGGCGCCACAAAAATGTGGAGTAGGTAGCGAGGTAGCAAGAGTTTTACTGTAGAATAGGATAACCTTGAAATGCAGCCATGTCTGCCAACTTTATAAACGGATGTGACAATTGAATTGTCGAGCGTTGTAACTGTAACTCTGTAACTGTAACTGTAACTGTAACTGTAACTGTGACTCTGACTCGACACTGACTTGCAACCGTGCAACCGTGCAACGCAACGAAATTTGTCATGTCATGACACGAATGTGGCTAACAGATCTAGTTTGGATTACAGCTTAAAGAGCCAACCAAATGCGACGACCCCCAAAAGTCGCATTGCTTTTCAATTTGATTCGCTTTCAGATACGAAATGTGAATAGTCGAAAATGCAATGACTTCAGGCTACTAGTTACCAACCTTGTTCCCCTCTATCCCCTTTCTATACTTCCCAGTGTGTGTGTGTGTAAACCCTCAGATAACATGCGATTTGTGTGTGTGGTGTTCTTAAATGGAAGCAAATGTAGATGCCACACGTTGCACACACACACACACACACACACACACATGCTGCAAGTGACTGTGGCATTTGTAGAACAAACAAATTGTCTTGCATAAATTTCGTTGCGATTCGTGATCTGAGTACTTGCACAAATTATGAGAATAATACAATCTTAATATTCTAGAATAGTTTTGAATTTTTTATTCATTTAATCCCTTTTTTTTCCAATTTTAATCCTTAGTCTTTATATTTTATTATTTCCTTCTTATAAGCTCAATAAATTATAGCAGTTAAGTTACGTTTTGAGAATAATTTCGAATCCTTCATTAATTCTTTCTTTCCTATTTTATCTCTTCGTGGCTCATTTTAAACATTCATCAATTTTATCTTTAGTATCCTGTTTTTTCTATGATTTTGATTTCTTAAATCTTTCCTTTTCTTCTTAGTACATTTATTTGTTTTGTTTCTTCATTTTTCGATATTTTCCTTTTAACTATTCAGCTTGTTTAACTTTAATCCTTTGCCATTTTTTATTTTCTTTTATCTCATTTTCTTCTTTACCTTATCTCTGTTTATACATATAAAACTTTATTTTACTTTTATTTTTTCGATTTTCAATCGTCTCTTTTATTATTATTTATTATTTGTTTTTATAATTTCTCAATATTTTTTAAGATTTCTATTTACTTTTTACCCATTTTTTTGTCCCTTTTCTCTTTTCATTTGCGTTTTCTTCTCTTTTCTTAGAGCTTTTGTTGCAACTCCCAAGTAAATATTTTGATTTTCGCTTGCAATTTTCTAATTGCAATTGCTTCCACTTCCCTCTTCCTGCTAGACTCCCTCTTCCCCTACTTTCCCTCTTTCCCCTCTTCCGACACGCCTTAAAAATGTCGTGTATGTTGCGCCCTTGAGACAGGCGTGTGCAACACAGCGTGCCACAAGGGTAAAAAGGGAAAAGAAAAGGGGTACAACAAAAAAAGCACTCTGAAGAAATGCATAAAGAATAAAGGTATGCAAAAATTGCATCTACCATATCGTACGAATAGTACTCACAAAGCAAATACGCTTACTCATGTATGGTATAAATTAAGCGAAACGCAAATTCAATTCAACAGCCCATCAATTCAATGCAAATGATTGCCTCATGCGGCGTATGAGTAATAAAATTGCACCCTATAAACATGAAATCAAGTAACTTTGCGTCGTTGCTATAAAATATTTATTAAAGCACATCTTTAAAACTTTGCAACAAAGTGGAACTTTTGAAAAATATAGCCATTTAATACTCTTGGGAGTTTATTAAAGTGAATCATTAATAAAAAAAACGGAATAATTCAGCTTCTTCAAGTCGAGCTTATTTTTAATCATTTGTTTTAACGGGTTTGTTTTCATTAATCGAACTAATAACTTCTACAATAGTTGTAACTACAAAAGTAGTTTACTAAACGAAATATGAAAGTTAATTTCATTTGATTTAAGACAGAAAAATAATTACTATAGATGGTACTTTTTCTAGCTACTTTTCTAGACGAAATTCAAAGGTACCTGACCTCAAAAACCAAATAGAAATGTAGAAAAATAAGAAAACATATTATAGATGAACAAATAAATATATATGTATATACACGTATATTTTAGTTATTTAGCTAATTTCAGAATTGTGAATTGAATTGAAGGTTTTTATTTTGTTCGTTGCTCGCAGCGACTATCAATGAGATTGTGTCCGAGACTCTTGATAACCTTTAGCTAGAGTAGCTGTGGGTCAAGACGCAGTCGACTTAAGTATATATACTAATACTAGTATATACTATAGACATGTGTGTGTGTGTGTGTGTGCATGTATTAAAACTGTTATTGTGGCTCTGGTGATGTGGTTAAGCAATCCACACGTAATCCAATTTGCTTTCATCATCAGCTTTTGGTCATCGAGTGCCTCTATTTCTTTCTATTTCTATTTGTCTCTTTATCTCCCTCTCTCTCCCTCTCTCTCTCTCTCTCTCTGTCTCTCTCTGTCTATTTTGGTTCACAAAGTCAAGTGGCATCCTTTTCGGCGAGTTAACAATTGTTTTTGATTATTTAATTTGCCAGACTTTTGCTTTGATTTAGTTTTTCGGCTTAGCTGCAAATTTACTTGGACAGCTTGAGGCAAAAAGCCAAAACAGACCGCAAGATTTTCCTCCTATCTTGCTCACCCTTTTACCTTCTCTGTCACTCTCTCTCTCCCTTTCTTTCTTTCTCCAACTGTCTGTCTCTCTTTCTCTCTCTATGTGTGTGCTTATGATTTAGTTCTGCCGCAGTTTGGGGACCTTGAAAATATTGCAGCGCATTGTTTGCCGTTGTTTTACTTTTTTTCTTGTTATTTTGTTTTTTTTGGCCTCAACCGCAACGCAAATGCGCCACACAGGCGACTTGCTAAAGATGTGCAGCATTCTGTATACCCTACACTAACAATGCACAGAGGGAGTTTTGGTTACGAGTTAGAGTAATTATATGAGAAAAGCGTAACTATAACTATTCATTCTCAGATCCATTTTCAGCGTTTCTTAAAGCACTATACAAGTCTTTAAATTGCTTAAATCTATCGATTTATAGTTTATTGAACTAATCGATAACTTGACAAACTTAATTTTTTTTGGAATTAAACGTAATAATCAAAATTTCAATATCTGTATATTCAAGCATTGCATCTGCAAATAAAATGTATATTATTTATTATATTAAATTATTATATTTTATTATTATATTATTATTATATTTTTATATATTATTATTATTTTAGTTTGTTTTGAAATTTGTTAGTGAGTGAGTGTTATCATATTCAAAGGACTTCTGAAATACTAAAAATAAGCTTCCTGTTTTTTATATATTTTTAAATTGTTGATAAGTAATTTTTAACTTTGATTCTTTGTATACAGAAAATAAATAAAACCTAATTTCATTAGGAGAAAATAAAGCTTTGATTCACACTTAATAGGTATTAATTCTTAGTACTAAATAAATATTATTTGAATATTCGATCTACTAAACATAAACTTCATTTTAATAGGAATATTCCCCGCTTGGACTTGTCTTAATTATAGCTTGCACATTTTGTAGCTTGTTTTACAACAGCAGGCAATTAGTATGAAGGGTAAAGGGCAGCTGAAAAGTCGTGCCAAGTTTTGTTTTGCGGCTCAGATGCTGCACTCGCCTTGGCTGCCACTGGACAACAACAAACGTGCAACATGGCGTGGCAACATTTGTCCTGCGTCCTTGCTGCCGCCTGGCTGCCCTTTTGTCTGTGTGCATTCGGCTTGACAGTCGCAGTAGCCAAAAGTTCGCTTTGTACCTTTGTTTTTGTTGCGCTTTACTGATTTCTATCTTTAACTCTCCCTCTCACTCTTACTCTCGCTATCTCTATCTCCATCTCTATCGCCATCCCCATCGCAATCGGATGGTCTCTTTCTGTCCCTGGCCTGTGATTGTGCTTTGGGATCATTTTGATGCATTTTTCTCGAGATGCATTATTAAAATACATTTTTGCCCCTTTTATGTTGTGTGGGAAGAACAAATCTCGTCGAGCCATTTTGGCGCCCAACGTGGGTCCCTGGACTTAAGCCCACTCAATGTCTGTAGGCGTCGCTGAAGCCACAATAAATTTTCAGCCACAATTATCTTGTTGCGCATAACTTTCAATCGGAGTTAATTGTTTGACTCACAAAACTTTGCAAATAGTTTCCTTATATTGGGGTCTTAACCCTGCCTCTTCATCTCTTCAAACCATTACCCCCCCCCCCCCATCGAAAAGCCATAAACAAAATCAACTTTTACCCAAAAAGAAAAAAATATAGGAAACTTGCAAATTATTTTGCGTGCGCGTTAGAAACTGGTCATAGTAAATGTGGGCGTAGAATTTGTGAATCGCCCGAAAATTCATTGTTAACGATAGGGTGTTATCTGGTAAATATACTGATTGGCAACACTGTTTTGGGGGGCATATAACGGCATATAAATTAGCCACTACTATATGTGTGTGTGTGTGTGTCGATTGTTTGAAAAGGATTATTGATCGCTTAACTTTAGCTGAAACACATTTGCATAACATGGAAGCTAAATAAATTACATATGCGTATAACAGTGGGTTAAGCGGGGGCGATTACGATAAATTATATATCGATAACCAGTTAACTACACCAACAACTTTAGCTCAAATCCCTCCAATTTTCTTACTACTTTTATGGCACACAAATGATTAATGAAGCTCAACAGTTGAATGTTAAATGTACTATAAATTAGAGCACTTTCTGAAACAGAGACCTAACCTAACTTGAACTAACATAATCAAATTACAGCCAAGGCCAAGCTATCCCAACGAATTGAAACTCAAACCTTACCTAACTTTAATTAATCTAACCAGACTTAACCTCTGGGAAATGTTGGACCTAAAATGTTGCTTTATTTTATTCCTAAGAAATTCCATTGAAGAACTTATATATAAATATTGTATTGGATTGTATTTGGATCCATTTCCGACAGCATTTATTAGCAACACTAATCGCTTTTATTTTAAATAGATAGAATGACTTGAGCTAGTTAAAGGCTACTAGACAAGTCACTTTCTAGAACAGTTTATAATATAATTACCCCACCCATACAGACGGAAAATAATAATAACAAGAAGAACTTAATAATATTGGTAAGACTGTGACCAAGGCGAATCCAAACGAACAACGAACTTTGATTAAAAATGCAATAGAAAAGTTTTAAAATTAATAGAGCTAATTTATGTAGGTGGTGAAGGGGGAGGAGTATGTCCTCCCCTATAATATGCGAAGAGTATAGCTAAACAGTTGGTTAGTAAAGTAATATACACTGACCTGACCTACTCTCCGGTTTCAAGCAGAACAGCACGTTGATGTGATACGGGAACGGGAACGGGAACAGGCGCACAGCAGTTGGTGGTAGATATATTTATATATAGTACGTATATATATATATGTGTTTTGTAAAATGTACATACATATATATATATTTAACGAAATGGAAAACAGAAAAAAATTTACAACAAATATAAGAACAAATTTCGTTATAGAAATAACTATGTAAGTGGTAAGTACAATATTGTAGTTTCTTTTTTGTACTTTTCGAGTATGGTTAGTACGTAGAACTTTATGTAGATATATATATATATGTATATATGTTCTATGGTACCAAAGTCGACCGCACGGCGCGCACTGTTTGAAGTCGGTTTTGGGTCCTGCTGGGAACTCGAACCGGCCGGAATACCCAGATAGGGGAAAGAGAGGGGTGAAATGAGGGGAAAGAACACGCGATGAAGGCAACAACTTTTCCTAGGACGGAGGACGGACTGTTGCGTGTTTTCCTAGGAGCCAAAAAAACTTTGATTTGCTTTATTGTTGTTGTTGTTGTTCTTGTTCTTATTGTTGTTCTTATTGCTCTTGTTGTTGTTGCTAATATGGCTTCTATATATTTCTATTGTATTATATTTGATGTGGGACTTGACAAAGCACAGCCACTTAGACAACTGCTTCAACTTGCTGCTGCTGCTGTTGTTGTTTTTGTTGTTGTTGCTGTTGCTGTTGTTGTTTATTATTATTGTTATTTAATATTTATAGTACGTCAAAAATTAGCTTCTCCCCTTGAGGCGTCAGAAAGAGCATTATTAGCTATTGAGCGTTACTCAAATTACCGTACGAAGAAAGAGTGTAAGGCAAGCACAAAAGAAGCAACAACAACAATAGCCTAACGATCATAGTTTGTCACACTCCCACTCACTCTCCTTCTATTTTACGCTCTCAATTACTCTCTTTGCTGTGAAGAGAGACTTGTGGCCTGTGTTGCCATCTAAGCTATATGAAAGCTAAGCTTTGAGATAGAAAATAATTGAAAGCTTTAAGATTTGAAGCTGTACAACAAAAACACAATGTCCTAGCTCAAATCTTGACGTGTGTTTTTGTTCTGTTTTTACACCCAGTAAAAACTTAAATAAAACAAAACCAATTAACTGTAAACTACTTGAGGAACAAAATCGATGCGATGTGAATAATGATTCCATTATATTAGAAACTATTTACAGTGAGCAATAGCAGCAATGACGTTTGTACACTTCCAAATGAAATGCACTCTCAAATGCCATAGAAATTCATTATTAGCATGAAAAATTGTTTAAGCTGGAAAAAGCCGACATAAGCCGGATCAAGCAGAGATAACGCCAAATTATTTGTCACAAAGATGAGCAACAAATAAACACAACACAAGTGTTTTTTTTTAAATTTTAAATAATTAAATTAATTGAAATTATTTTCGTCTCTTAAGTTTAAGAAAAGTAAAAACATTATACGACTTTAGAAACACTGTAGCTTATTAATTTACTTTGAACAAATGTTATTAACATTGAAAATTTACAAATTTGCGTCTTATTTTTTTTATATAATGTACCTAGTATCTCAATATATTTTATTTTAAATAATTATCAAGCTATTTATACTAGCTGATCATAATAATGATCTCACAAGGTTAAGCACAGCCCACAACAACAATTTATTCGACTTTTTTATAGACTCAATTATTTAAGCACAAAACTTTTGCATGCGTCAGCAAAAGGTCGCATTTGTTAAAACATTTGTGAAAATTACAAATATTTGTCAACTGTTATGTATTTTGTATTTATTTTTATTTGAAACACTCAATGAAATCAGCAACAACAACAAATTATCAAGATCAGTGACGATCAGATGCTGCGCGTGTTCACTCTCTCACTCTCTCCTTTCTCTCCCCACTCTCTTCGCTGAATAGATGAAAAACAAACTGTTGTTTGATCTCATGGCATATGCAAAAACGTACATTTGTATTTTAAATGAGATTGGCAACAATTAAAACAACAAAACAATCGCGAATTCTATATTATCTTTTTATCTCTAGTATTCGCGTCACTTTTAGCTTCAAGATTTAATGATCACACAATCAAAAAAATATTTGAAAAAAAAATGTAAACGGAACAAAGCAAAACGATGCTTGGCGGTTTAACGAAAAAAAAAAACACAAAAAAAAACAAACGTTTCAATAATTAGCACTTTAATTGTTAAATTGTGTGTGATTTTTGTACTCATATTGTTGCTGTGTTCATACAATTTGTTAAACATTTTATTTGTTGCATTGTTTGTGTATTATTTGAATTGAAATGAAAGCCGCTTTGGACAACAACACAGCTCGCAACGTACGTCAAAATATGCGCCAAATATACGAACGGAACGTACGACAAAATTAAAGTACCGCAAAAACACCTGACACCTTCGATGCTTCGATTCGCACTGAAAGCAACTAGACAGCAACACAGACAGTCGACAGTCAGCGGCTCCAAAAACCGGTCGCCGTTCGTTTCTTTCATTCGTCGACGGCTCCATGCTTCGTCTTTGTCATCGTGTTCGTCTTGGTGCTCGTGCTCGTTTCGCTGTTCGCTGGTCGCTGTTCGCTTCGTTCGCTGGAACACACACGAATGCCGCAATGGCAGCAAAGGCTGCCCTGCAACAACAATTTTCCGTTCATTCTCTGCCCTAGCTCCATTTCTCTTCCCCCTTTGCTGCTGCTCTCTCCCGCTCTCCATCTCTCCCGCTCTGACTGCCTTTGACTGTTGTGCGTTTTGTGACGTTTTCAATGCCAAGCAAGCAGCTGTTCAGCGTATGTTTGTTTTTGTTATTTCTTTTCGTTTCTTTTGGCGGCAGCTCCAACTTATGGTCTCTCCTCGACTGCAGTGTTGCTCTAGGAAGAAGATCTAAGGAAGGCAAATTGTAAATAAACAAATTAAGTATGTTAAATGCAACGATCTTTCCAATCTGACTGAACTTTAAATTCTTCCGCAAACCCTGTTGGTTTAATTAAATTTGTAATCTATGTTTTTGAAAGTTTTAACGTTTTAAGTCAATTGAATATTAATTTGTTATCTGTTTATTTTTTTTAAATTTATTGTAAATTGTTATTGATATCTTGCGTCAGCTTTTATTTAAATCTTTAATTTTCTTAATTGTAACTTCTTCGATACACACAGTTATTTTGATATGTGTTTTTTATTTCAATATAGTCAAACACAATTTATCACATAATTTATGTTTTTACCTTGTTTTAAACACTATAAGCAACTAAAAATAGATAAAAAAATTTAAGTTTTGCTAAAAAATTAAATTCATATATCATTTGTAGTTTTTCAAATCACTTACTTGACAAACTGTATTTGTAAACATATAGTAATTGAGTAAACTGCAAACTGCGCTAATCCTCCCTATCTATTTGTTGGCTTATCAAAAACATTTTGAAAATATTTAAGCCGCGCTTTCGACTTTACATAGTTTTCATCTTCATGTTTAGTTGCTTATCTGTTTGTTAGTGATGCACAATTAGCACGAGATAAGCTATTTTCCTATATAGTCTATAGTTGCATAGAAAAACTGATAAGATTCAAGGAAATATTTAAATAGACTAAATAGTAATATAAATAATAAAGATAATTGAACTTATTTCCTAAATACTTTAAATGAAAAGTGACAACCGGAACAGGACTGTACACCACAGTTTCACCCACTTCCCACAAATCCTTGCACATAACTAATACGCCCCGTTAAACATTCGCATCATCTACACAAAACTGGTTCGGCGGCACTTCATTCAAGCAATCCCAATGAAGTGAACCGAACCTCCCGTTGCAGCACATGCATCAACGAGTGCTCCTGTGTGTTGCATCCTTATGTTCATCGGAGTTCCCCCCTTCAGTCTATCACGGAACTGTAGTATGTGATTTTGTTCAGTTTGTCGTCCGGTTAAGTTTGGTTTTTCGTTAAATCGAGCATTTCACTCAAAAATTCATTGTGATTTTGTTCACTTCATCTTCAACCAAAGATATTTTTTTATAGATATTCCATTCAATTCCTGGGAAGCTACAAAAAAACAAGAATATTTAAAGAGCAATGACTTTATGTGAATTTATTTGAAATTAACAAAATTCCTTGAAATCTGTCGATGATGATAATTTATGAAATACTCTACTACTCTAAATATACATTATGATGTATTTGCTTATGTATTTCTTATCAATTGAATTATATATTTTCATATACACATTATATAGGCTACATTGCTCAGATTTAGACAAGGTATTAATGAGTATATTAATTCAGAAACCGAATGTAGCGCATTTTAAGGTCACTTTTTAATCTTTATGTTAAATTTTAGTTTGAATTCGCAGCGTTGCCATCTTGTGATGAAATTATATAAAAGTCTGGTTCTTAAAGTACCATTGCATATTGATGTGGTTTATTTCTCTATTTATTTTTATTTTTCTACATCTATTTATATTTGTATCTTTATCTATTTCAGTGACCAACCCATTTATGTATTTTTTTGTTGATGCTTGTTCCCATAAACACATTTTTCAAGTTCAACATGTGCCGTATGTTTCATTTTAATCATACACTCGCGGGCTTTGTTTTTGTTTTTGTTTGTGTTATTTGATGTTTGTTGTTTTTTGCTGGTCATTTATTATTGTTGTTGCTGTTAACATTTAATATGCGGCCTGTAGGCATACAAATTGCTCCAAGGAGGGTATTATAAAGCTGTCAAAACATCTGTGGACAATATGGGGTCGAACTTCTCTAACGACTTATGACTTTAATGGATTATATATGCATAAATTACAAAACCAATGCATGGAAGTACATGTTGTACATTTCTTATTATCAGTTGAATCATGAAATTTCATGTAATTTCCATACAAACCGAATGATAACAAATTAAATAATTCTGAAAACAAAATGATTTATAACGAGAGCTGAGGATAACAGGAGCTAGAGCTTGTGAATGTGTTTAAATGCACTTTTAAATACTCAATAGAAAACAACAGGGTATTTGCCAGTCGATGATTGATTTATTTTAAGTACTTATTGCAGGAAAAAATAGTAGACCAAAGCGTTTGAGCTGTATTAATGCAATCACAGCGTATCTTCCAGCCGACTACAACACTTTTTAGCCAGTTTTGTGCATATTCAACAATTTGTAACAAAGTGATGCAGCAGCTTGAAGCCTTTAAGTGACTATCGGGCAAATGATAAACTAAAAACAGGGTATCTGCCAGTCGATCAATACTTTTGATCAAAATTTTCGCCTACATTTCGCACGTTACACATACTACATATTGTATTTTTATGGGTATTTTCATTCAGCCTAGAGCATAATACTCTCATAAGACTATACACTATGTATGAGTGTGTGTGTGTGTATGTGTGATATATACCTATATATCAAGAGATAACTGTCGCTGTAATGTAATGTAGTCCATTTGCGACAAATATGCGCAGGCCAAAATGCTCGGACATTGTACGGTATACAATAGGAGAAATTGTTCGCATATTCATGACCGAATTACCCACATTCAGAGGCTAACACACACACACATATTTACACACAAATATAGGGACACACACATACAGTTAGAGTAGAGTCGCCATTTGTGGACAGCAAAACAAACAAAACCATTGAAAGGCACGCAAATCTCAGCTATGACCAAAATATTTGCCAAAGTTCGTCGAGCGTACACAAAAAACAACAAACAAATAGAGAGAGAGGGAGAGAGAGACAGAGAAAGTCTGTGTGTGTATGAGTGAGTGCCAAGAAATCAAAATGGACCGGATATATTAGCCAGGCCAACAACAATCAGACAGATCGGCAGCTTCGGCTACAAACATCTAGTATGTTTGTATTAACATTCCCTCCGCTCAACGACAGCTAATCGAAATTCTAAAGAAGTCGACTGTAAAAGACCCTGTACTTACAGAACACATACATGCAGAACCACCTCAGAAGCTTCCACTTCTTTATTTATTCATCTTTTATTACATGAATAACCCAGTTTAAAATCTGATCGTAATTAAGCTATGAACGGAATAAAACATATCCGAAATTTAGTATGTATAACATTCTATAACACCGCCCTAAATTGCTGTTGTAATTAGATTGTTTTTTAGATTTTATGTTTCGAAAGTGAACGTGTTAAAAATTCTAAAGCTAGAACAGAACTCTCCAAAATTTTCTTCCGGGCTAAAAAGCTATTTCTTATATAAATGATTCTAAACTGAATAAGTTATCTGTTTGTTTATTGTCGAAACACAGACTGGGAAAACGCAAATAAAAATATTATTGATATGTAATATTAACAATATACATTGGTATTTTAATAATACTATAGCTAATCAAAATATATATTTCATTGTAGTTTGCATATATGTATGTCTCCGTAGCCAATACTATGTTTACAAAAATTATTCTTTCCCGGGTGCAAATTTTAAGGGGCACAAAGAACCTTACGTACCAATTGTGGTGTCTATAGCTCTTAGAGACTCTGAGATCTACTATATCTGTTCAAACAGACAGACAAATAGGACCTCGGACTTTGATGCTGATTAAGAATACATATACTTACTTGATGAGGCCGGACACACCTTCTGCTGTCTCCTACATATACTTGCAGAAACTTATTTTACCCTCGACTAGGGTATAAAAAGGCTGTTACCACAACCTTTCTACTAACCCACTCCCTATCCACACACACACGCACACACACCCACACAGAGACACAGACACAGACACACACACATCTACAGATTTGAAGCAATTTTAGGCTACTCACATGACGCTTGAACCAACTATGTATGTCTATATATTTGCCATCTCTCATATCGGTTTGTGGCCCAATAAGCACAAAGACAAGCATCCATAAAGTACACACACACACACACTAACAAAAACACATACACACACACACACCATACAGATGTCGATATCGTTTTGGACACTAATATTTGCCAAGCGTAAAGTAATAAAATATTTCTTCGGTCAATAAATGCAATTGAATGTGAAAAGAGGCAGTGGCTAGTCAAAATACAAACAACAAAAAATGTCAATAAATGTAATCACATCCTAAAACTGCACGACTTAGCAGATATTCAGTAATTACAGTTAATATTAAACTAAATGTTGACAGCACATTTTATTTAAAATTCTTACAAGAAATGTGTCCAGAAAATTCCCTAATAGTTAAGAAATCTTTAAATGAATAAAATGTTATGTTTAATAATAATTTATTAAAAAGTTGTACTTAGTACTCGATTAATAGATAACCTGGAATAAATGTTTGAGTACCATTAAGACAGTTGAATTTTAAAAAGGTGGTTTTTTAAAAATTTAATTTTTTTGAAGGTTTTTTAATAGATATCCTGATCTTATTGCTTAAGCAGTTAACTATGCTTAAACATATATTATACTTGTTTTAATATTCTAAATAATATTGAAAGTATAATATAATATTATAAAAAAGTTTAAGCAAATTTTTAAACAAACTACACTTAATGTATGTGATCTGTAGCTCTCTGAACTGAAGGATACACCTTAATAAAATATCCTTAGTGAGTTATTAGTTCTGCATTGAATATACCTCGTTGATGCACTTCAAGTGTATAGGGTATCAAAGGAAAGTCAAGCCACAGATAAAATCGAATACTGCATGCGCTGCAAATATCAATTGAAATTCAATTGACTAAGATATCGATTAAATAGATTGAAGTGATTGAAAGCGAAGTTAAACGGGAAGAGGATGTCAATTGGATTGTATGTAAACTAAATTTATCAATATATCAATTGTGATGTTTTCCAAGTTTCAGTATTGTTTCAATGTCAAATTCCAAATTTCCACACTCTTCACAGTTTCTTATATTTAGTTTTCATATGACTTCAGTTATTCTCCTTCATTAGATAGGCATAGTATCTATATCTTTATTTGAAGTGCAAACTTGACTCGAATGTGGATTGCTAACAAATCGCCATCGTTTTATTGTCATTTGTTGACTTTAGAACGCAATAAAACTGTTATGTCAAAGGATGAACAAACGCTCGACATGCTGCCAAAAAACACAAGAGACTTGAGTTTGTTTGACATGCACGACTACACAAATACCGTGTAGCATGCACATAATGTGACTTTAATCATTCGAGGTTTGAAGCCTGCAAAATAAATTAAACATCTCAGAATCAATTTCAAAAAGTTTCCTTTAATAATTAGGACACAAGGATTTGATTGGGAAACTGAAAAACCTTAAAGGTCCCCGCTAATTTTTGTATCCAAAAGATTGAGAGCGAACTTTTTTTAAATATGGAATCAATAACTAGATTAAACCATAAACAAAATGACATGCCGCGTAAAAATCAGTCGGATTTAAACAAAGTTATGCAAGTTTTAAGGTTTCAAAAAATTGAGAAATCAACTGAAATCTATTACTTCGAACTACAGTTTGAACTTTAAAGAGGATTAATTTCTAGGGTAGAAGCCTCTGTGATAGGTCTTAACGTTAGCTAAGTCTACTCGGCTGAATGGAAACTTTAGGGTATGGAAATACTTGACGGAAATTGAAGGGACAAACTGACCAGCAAAATTCGAAATATGTTTGTGCTTTAAACGGATGTAATAAGAAACGGATGAAGAAGCCCAAAAGGAATGCACATGTTAAGAAATAAGAAGAAGAAGAAGAGAAAATAATTTAACATAGACAATTATGTAGTAGTTTTCGATTTGGTAAAGATTCAAGTCCAGATATATTCAAGGAATTATATAGTAAGCTGTTCGTAGTATTGTAAACGATTTAAATTAGTATCAAAATGTCAATTCGACATTATATCGAGAGATTTTTGTTGCTCACGTGGAAATTGAATAAGACGCAATGGAACCGTCGATTGGAACTATTGTGGATAATCTTCTCCCCGACACTACTGTGCATTATAGCTGTGGGCATGCGAATGGGCATTGATGTCTCAGAGAGATATAATACTTATTATGAGCCGATTGATTTGGAACAAAGCTGGTCCGATTTGATTGAGACGTTATCGGAACGAGACAGGATACGAAAGCAGAGTAATCGAAGTCACAATGTGTTTGTGCCCCAACTGATAATTGCCTGGGCACCCGTTGATTATAATCTTTTTGCGGCAATCATCAATAAAGTTCGACCGGATCTTCATACTATGGAATTTAAAGGATATTTCGATTGTACCTCAATGGAGAAAGCGATACAGGAGGAATTTCTATTTGCGGGCATTTGCTTTGATCACAGTCAATTTGAGAAGAATATTTCGATAAGCCATAATCGTTTAAATCCCACAGAGGAATTATTAAAGCATTTTAACTACACTATAGTCTATCCCAGCGAGTTGCGGATCTTCAATGGTAGCTATATCGGTGACAACTGGAAGACAATCTATCATGACGATCCAAGGACCTGTATTGTACGACGACTCAATGAACCTCATACCGATGGTCATATTTGCTATATTCGGGAAGGTTTCATTAAGATCCAAAAGAGTGTAACCGAAAACTATATTAAGTTTGTTAGTTCAAATCGATTTCCAGAAATTGTTTTACGACGATTTCCCGTCGATGGCAGGATTCAGGATCCTTTATTGAACTATATCAATCGTGGACTGCCATTACTCGTTATTATAGGGTATATGTTTCCAGCACAGTTGCTAGTCTGCGTAAGTTTGCTATCGATAAACGATTAATCGATTGGCCATTATTACAATTCAGTTCGCATATCTTTATCTTTAGCAAATTGTGGAGGAAAAACAGCGACAAATGCGTCTATATCTTATCAATATGAGCATTGGCAACATCATACATTTTGCAGCCTGGTTCGTCAAGGGATTTATCTATATGTTCATCAGTTCCCTCTTCATTATGTTGGTTATCAAGGTAAGGTATTATTTCCCCTACAGTATAGAACCAAAACGATCTGATTTCATAACCAATATTTATAAATACCAAAAACACTGAGAATATAGTATTTTTCGACCTTTAAAAGTAATAAATACTTTCAAAATAATCAAAATTTTAAAATATAGCAAATAGAGTCGATATTAAATAATACTCAATAGGAAATCATGCCTTTTATTTATTTCAGTTACTTATTAACTTCAAATTAAAATAAATTATATTAAAATACTAAAAATTAAAGACTTCAAGATTCACTAGATATAACCTAAAGAATACTAAAATTTTTGTAAAAGAAGGAAATTTAACAGGTAATAAAACACAAACATCAAATTACTAAAAGAATTCAAATATAACGATGTAATTTAAAAAATGGCAAAGTATGTATTAATTTTATAATAGTAGAAATACTATAATAGTTCCATTTCTTAATTGTATTTTTGAAATTAATATAATAGTAATGCATCTAAAAGGTATGTTATAAATTTCAAACTTTAATCAGACAATTAAGACATACTAAATCTATAGACATATAATGTAAAGAAGTTCTTAATATAGATTAAAAAATACTAAAATCCTTGTGTTAATTTCAGGTGCATTGGAACAACGCGCACAGCCTTCTGACACAAACACCGTGGTACATAGTGTTGTTAGTGTTGACAACATACAATATGGCAGCGACAAGCTTTAGTTTAATGGTAGCATCGTTTTCCAAAAATAGTGCATTATCCATAAGGATACTGACAATACTTTGGCTGTTGACCTACATGCCGTTCTTTGTGCTGTGGAATAATCGGGAAAAGGAGGTGAGGATCATACGGTATTTGTCTTATACGTTGCCCAACACTGTGCTGGCATTAATATTCGAGGGATTGATCGAGCGTGAGGTGATCTTTGATAAGGAATGGGTTGATCAAGGCTATGACCTCAACTATGCTGCCGATCGAATTAATGTCTATTCCGGAGCTTATATATTTCTGGTCATCACGTTAATCTATTGTGCTGGAGGTTTATATGTGGATGTATGGAATACGGGGGATGCAGGAGGTCGACGACGACGTCGCGTTCCCGTTCCAGCCCATAGCGGTGACTTTACATTTCAAGATCGAGATGATAGCTTTATGCCACAGGGATCACAAACGATTGGCATTAAGGCAACCAAGATCTATGAGGTAGAGCCATCGCATCGACGATTCAAGATCAAAATTAAGAAATTGTGTAAACGTTATGCGGCAAATAGTCGCGCGGCTTTGAACTCCTTCACATGGAATGTCTATGAAAATGAGGTGACTATCCTAATGGGTCACAATGGTTGTGGAAAATCAACATTATTAAAGATCCTCGCTGGATTGTTAGAGCCAACACGTGGCCTGGTTACGGTTGCCGATTATAATATACAGACCGAGAGACAGGATGCATCGATGCAACTGGGACTGGCATTGAATAATAATCTCCTTTTGCCAGATTTCACGGTGGCCGATCAAATCCGTTTCATTTGTCTGGTCAAAGGTTCGTCCTGGTCCACGGCTACCGATGAGATCGAGCTCTATACCCAACGATTACAATTAACCCAAGTGAAGCAGAGCAAAGTAAGGAGCTTGACAGGCCAACAAAGAAATCTTCTTAGCATTGCCTGTGCTTTTGCCGGTGGTAGTTCGATCATTTTGATCGATGATCTCCATTGCGATCTTGACTTGCTCACACAGTCTCTCATTTGTGGCCTGATCAATGAGGAGAAATCCAGACGTACCATTATTTTAGTATCAAATTCAACAGCACTGGCAAATCATCTGGCCGATCGTCTGGCGATCATGTCCAACGGTGAACTCAAGTGTACGGGCACCAAACCCTTTTTGCGCAATATGTACGGCCATGGCTTTCGTTTGGTGAGTTTGAGTTTTCAATATCCGAAATCTTCAAAAAATAACATTCTAGTCTCTCTAAATTGATTTCTTAATCGTCCTATCTTCGTCTTTTCATTGATCATTGATCTTTGATTCCTCCATTTTCAATATTTATTCCTAGTCTTCCCTTGTTTATATCCATGATCTTTGTTTTTAATTTAAAAATCGATCGTTAAATATCATCTTCCATTTTCGATCTACAGTTCTCAGAAAATAAAGATCCTTAATATTACATTCTCTCCATCTTTCAATTATATTTTTTTTTCCATTTTGTTATTATACTTAAGTCAAACGTCTTACTTGAAATTCTTCGAGCTGATGCGTCACTTTATCAATCTTCAAAACGCAATTTATTGCTGATCTTCAATTGATCGATCTTCTATATTTTCCAACAAAACAGGCTTGATCCTAAATAATATTAATCGTATTTCGATCTTCATTTGCAGACCCTCATCAAAGGCAAAAACTTTGATTTTCAGGAGATACGAAATCTATTGCTAAAATATTTGCCCAATCCGACGGTGGAAAGTAATATTGGCTTTAAGATAACTTTTGTGCTTGAGAATAAGTATGAGGATAGATTTTCAGAATTATTTGATGAGCTCGAGGAGGAAATGGTAAATTTAAATATAGTAAGCTTTCGCTTGCGCGACACTTCATTGGATGAGATCTTTTTGCGTTTTGGGACCGAGGAAGGAGATTTAACCCCGGAACCGGCTATACTGATCGAGGACTTTAAATTGATTGTCGACGAAACCGACAACTTTTCCAAGGTGACGGGACATAAGTTAATTGGATTGCAATTCAAGGCCCTACTTTATATGCGTTGGGTTTTCAATAAGCGTCAGCTACCCATTAAAATAATTTGTGTGATCGCTCTGATGATTGCCACAGCTTGTACATTTTCTGCCGTACTGCTCTATGGAAAGAATTATCAGCTAAAATCATTGTCATTTAATTTGACACAACTCCATTATATTGATGCCTTTACGGAGATATTATCTGATGAAATCGATGTCCTCGAGATGCAGGAATACTTTACGGAACTGCTCTTTTGGTATGACGGACATGTGAAAGTTCTCGAGACTGAAGAGACCAGCGATTTTTATTTGCTACAACAGAACGATTTCAATAAAGTCGTCAACTATAAATTCATGTTTGGCGCATCTTTTGGTTCCGAATCTATAACCGTCTGGTTCAACAATATTCCACTCCATGCGGCACCTTTTGGTCTGAATCTGGTGCACAATGTGGTTGCTAGGTAAGTTATAAATGCTGCGAGTGAAGGAACGAGTGTCATTTTAAGAAACGAGAGTAAAACTCAAAGAGTGTAAATCGAAGTAACTAGAGAGATTCTCAATGTATCGATTATTACTTAAAGTAATATAAGTGTATCTAAAATAACGAGAGTTTAACTTAAAGAAACGAAAGTAAAACTCAATGTAACAAGTGTTTTTCGGAGTAACAAGAGTGTATCTCAAAGTAACGAGATTATAATGCAAAGCAACAAGACTGTAAATCAAAATAACTAGAGAAAATCTCAATGTAACGAGAATATCTCAGAGTAACAAGAGTGTAACTTAAATTATTAAGAGTTTAGCTGAAAAGAGCGAGAGTTGAAGTTAAAGTAATGAGAGTTTATTTTAAACTAGCGAGAGTGTAACTTAATGTACGTGTATCTTAAAGTAAAGAGTATATCTCAAAGTACGAGCGTGTTACTTTATTAAAGGTGTAACTGAAAAAAACGAGAGTTAATTTAAAGTAACGAGCGTGAACATTTATGTTTTTGAACTCTTTTATGCAATTGCTCGCTCTTCCCTTGGTTAAATTACAAATCGTTTGTCCGTTGAGATCTTAAAGTAACGAGTGCTTCATAATCCTATCTCCACAGACGTTTCTACAATGAAGAATCCTCTATTGATGTCACCCTGCAACCGCTGCCATTTCAGGCCCAGGTCAACACACTACCACAATCTCCACTTTCTGTGGGCAGTCTAATGGCGATCAATTTCTCGTTTGTATTTGCCAATATGTGGGCTGGACTGGCAATCAGTAGTATATTGGAGCGAACATTTAAGAAGCAACAATTACTGGCGGGTGTACGACTTGCAACTTATTGTGTTTCTATATTCGTATTTGATTTTATAAGGATTGTGATCATAAGTCTCTGGCTGGTATTGATGACAGCGATCTATCTGAGTCCCCGACACGATCTCTTATTATACAGTTAAGTATTAGAAATAATATCAAATCTTCATTCTTATAATTCGGTTTTTGATTCCAGCTTGGATCTTTGTAGCGCTTGTTATGTCGGGAGTTGCCGTTGTGACATTATCATATTTCTTCTATGCGATCTTCAAGGAGCCGAATTATGCATTTATTATGATCAGTCTACTTAATGCATTGGGAATCATTATATTTACAATCACTGTGGGTGATAATCTAACCAATATGACCGATGCCTTTCAAGTATTTTCCCAATATAGCTTCGCTGAGGTTATCTTCAAGCTATTCTATTTGTACGACTACAATTGGCTTTGTAAGGATCCTGAAGTACATTTCATATCAACGGACATTCTCAAATGCGACAGTACTCCCGATTGTTGCAGTTAAGTAGCACAGTGATTTACAGAAGGGGGGATTAGTTTAAATATAGAGACTCTTAAGAAATCTCTTACAGTATTTGTGAATAGAGAAATCACTTGACTATATCTTAACTTATTCAATCTATAGTTTAAAAAATACCTGTTAAACAATTCTGGGAATTTCAGGAAAGACTTTAACTATACTAAATCTACTAATTATAATTGTTCCACAGTTGAATACGATTATCTTACGGGTAGCTATGGGGCTCTTTTTGATTTGGGAATGCTACTGCTGACAATGATAATACCGCTGATCCTCTTCATCTTGGAGGAACATTATAGTTTGATGACAAGTGCCTGCATGAATCGGGTTATTCCAATAAAAAGATTGCGAAGAGAAAAGCGTGCCCAACGAAAACGATCCCAGGAAAGTGACAACTATACGGTCGATGAATCCGTTACTGCCGAACGACTTCGCATCGAGAAATTAACGGAACGGGAACGATCTGAGCTAGCTGTTGTCTGTCAGGGCATTGAAAAGAGTTATCGTCGAAATACGGTGCTAGTACGTATAGATCTGGGCATGGCCAGGTAAGATATAATAGATTATGCATATCATTTCTCTATTTTCTATTTTCTGCTCTCCTTGCTCTTCCTTGCCTTTTACAGATCCGAATGCATTGGTCTAATGGGCTATAATAATACAGGAAAAACGACTTTGGTAAAATTATTGGTGGGCGAGACAAATGCAACGTATGGCAGAATTTGGATTGGTGGCTATAGCATGGAGACGGAACGTTCCAAGTGTTATCCATTGTTAGGTTATTGTACCCAGCATCAGAGTCTACCACCGAATTTTACTCCCCGTGAACTGATGCACATACATGCCCAGTTGCATGGTTTGCCACTGAAGAGAAGTAAACAGATCTGTGAGGGATTGGCTCACATTTTGGGCTTCTTCCTTTGCTATCGTCAGGTGATGCGTCTCTGCACCACAGGACAACATCGTAGAGTCAGTTTTGCCTTGGCCATACTTGGTGATCCGTTGCTTATTTGCGTTGATGGTCCGCCGGGTGGCATCGATCCGAATGGTAAACGTACCCTGTACTCTCTTACCTCCTATATGCAACAGCGAGGCAGCAGTTTTCTTTACACGAATATGGGTGTTTTGGACTGTGAACGGATGTGTGATCGTACGCCGATTCTCTTTGATGGACAACTCTGGACAATGGGGACACAGAAGCAAAGATATCGTTCTGGTTATTTGGTGGAAGTGCGTTTCAAGCGTAAAATCAATGTGGACATTACCACGGCAAGGAATACATGGGATCGCATCAATCAGTTTCCTGTGTCGCCACACAATAAGTTTATACTCTTTATGCAGGTTAAATTTCCCGATGCAACGATACAGTAAGTGTGTGATTTCTCTCTTGTCTCTATCACTATCTTTCTCCATCTTATCGCAGACATCGCGAGGAGGAGTCCATGTCGTTTTATATACCCAGCACTACTTCCCATTTCTCCGAAGTCTTTCTGACCATACGCAAGGATGCCTTTGAATTGAATATTGAGGATTTTTATATAACCTGCAATATTGTCACTGGCATGCATTTGGAATTATTTGATCGTTTAGCCTTAAAGTCCGTTAAAGGAACGGCAAATTAATTAACTTCATTTGGTATTTTAATTTATTTTAATAAAACGCAAGGCTTCGATTAAAATATCCGTTATGCATTTGAATATGTTAACCTTTACAGTACTGTTAAAGTTAACAGTGGGGTCATGTCCATGTCAAAGACTGACGGCTATTGCACTCATCGATTGCTAAGCATACTCATCGATAACTTTCGTACTGCACAACCGACTAAAAGCTGACTGATATACGTAGATAAGTTTGTAGTTTCCGTTAAATATTTGAAAGAAGAAAAAGTCTGCAATTTCATCGTAGTTCGTCATTGCCTAATATATTTTAATTTATTTTGCTCACCATAAATTCTTTGAAAAGTTTGTGTACATTAGATTAGCCCTAAGTAACTTTAAAACATAATATATTTACTTATTGTACAAGAATCATACAATTTACGACTAGTTTTTGATGGGGCCAAATTTAGATATCGTGTTAATAGTAATACAAAATACTATACAATTATAAATGAGCCTATCAAACCAATTTTTGTTTCCGAACAATATTGTGCCAAAAAATAGATAATACTAAAAAGTCACAAGATAGCATTCTTATAAACTAGAGTGTTGTATATAAGTACTATATGTAGTATTTGGTTTCCATTCAACGAAGTTGCTGATGTTATAGTTGTTACTGTCTGTTGTTTGCTGTGCATACGGTTGGTAAAAAATATATAGCTCCTTTATATATATATCTATATATATATATATATATATATATAGCTGGTAACCAGTTTTCATGGTGGTCATAATTAGGTAGGTCTCAGGTAGATATAGTGAAAAATAAAGTCTCAATCATTACGGCTCCCGATTGTGTTTCTCATTTCGTTTTCTCTTCCTCTCTTCTTTTTTCTTTATCTCTTCTAATCTTTTTTTTCTATGATTAAATATATATATATATATATATTAGTTTAGGATTAAATTGGATTTGCGTGTATGATTTGTTGTTACTACTTCTTGCCAAAAATAAAACCACTACACACAAAACAATAGCTATAGTTATTTAAGAAATTATGATACTTATGCGTTTAGGTTAGCACGTGTCAGATTTGGCCATTAACTATAAATATAAAAGCTTATGCAACTACTAATTAAATAATATTAAAAGCAATAATCAATTAGCTAAGCCATTAAGCTAAAAGCTAAAAGCGATTAAAACAATATACGTAAAATGGAACAGAATTGGTGCTAAATGAAATGATGATCTCTCTAACTATGTGTGTGTGTGTGTTTCAACATGAAATAATCTGAGACTAGCTCACTTCACATGTGAGGTACGTGGATCCTCGCGCTGATGCTTGGCAAACTCCAAGAATATCTCCTCCAATGTCGTTTGGCTAATCGAATAATCCTCCACATTTAGCTCATAGCGATTACGCTCCATAACTCCAAATATTTTCGACCATTTGATGCCGCTCAATGGAATGTAATAGGTCAACATGCCCTGATATTCCTCCCTACACAATTGCAGTTGCAATTATTATATATGTACATAAATAGAATTGAAAATTATTTGCAACTTACTTTAAAATGGCTTGTGGGAATTTTTCAGATACAAAATCCTTGATAGTAAGCATATTCATAGCAGTTTGCCTGCGAGCTGGTATAAGTATCTCATCCGATTGTCGCCTGTAGGTGACGGTGCTGCAATAGATCAATCAATCAATCAATAATTCGATTTTATTGAGTTTTTGAGTAGGAATTGGTATCGATATTTTAACAATTTTAATCGTTACCCATTCCTTATTTCGAAACTAGAGTTTTACCTGCGCGTTCCTGACGGTATTGCATCGCGTGCTTGTTGGACAATTTGATCATCGGTCAGACTGCCATTGCTGCAAATATCGCAAGAATAACCCGATAAATATATATAAATACAAATATATGTGGATTATACTTGTATGATATAAGTTTTACTCACCTGCGTGGCATTGCAATGTTATCCTGACTGTGACGCAGTGAGACAGAGCTTGTGTTTTGATATGGCAAAGGTGTGGATGGCACTGAATCATCGGAATCTTGTGTCCGATATCTGCTACCAGAGCTCCTGTTTAGATATCACAAAATATGATACAATACAATAACTATTGAATAACAATTTATGATGTTATTAATCCTAAAAGTGTTCTATTAACAATCATACAATCAATGAACTAGCAGATAATAAAATCTCACTTTAAATTAAAAATATTCATCTTAAATAAAAAATGAAAACGATATGAGGAAGATTTAATAGCCTTGGTTAAGAAGTTAGTTGCTAATCATGTTCATTAAATCTTTGTTAACAAACTACAGAACAAGATTTGTATGCAAAAGTTTAGTTTCCGTTAATCCTTCGCCACAAAATTGAATATCAGATTTGTTCTGGTTTATTGGATCTTCTTTCTCATAAGGAGGTTTTTTCTTAAAACTTACATCATTGAGGCTCTGGGGCCATGTGCATCTTTATCGCTGCGTCCCACCTTAATCTTGAGAATGAGACCCTTTGAGAATTTGTTCTTCAGATGCTGAGTGGATCCAATGCATTTGAATTCACCATTCACCATAATAGCGACACGTGTGCAAAGAGCTTCGCATTCCTCCATGCTGTGCGATGTGAGGACAATTGATTTGCCCGCATCACGGATGCGACAGACCACATTCCAGAGCTGACGTCGAGCGGCTGGATCCATGCCAGTGGTGGGCTCATCTAGATATATAACGGATGGTGCACCAAGCGAAGCAATTGCCGTACTCAGTTTACGCTTATTGCCGCCACTATAGGTTTTTGTCTTCTTATCGATATGCTTCATGAAGCCAAATGATTTGGCCAATTCTTCAGATATTGGTTTGATTGTTTCAATTCGAACGCCACGTAATAAACAGAATATCCGTAACATTTCACGTCCAGTTAAATCATCAAGCAGCGCATCGAATTGCGGACAATAGCCAATCCTCTTATAGATCCGATTCATATCCGATTCCATACTGAGTCCCTGAACATATGCCGATCCTGAACTAATTCTCTCATCGCCCGTCATCATCTTGAACGTTGTCGTCTTGCCGGCACCGTTTACACCCAGGAGACCAAAGCACTCGACCCTGAAATCATTTGTAATGACGATCAGTGATTAGATAAATTAAGATTGAGGTTTACTTACTGTCCCACACATAGAGATATCTGATTGACAGCCAGAAAAGAGCCGTAATGCTTGCTAACACGATCCAATACCAGATTCTTGGCTGACAATTCTTCTGGTTTCATATTAAGTATACGTTGACGCTCCCTTTCCACATCCTCCTCAAAGTAACCAGCCTCTGGTGTTGGCGGTCCTTTGCTGCAATGTGGAAAGCAAATCAATCAATTAATTGAAAAATCCAAATAAATCATGTAGTTACTCACAATAAATGCTTGCTCACTAAATACATAAGCTCACTGACAAAGCCCAATTCTCCCAGGATGAGCAAAGTGAAACCGATTACTGCTGTGGCAAATAAATAGATCATTTCCTTTAATACACCAGGAGTTTCCATGCCAAAGACGGGCGGGGGATCTGCAAAGAAAGAGACAAATAGTTAAAAATAGAGGAAGAGAGAGCGAGAGAGAGAGAGAGAGAGAGATGGGGCATACTTACTGCAACACTTGGGAATCAGCTCACAGACGAGTATAGGCGGAATAGCACCGACCCTTTCGCATGCCGACTCTGTGGCCGCAAAAACGTAGACATTGTTCAGTCCCATGGCAAGTGAGAAATGTGGAAAGCAACGGAATATGGCGGCAAGCGTTTTAGCTTGACTTTGCAATTCGAACGTTTCAAATCCCAAGATCATAACCAAAAAGAACAGTGCAACGCCAACAAATATATTGAATATGGAAACGCGAGCAAAACCCGACGCTGCATCCGTAAATAGAAACGAGAATAGATAGGTCACGGGTAATACAGCCAATCCAAAGATCCAAAGTATTAGGAAATATCGTCCAAGCTCTTGAAATGATGTAAAGCCGTTCTCTTGGAAGCATGCTATCGTAATGATAATAACCACGCATGTGAATGTAAACGTTAACATATCCCAAAGGTATGCGGATGTCCAAAATGTCCATACTCTTACACCACTCACAAATTGCAACAATTTGGCACGCGATGATCGTTCCTTGATCAAAAATATCAAATACATGGATGTCACAAAGCACATGGCAAAGCATAAATTCGATGACATCTGTGAGCCAAGATTGTTGCCAATATTCAGTTGTCTCAATAGCGTTTGCGTCGAATACGGATATGGCCAATTGGTGACACTGATTTCCGCATTCTCGCCAATATATTTCTGGGCCATTGCATTATGGACCGCACTCAAGGTTAATGGTGCCGTATGCAATGGTTTATTATTTAGCCAGGCTGTAATTTTATCATCTTCCATGCTGGCCGCTATCACATAACGTGAATTGACACGCGGCTGATCGTACTTTTCAATTTTCAGTATATATTCGGTAAAGTTCATGTCACCAGTACTCTCATATGTATGTGAACTACCCATTGATTTGGCAATTTGCTCATATTGATCAGCCACTTGGGCCATATCCGAGTTGGGTGTCAATTTGCTCGATCTTTCCATAACCGTTACGGTCTTTGGATATTGTTCTCGGCCAAATGTGATGGCCGGTAATGCTTGAAATGTACTTTGATTGCGTGCTATCATCACAGTTAAAATAATAAAGATAATGCATATCAGATTCTGTACAAGGAAAATGAGTTTGTTACGCCACGTGTAGAGCATCTTTTTGAGCATCATGGCACGCCATTGATTCAATGTCAATTTCATTCCACGCATCGATTGACGCTCTCCCGAGAATGCCCGATTCGCTGCAAAACAGTTAATTGGGCTTATCAGTATTTTACACAAGTACAAGTACAACAAAAATGATAAAGTGAGATGAAGTTGAAACACTGCTTACACTGCATCGATTCATTGTCATCATCTGCATAACCAGAGGCACCTTTCATAATCGTTTGAGCATCCTTTCGCTTCCCCTCGGCATCGGTTTCAGCGCCCACCTTCATGAAAACCTCCTCCATTGAGGTGATACCAACGCCATATCCACTCAAATGCAACTCCTTTGAACGATCCTCGAGGGCCCCAAACATCTTCTCAAATCGATCCGAATATTTGTCTGGCAATTCGTATGATAATTCCGCTCCAATATCGCTCTTTGGCTGTATCCCAGGTATATAGAGTGCAAGTAAAGCCGTCACATCCGCAGGTTGGCAGTTATCTTCCTTAACACAAATCTGTAAATCATACAAAACTTTGCTTAATATGGGTGTTGTCCTAAAACTCTTTTGTTAATTAATTCATTTGTTTATATACTACATTTATATACCTCATTAATTCGAGTGTCATTAATTTTTCCTACGAACTTTTATCATATCAATTCCTTTCCCTACATCCAAGTCCTTACACCATCGTCTATTATTACTTTTATCTATATTTTCTTCATTTGCATTAAGTTCATAATATAATTATTTGTTTCAGTTTTAAGTGTTTCTTCATTTCCATTCATTATAAGGGTTTTTCCCCATTTACGTCATTTCTCAACCTTTAAAATTTCTGCCTCTATATTAGTTCTCCTCTATTAGTTCTCATTTGGCCTTAAACTACGATAAAAAGTGAATTTTGTTGCCTAGTGTTGTGTTTACTACGTATTTCCTTAAACCTATAAAATTATTTAAAAAAAAGTTCTTAATCAATCAACAGCTTGTATTCATTAAGCAGCTCTGAATTTTTCCGAACGAGCGCTTGCATTATTCCCTCGATTTCAATGTATTGAAGATTGGTTGGTAAATAGTTTTTGAGCAAGTTAAATATTTTGTTGTCCTGTGGACTGGCTACCACGTAAAGCCGCACATTCCGTTCATTTGGAGGTGGTTTATTGTACACTTTGCCACCGGCACTTTCTATAATTGCTTTCATATCCTTTTTGTTCGGCTGTATCATATTTCCTAACATAAAGTTACGGTTTTGTAGTAAGTTTGGCTTTTCCATAACCATCCATGGATTGAACTGGTACATCTTTTCGAACTCTTCATCTTTGAACACATGATTCAGTTGGACGGCTATGGAACGCGTCTCCTTAATGGAATGTAACCAACGAGTGGATAATATGGGTTTGTTCAATGCAACTCCCACCAAAAACTTGTATGTCCGTTCTCCCTTGTCCATGAGAAGTAAATGGCAGTTTAGCGGATTTTCCGTAGTTTCAACCACGTTTTTCAAGGAATAAATTAAGGTGTTTAGCTCAGTATTGTTGCACATTGTTAAAGTAATTTTAATTTTTCGCCTAGTACTTTGTATATTCTTGAGGTACTCATTGATACCTTCTAATGGATCCTGTACAGGTAGCTCGCTTTCAATACAGATCGATTTATCCTCCTCATCAACAGACTCGTTGTGTTTGGACTTTTCGGAACGTACTTCCTTAGGTGGTGTAGTTGACTCTTCACTTAGGGATTTTGACTTCTTTCGCAGTCTTTTAGCTGCCGCTGCACTTGTTTCTGGCCTTTCCGATTCTTTAACGATTTCCTTTGATTCTGGAATTCCTTGGATGCTGCCTGGATTAATAATTATGTTATATGTCTCATCATCCGAAAAAGGGGTCATCAATTCTTTAGGCTCTCTATCTGTATCATCACCGATACCAATGAAATTTGAGATGTCAGGCAGCTCACTATAATTCTGATCTGTACTTTTATGGCCAACATATAATTCAGTTTCCTTTAAATCTTCAGGACAAGATGTTTTGCCTGGAAATACCTGGGTTTCAATAAAATCCTCATTATTTGCATCATTATTTGAGTTATCCTGTGTATTGCCAGCACTTTCAATTGGCGGAGATGCCAGAGTTTCATCGTAAGTGGTTTCTGCAGTGTCAATGCTGGCGACCAAAGGATGCTCCTGTGTATTGCCAGCACTTTCAATTGGCGGAGATGCCAGAGTTTCATCGTAAGTGGTTTCTGCAGTGTCAATGCTGGCGACCAAAGGATGCTCTGTTGTGCAGAGTTTATTAGTGTCAGTAGCAATTTGATTAGATGAAATTGAAATTGAATCCACATCTGCATTTACATTAATCATTTCGGGGGCATGCGACCCACAACTTAGAAGATCACAATCTTTCAAAAATTCTAATAACTCAGGCGTCCAAAGAACATCATCAAGTGCCGCTGACAAGTCTGGCATTAAACAAGCCTCCTCATTGCGTGAGGATACTTCGTCAGCTTTTGTACTGTTAACGGCAGTGCATTTGGAATACCTGAAAATCAAAAAAAGTTGGTCAATACATCTACTGATAGCTTTTGTTAGTCATGAAGAGGACAGTTTCATCATATCTGAAACACAAGCTATTTCCTTTCCTTTACTCGCCCTTTAAGATATCTTGTCAAATGTCTCATTAATGATGATTTCCTATTTCCTGAAACACAAGATGTTTTCGTATGTAATAATAATCCTTTTGTCCAGCCTATTAGTCTTCAAGATCAAGATATTCTCGACAAAGTTGGTCACTCAAATACGTATTTGCACACAAGAATTTAATGAAATTGATATAGGAACCATCAAGTTCATTGAATCCTTGTGTCCAACTTCGTCGAGAATATCTCGATTTTGAAGGTTGAACAACAGGTTTATTATTATACATATGCGAAAACATCTTGTGTTTAAGGAATTAGGAAATCATTACCACATAAGACCTTTGACACTTCAAGAGATATAAAGGAAACAGCTTGTGCTTCAGATATTATGAAACTGTCCTCTTCACGTGTGGAGTTTGTGGATTGAGGTTGGCTTTCAGTAGATGTATTGACCAACTTACTTATTAATCCCTTCCTTGTAGCCACTGCTACCATGAGCTGCATCATTATCCAATTGCTTGCCATCATAAAAGTACAACTTGGCATTCACGTTACCAAAGCGCAAGTTCACAACATCATTAACAATATCCGTATCGTTTATACTCATTGTTTCCATTTCCTGGCCATTATTATCATAGACTTTGCCAGCCACTGCAGTTAAACGCACAGTTCCTCCAGCTATAAGTGCTATAGTTGCGTGTGCGAGCTCAATAGACTCATCGTCACTATGAAACTCAAGTCCCGATCTACGTCCGATGCGATATATAATATCCGGTTGTATTGGGACCGCTGATTCCCGAGTGCCATCTAAGCTCAGAGCCACAAACGCCATATTCTTGTTATCAAATTGACAATTACAAACCAATAAATTGTTTCACGTTTTTAATATCTTTACTAAACTAGACACAATCTTGTGGCAAGTGGCAAAAACACGAAATATGGAAAACAGCAATCAATTGAAACGTAAACGACTCACAGAGATATTAATATAACTATTTGACGTTCAAAAAACTAGGCACAACAAATTCTAACAAATCAAAGCCTACTACTATCCACTTATATCATTTCTTAGGTGGGATTCGACCTACATCTCAGTAACTATAAGAGCTAGAGACTTTAAAATTGGTAAGTAGATTCCTCTACTCATGTTAGAATCTAAATTGATTTTTGATGTGTCGTTTGCACTTACCAAACTGTAACCGGAACCGTAGTGCTTTTTGAGAAAGAATGAGGTGCCATAGCACTTGAGTTCACCCTCGCACATGATGGCAATGCGATCGCCTAGGACATCGGCCTCATCCATAAAATGTGTGGTTAGGAGCAGTGTACGTCCAATCTTCTCCTGCTGCAACAAGTCCCAAAGCTGTCGTCTCGCTGCCGGATCCATGCCAGAGCTGGGCTCATCGCAAAGGACAACCTTGGTGTCGCCACAAAGGGCACAACAGAGGGCGAGTTTACGTTTCATGCCACCCGATAGTGTACTTGCAAATGCACTCTCTTTGTTCTCGAGTTGAATCATCTGCAGATATTTCTGCACTTCCTTCTCAACGGCAGCGCCTCGGAGTCCCTTTAAGCGGCTAAAGAAACGTATGTGATTCCCCACACTCATATCATCGAAAAGGACATTGTGCTGGGGACAAACGCCGAGGGACATGCGAGCACCTTCGATATTGGTTCGAATATCGCTGCCATTGATGATTGCCGTACCGGATGTGGGTGGAAACATGCCCGTTAACATTGAAATGGTTGTTGTCTTTCCGGCACCATTATGACCAAGCAATACTGTTATTTCATCCTCAAACATATTCATTGATATACCATTGACAGCAATTTTCTTGCCAAATTTCTTTTTCAAATTTCTCAATTGCAATCCAATCGGTTTATCATCCGGTTCAGCCTCAAAGGTTTTCTTATTCCGTTGATTTTCATTCGACATACTATCCTCAACAGCCGCATAATTGCTACGTTGTCCGCACCAGAAGCTTCGGGTAAATGGGAAATACCATTTGCGTGGTACACCAAATTCACCCGGAAATATCTGCTCTATATATAGACAGACAATTAAATAGACAAGTCCAGAGATAAGCATCATTATCACTACGGCGCCAACTGTTAAGTCTTCATCGGCATTGACCTTTTCAAACATACTACCCCAATGAAATCCTTCGCCAGTACTCTCAAATTGAATTATTAACCTTATACCATATCCCATTCCCGTATTCGATATTAAGCTATAGCCGAGCTTCTCCGCCAATGACAATGTTTCATAAGAGTTTGCTGTTATTGAGTACGGTATAAAGGTTATAAACCAGAGTATACCCGTCACTGCAGCCGCAGTGCTTGCCTTTGTGAAGAACGGTGCGATCATAAAGCAAAACATTATCGATACCACACAATAGATAAGTAGGAAAAATAATAGGGCCGAAAAGCTTCCATGGGTTAAGACGGCAACACCATTTTTCCAACGTACCACCATCAATCCGGCTATAATGGCACACGATATTCCCATCATGATGAACGATTTAACAAACCACGCGGTCCAATGTAACCAATTGCTCAATCCCATTATTTTCATCACTTCCTTCAGCTGTTTCTCCTTTTCAGTGGTAACGTACTGCAAACAAAACAAGAAAGAAAACAAAAGATATCCTTAATATAGCTAGAATAAAGCTAGAAGTAAAAAACTAGCTAATCGTAAGTCCACAAATGATAAATGATCGGTTTTCAATAGAACTATCGATACCCATCCGATATATTTAATCGCTTATCACTTTTCATTTGTGTGACGTTAACCAACACTTGGCACTTACCCTGGTAATACATGTGCATGGATAGATGAAACTGAGCATTATAATAAATGGTACTAGAGCCCCCATGCCTGTTAGCAATGGATCCAATAAATATGCTGCATATGGATATCGTTCCATTATAATTTCCGGAAATTCTTCAGCTCCCGACTTTTGTCGTATATAGGACATGCTTAAAGCGTTCTGAATGGGCACGAAACCTTCGCGAATATATCCACTCGGTATACCGCCATCATCATGCTCGACATTACGTGGTCCCATTGCAACATTCATTCCAAATGGAAATAGACGCATTGTTAGCCACGTTTGAGTAAACGCAATATTCATTGCAGTACGTAGCTCCGATGGGAATCGCAATGTATACTTGAATTTGTCCGGTAATTTGGATAAACCGGACCACGATTGATCAAATTCAATGCCAGCGAAGGCATTACTTGCTACCACACCGCTTTCCATAGATTCAGCATCCAAAAATCCCGAATGCTTCAATCCCAAACTTTTAGCCGCCTCACCAACAACACGATCGAGGATTTCATTTTGTGGGGAATAAAATAGGGCATATTCTGGTAATCCAGCACCATTCTGTTTTGCCATCGAATCACTATATCGAAAGTAAGAAAATTTCATTAGTTTCACTTATTTGAATTTCACCAACTAATTGAAAAGGGTGCGCATAATTCAAATTTTGAGTGAGGAGTGAGTGTAGAGTGCATGCTGTTTTACAGTGGGTCTTTACCACGGTTGACATTTCTGACCTGTTTTAAGAAACTTTAAAGGTTTATTCAAATAAAGGACAACACTTGAACCAAAAATTGTATTTACTTAGTAGTTATTAGTGTGTGCATTTAAGCTTGGCTTATTTATTTTCTTTCTTTAACACAGGACTATCTTAAATTTCTAGTATTATCAATTTTTGGGCTGTTAAAAATCCTTTGTCACGACAACTTTTAGCCTCACTGTGCTATTAAAATAATAATAGAAACTAAATAAAAACTATAAAAGGGTGAAAGAAATTGGAATTAGAATTGGAATAGAAAAAAAGGGAACAAAGTCGAGATTGGACTGGAAATGAAATTGGAAAATCATCGGATTTTCGATTCTATTCTAATAACTGTCTTACTAACAAACCTAGGTTTATACTCAAACTTGTTGGATTTTTTTAAATCTATATAACATTTGACAAAAACACAAATATAATTAAATAAAACCAACAGTTGATTACTTCTTTACAAACTCTCTATCAAAAATGTATATATACGGAATAACTGTTTCGACTGCCTTTTGAAAATATAGGGTATAGAAATGTTGGTATATCGATTCTTGGAGGGTTTTGGTGTAATACATAGGCGGTATTAAGCGATAAAATAAGTTAAATTAATATACATTTGCAGAGTGTATTAAGCATATTGCATAGACTGAAAAACAAGAAGCAAAGTGTGGAGAATAAAAAGTTTTAAGTAGGCTCAACAAATATATATATTTATGATATATCGGACATGTTGTATACACTGAAAAATAAGAAGCAAAGTGTGGAGAATCCAAAGTTTTAAGTAGGCTCAACAAATATATGATAAGTATCGATATGATATATCGGACAATTATTAGACTGTTAGTTCAATTTAATTAATCTATATATTTATAAAACTTATCTAAATGCGTAGAGTTAGAAATGTTATAGCTATAAAGATATCGATAAATCGGACAACCATAGAAGTGAAAGTTTAATCATTTGTTGTATCAATAAATATATTCCGATATAAGAATCAAATAAGAATATATTAATCAATTCTAGTGCATGCTCATTCTGCAAGCATATAAAACATTCGGTAAACCGCAATTACGCATTTAATTTGTTTAAACATTTTTTAAATCAATTTTTTTGTTGTTGTTTTGTTTTTTGTATTTATTTATTTATCTTTACCTCTTTGGCTTTGATATTAGCAGGGAAAGGAGCGCGTGCATGCGACGCGAATTATGGATAGAATATCTGAAAGTTGTGTTTTATACTATATAAGACATTTACATGTTAATTAACTAAAGTACAGTAACTTTGTTTACATACACAATACGTATACAAATATATATATCTGGATATAGAATCAAGGCATACAGTAAGGAGTTTCTAAGGCCACAAACTGAACTTTAGTACTTCAGTACAGTTCAGTCTGCAACCTGTGATAGATGATAATACACTTATTAAACTCACTGTATGTTGAATACATACATATACATAAAGGTTTATCCATTTATCGATTTTTTGGAATCTTTTATAAACCACTTGACGAAAAAACAATCTCTGACAGACTGAATTTCCTTCAAATATTAGAGATTGTTCTTTCGAGTCATAATCAAGAATCATCAGACCTGTAAATGGATTACGCTTTACATTGTAAATATATGTACATATATCATACATATATATAAATAGTACCTAAAGATAGAGTGTAAAGTTGAGATCTTAAGTAGCTGTGCTCCTGCACACATAAAATAGAAATCGAAATAAATTTAAAATAAAAGTAAAATTCAACCGCGCACTAAAAAACTCAAAACTCAACCAATAAAAACAACTCAAAAGACTTTCTTAATTGAATAAGGGCCGATTTCTCATCTTGCCTATAGCCTTACAGGTTAGATAAGTCTGTCGATAAGAGAAATTTGGTTATCTTGTCAGAATTTTAGTCCCAGCCTCTCGATAACTTACAGGGCAGATGATCCTTCCTGTAAGAAATAAATTATAACGGGTCACATAAATGCATTATGTACAATCGACCATTTTATATGCAGTATCTGATAAACATTACTGACAATCTGGCAACCTTGGAGAGTAGTGTGACCCATTTTAGGCCACTGAGATGCCACATTATTACAAACTTTTAATATTTGGAAAAAAGCAAGATGATAAAACGAAAAGACCTTTATATATGGTAAACATTTTCATAAAGTAGGCTGTATCGGCAAAATGAGAAATCGGCCCTTAATTGAATTATGTAGCTAGATAGAGAGAAACGTTTGTTTGTTCAATTGACTTAATGATTGACTTACTTGAACAGATCCAAGTTATCTATTTGAACGGGGTTGAATGTTTTGGTTTCCATATGTTCAGGAGCAACAAGTGTTCGAACAAAAACCATCAGCACTGCGAAAATTGCTGGCAATAGCAGCTCGATTAACAATTGCATCTTGTGACTCCATTGTAATGTCCAATTCTTCCATAGCAATAGCACAAATTTTCTCCATACGGATATTGCCATCTTATATATTTCCCTTTTATTGTTTCTTAGTCCGTCATATCCAGCTTGATATCCTTACAATTCAGTTCTCCTTTAATCGCTTGGTTTCTCACACACAACTGCAATTAAATCGATAAATTGATTGATTATTTAATTAATTATTGAATAATAAATAAAGTCCACCCTGAAATGTGAGAATTTTAGAAAACTCTGAAGGCGCCCACTTTATATGCAAGGCCCAAAAACACTCAATTCAAATTCGATAATCACATTATCAATTAAACAATACAACACAAGGTCATTAATTGTGTTCGTTGCAATGTATGTAAAAGGGTGAAAGAGACGTGACAGACCCGATAGTGTATATAAATTCTTGATCAGCACCAATAGTCAAATGGATCACTCTATCTATATATATAAAACTTATTCTCTGATTCACTGAATCATCATCGTAGAGACATAATGGAAAGATCTTCGAGGCTGAATTCTTCACACAACAAAGCTTAGATATACCATAATTATCGTGCTATAAGATGGGGTTTTGCGAAATTTCACCTGAAATACGTTCAAAATCGGGATCAAAATTGCTTAGTATGAAAAAATTGTTTGTTTTTTGAGTAATCAAAACCAAACTCACAGCATATGTTTTCTTTGCTATATGTTACATCCTGAGACAATTTGTTCAAGATCGGATAGCTATTTCATATAACTTACAAAAGAACAATCGGATAAAAATTAAGCTTTAGTAAGCAACAAATCTCACAGATTATGTTATTTTTACTATTTGTTACATTCTGTCAAAACTTGGTCAAGATCGAATAGCTATATCCGATAGCTGCTAAAGGAACATAGGCGAAGCTCAATGGTGTAGATATATAAGAACGTATAGCATCTCAACGCATTTAATTAAATTGAACAAAGGGTATCTCATAGTCGGAAACAAAACTATAGCTAGTTTGCTGTTTATATTTACCTACTTATATGTCAAGTGTTTAAAATTCTTATGTACTCTCATATTCCTAATCAACGTCAGTAGACTGCAGTTAAACAAACTCTTCCGGATTTATTTCAAATGTCAAATATAACAAAAATATGTTATTTTAGTTAAAAATAATTGTTTTTCTTTTGGCAACTTTAAAATATTTTTCTATTATTTTTTAATTGACTCTTCTGATCGACAAAATTCTATTTTATAAGGATATGTTAGTGAAGATCTCTAAAGTAATATAAATACATACATATATAATTTGCAGCACTTTTAATCCGCTTTTAATGAAACTAATTGGAAGCTACCAAAAGATTGAAGTCGATTTCAGCAATCTTTTGTTACCTTGATAATGGGGAACTAAGGGCAACCGTATGCACCCAAATATTGTACTGGATTAATATCTAATCAGTTATTACGAAGTCAGATCGAGACACAACACGAGCACCCAGACCGTCAGGTTACTGGAACTTGATCATGTGTTGTCAGAACTGTAAACTTATAGACATCGATAAGATTAAGTTGTGCAGAAATATCAGTTATAAATAGCCTGAAACATATGTAAATAAATCCAAATGCAGACAGTCAGTGTGGACAAATGTTTATAGTGTATGCAATCTCTTCATCATGTGAACAACCTTTAATTACATTCTCTAAAATTATATTTAATTAATAAAGAATTGTCGTGGTAAACAATAAGGAAACATTTGTAAATTTCTGATGGTAGCCGATATTTCTACTCTTTCAATTGCCATATAAAAATCGAGTTTAAAAATAAAACATTCCCATATAGCATGATAAAATTATCAATATTATGGGCAGTTGGTAATAGGAAAAAGCTCTTGCCAAAAATAGCCAACAAACGATCAAACTGAAAATAATAAAATAAGCTGACTTATTCTAAGCGACAAGTTTGATAAAAACATTTATAACACTAAATTGTAGATATGAGATATAGATATGAGATATAGATAAAAGAGATCAAGTATCAAATATTAAATAGCTAAGATCTCCACTATTAATAATTATAAATTATCACAAGTCAGATTTGTGAAGTAAAATCGGGATATTAAATAAAAACAAACTAATTTGTCTACCCAAAAACTTATCTAGCATAGAAACAATCGATTGTGAATAAAGATAATGTTTGGCAAACTCTTGTTAATCAACCCGGAAGATATATTTCTTATAGCTGTTTGGAAAACTGAAGGCTTCAAAGCGATTTGGATTCCTTATCTCTCTACTTTTCTATCGAAAATAAGTTCACTTTAATATTAGCAACAATTAAATAACTTGAAACTGAATAAGCACAAAGTTGAGGAAACAAAATAATAATATATGAGAAAAAATGCATTACATTTTTCAAATGCATTAGAAATCCATTATAATGGATGCAAAAGGAGAAGAAGATTTAAATATATCCATAAAATGTGTTGTAAAAGGGGTTAGATAAATAATACGATTCTACGCCTCCAATTAAATCAGAAAAATAAATAGAAAAATGGAGCAAGCTCGACAATAGTAGACCCTGTACTTATGGGAAAGAGCAAATAGTGGTGATAAGCTAAAAGTGGGAAAAAGAAAATAGTGGTGCAAATTGTAGCGCTAGCGTCTCTTCTTCTTCCTTATATCCGATGCTTTAAAAATTTGTTAGTTGCATAACTGCCGAGTTTATTGTCCGATCGAAATGAAATTTTCAGGACAAATTCGGACTATAGTGTATATTAAGAATACCAAAACTCATGGTGCTGGCAATACATTAGACTTCGAAATTTTGGTTTCCAATTTACGGGGGCAGAAAAACAAACTTGATCTGGGCATGATATTGATGAACTTACATACCAAGCTGCTACCTGTAATGCACTATTTTTTGACAAACTTAATAGACCCTATTGTACTCTTTTAAGC
The DNA here is from genome assembly GCA_035043265.1 of Drosophila testacea. Classification (NCBI taxonomy): domain Eukaryota; kingdom Metazoa; phylum Arthropoda; class Insecta; order Diptera; family Drosophilidae; genus Drosophila; species Drosophila testacea. The sequence continues at coordinate 327,495 of JAWNND010001082.1, read as the reverse complement.
TAAAGGGTCTAAAAATAAGAAGAAAAGGGGATTTTGAAGATTAACACTGTAGTATACTTAGTATGAGTCAAGAACTGTAGTTTATTAAGCTTTCTGTTTCAGAGTACAGATAAGTTTTCTCTTAGCACTGATAACCTTGGATTTTAATCATTCTGGGAACTGGTTACATTTTATTGTCACACTACCCAAGCAATGAGGAAGTGGATGCGAAATCTCACAGCTGGTACAGAACTTTCCACACGTCGTAAAAAACATTGCGCGTAAAGTCAATTTGGGAGCACAAATAAAAAAAACAGTTAGCCGATAACAAAAACAACAATTATAAAAAAAGGTTAAAAAAAGGAAAAAAAAAGTAAATAAATAAAAATGCAGTCCACAAAAATAATACTAACAGAAAGGTAGAGGAGACGAACCGCTCGACAATGACGACAATTTCCAACTGAGTTAAGTTCAGAAAATTTGGCGAGCGAAGTAACTCCGTACTTTTCACAATATTCTATTTTTTCTTATCAATGTTTCCGTAATAAATACACAATCTATACAAAGGAATAAATACGAATAAGGAACGTATATGATATTTATTGCTATTAACTGACTCGTTAGTTTTTCGTTGTTCGTTGTTCGTTGACGTTTAGTCGTTTAATCAGTTGGTTCGCTTGATATCGATAAGCGATATAAGAAGACGCCTATTAGTTATGCCATTAGTTAGACATTAGTTATGTTAGAGCAGTAATTAATTGGGATGTGATACCCTTTAACGAACTGATAGGGTTGCTCGGTTTGTGTCTATAAATTTGCAATATCCATCTTTAAGAACACTTTATTCATAATACAGCTCCAAATTAAAAAGTGCTGATTAAATGAACATTTAAATTCTACTTGATAACTTTCAAACTATTTTTAAATGTAGAATCAATTCTTAGATCTAACCATGAATAAAATGACAATCCGCATAAAAATCGGTCTGCTTTTGCCAAAGTTATGCATGCTAATATTTTCCATATATGTCCTAAATCTATGATATCCTTAAACGGCCGCGAGTAACGGGTAGGAATTGAATCGATGAATCTGAGCACAGGTATTCCTCTATATTAAACTTAACATGTTGTGCTGTTTACTTACAATCTGAAGGCTACGAGTTTTTCAGATAAATATGGTGCCAAAGTCCAGACATGACTTTTATCGATATCAAATAAATATGCACAACTTTTGAGACCTATCGTGTATCCTTTTATAACTGATTCATCATGGAATAAATATGGTTCATCCTATTTACATGTAAATCAAATAAATCAATCATATTCTCGAGTTCAATTCAACTGTCAATCGATCGTTCGATATATAACTTTCTATAGGTAGTTCAAGTTCTTATCTAGCACGATTTATTGATGCGATATATGGGAAAGTAGTTTCGATAAAAAATAAATAAATACAAGTATACAAGCACCGAATTGCGAATTGACAAAAGTTCGACTAATAGCTAGTTATCTTTATCATATATACATATGTTAAACAAACACTTCAAGTGTTCAAATAGAGCGTGTTGTGGAGGTCTCTGTTGTGACACATTCAGAGACATTCATATTACGTGTATTATCATTTTGGGGAAATTAGACAAGTTTGTTTGTCTTGTGTTTACAAAAAAAAAAATAACGTTGTAAGTTAAACACTTAAAGTTAAATACTTAAGTCCCAAGTTGTATATTTATTAGCGTAGGTAATTAAACTAAACACTATGCCAAAGCTCTGGCATTTTAAGGTTTTTCCCTCGAATTTGCCTAAGCCTTGCCTTATCTATTAGCAAATTATGAAATTACAATTAACTTGATAGTAAGACTTGTCAGAATCCCCACAAATACTATCAAGAAAACAATTTTAAAGTGTGATTTATTGGGAGAATATCCAATCTGTCCATTTTCCAGATGTTTCTAATGCGGTTGTATTCAAATTTCAAGAATACATAAAGTTACAAGAATATAGATTTTAAAGATCACGCTATGTACTATATGTCTACAAAATTCCTTGACTTATATATATATAACATTAAGGTCTTTCACATTTGTGACACTAGGAAGTATTTACAGAAAAATCGCTACAGTCGTAGATACTTTCTTCTTCTATCTACTTCTTTTATCTTTTTTCTTTCTACTAAAAAAATTTACTCCCGCTACAAAATGTTCTACAGCTGGTTTAAAATTTGCTGAAGTACCTTTTATTAAAGTTAGTAGTCATGCTAGACGTGCAAAAAGAAATCAAACAAAAAAATTCGGAAATGATTTCGTCTTATCAATTCAGTGGCTTTACTGCTGACCGACAGCATTCATAAATGAATTAACAATGTTAAATTTAGCTTAGCTAAGCTAAGAAGCGAGCACACCTGTATCTGCAATGGGTCAGTACGTCTGTCGTAAGACCCGATGGAATTTAAAAGCGCAGCTTTTGCATCCATCTTTCAAGTACCTTCGATAGCTCAGTTGGTAGAGCGATGGACTGTAGTTGCGAATATAACAGAAATCCACAGGTCGCTGGTTCGACTCCGGCTCGAAGGATTCGATACTTTTTTTATCGAAAATGCAACCATTTTCTATACCCTGTACTTAAAAAGCGCAGCTTGGTATTTAACTTTCATGTACCTTCGATAGCTCAGTTGGTAGAGCGATGGACTGTAGTTGCGAATATAACAGAAATCCACAGGTCGCTGGTTCGACTCCGGCTCGAAGGATTCGATACTTTTTTTTATCGAAAATGCAACCATTTTCTATACCCTGTACTTATGGTAAAAAGCGCAGCTTTTCCACTCATCTTTCATGTGCCTTCGATAGCTCAGTTGGTAGAGCGATGGACTGTAGTTGCGAATATAACAGAAATCCACAGGTCGCTGGTTCGACTCCGGCTCGAAGGATTTTTTGTCTGAAAACTTTTATACCAATCTTTTTCCCAGTTTGTTTTCTTCCAGTTTCAATATCTTTTCAAAGTTTCATCAATTTCCTAAGAGTAACAAAATGATTTCTAAACGTATATTCGGCTTCCAAGTTTGATCACATCACAAACTTTTCATTTGATTATCTCAAAAAATAAGTACAAACGTTAGGAGAGACTCGTGCTTTTCAGACTCGTGCATTTATGGTATTCCCATAACGATAAGCAAAACATAAAACGGGTACTTGAATCGGTAGATCTATAAAAGCATGGCATTCCAGGAAACTATTGGGAAAAGCAATGATAACGCTTAGGACACATGATTCACTACTCGTGACTTTAAGGTACTCGTATTGATTGCAATGAGAGTTGAATGACTCATAATGCTGTTATATACACTTTAATTAAATTACTACATTTAATTGCAATGATAAGCTATTTATTTATGACTAACACGTGATACAAATGCGTGATAGCTAGACCAAAAATATTTGAAGTTCTAATAATTCTAAGCGTCTAGACGGAATGCAAATAATCACCCTATGTATAGAAAAACTCTGCCCAGTTTGTGAATGCGGCGTAAATTGTAGAAAAATTGTAGAATTGTAGGATAAGACATTTATTAAAAATATGACATGCTCTTATCTTAACCAAGTTAATCATGTAAGCCCCCAAAAGTGACAGACTATCTTGATGACCAAAAATTAAACTATCTATATTACCCTCGGTATGAAAAAAGGTGATAAGCTTTTGAATTCAGTGACATTTGTAAAAAATATGGAGGTTTTAATTAGGTATATGACAAATTTGTATTATATTCACGAATTTCATCGTGTAAACCCCAGTTGTGACAGACAATCTTTCTGGCAAAAAATCAATCTACATTATTTTCAACTAAAAGCATGATCAGACTAAATCAATAAGCGTGTTTGTGTATATACATATCTCAAATTGTTTTTGCTATTGTTATCTATACACTTTAGTATAAATTTGCGCTCTTTTCGCTCGTATGCGGTCGGGTTAGTTACGAAGTACGAAAGTACGGTTGTCACTTCACGATGTACCAGAAATCACACTGGTCGAAAACAAGTGTTACCATACTTTTTTAAGCAATTATTAAAATGCTGTTTAATTTGTATTTGAATTTAATATTAAAATCAGGGGTCGAAAAAGAGATTTCTTCATTTAAAATTATAAAGACAAGTGTTATTACGTAACTTTTATTATCACAACTTATATTCCTATTTTTATTTTATTGTATTACTATTTTTTCTATCAATTTCTATCAAGTAAAAGACAAATCGGAAATAAATTAAACAAATGCTAGGCCTGTTAAATGAACTTTATACTTTTTTAAATACAGGTCTATATAAACTTATTCTAATGTACGAACGATATAATATGAACTAGTTTTGGTACAAATGTACCAGTTGCAGTACAAAAGTACCAGTTTCAGTACGAATGTACCAGTTTTGGTACAAATGTACCAGTTTCAGTACAAATGTACCGGTTTTGAGCACCACTGGACTAAAGTTTTATCGCTAAACCCAAGTGTTAAGAATTAAAAGATTGGGTGCTGAAAAAGAAACAAGTAAAACGGATTTATTTACTCACCAAACAGTTAAGCTTTTTAATTGCGATTCTCAGTACGTTTTTGTTGTCATTTCAAAATGAGAAAACCAAGTGACGTCACAAAACTAAAACAGCGCGCGTGCAACAAGAATGGTTGTGTGGGAGAGAAAGGGTGGGAGAGTCGCGGCAACTGTAGCGTTAATATAATTATTGAAATAATCACAAGTCTCCACTATTAGTCTCAGCTATTCGTCAATGTATTCCACTTAAATTAATGACTAATTAAAATTGTTGTACTTTGGCAATGGGGCTGTATGTAACTAAATAATTAATGAAAAGAACAAAAGCCAATTGGTTAGTAAATTCACTTAATTTATACAAATGTTTGAGTATTTGTGCAATGTCATGATGATTATTGGCAATATTGAATTAGAGTTGAAGTGGGAAAATACATAGCCAACTAACTGTAACTGCTGTGACATTTGATATTTTCGCATTTTCAGGATATCATTAATGTCAAATGGAACCACTGTTGCCAATTTGGCTATTTTATAGCCAATTTGGCTATATTTACAATTTTTAAGTATTGAAAAACACCTGCATATAGGCTTTGATTTTTTAGCATTTATTTTTATATTTATTATTTATTTCTTTTTATTACTTTTTAATTATTATTTTAAATCTGGCTATTTTTAACGGTCAAGAGTTGGCAACAGTGAAGTGAACAACCCTGTTTCAAATGCAACGGTAAATCGTGTGTATGCACCACTGCAGTTTGCCAAATCAAAAAAAAGGGAGAACAACAATTAATTCACTTTTGGCAACAAAAAAACTTGTTGATATTTTATACACTTCTTTTAGGTCTGATTTTATGGCGTCACCGGCTTTTAATTAGTATATTTTGTATACATTGCACATTTTCTTATTTATACGTATGCGTGTGTGTGTGTGTGTGCGTCATATGTTTGTGCACTTTATCTTGTTCCTTTTCAAATGCTTTGTTCTTCAGCTTCCTATTAATATTCTTAATATGCAGACACACACACAAATGCATACGTATATGATGTTAAAATGTAAACAATTATTAAATAACACAAGATTTGCAAGTGCAGCTGTTTAACAGCTGTCCCCACACACACACGCACACAAATATACGAAAAAAAAAATTGGAAAAAAATATATATATTACTGAACAAAAAAAAAGACATGTAATGTCTAGCGCACATTGGCAAACAAACTCTCGAATATAACTAAAAAGCACGCGCGCTATAAACTTTACCCGAGAGACGAGAGACACCAACAAAACAGTCAAGAACCGAGAGAGACGAAACAACAACAAACAGATGTACACTGACTGCGTTTGATTGTGTGAGTCTATCAATTTTCAATATGTCAGCTGAGAGTTGTGTTGCCAATTCAGCGTTTTTAACGTCAAATCGGGCTTTTTTTCAAAGTCGAACAGCGGGAAAATTACGAAAACAGCGTGCAACGGGAATTCTGGCTCTTTTGGAAAACGTTTTGCTTTGCTTCGTAGTTCCCAATGTGACAGGTGGCGCTTTGTAGTTCCCAATGTGACCAGTGGCAGCGCTAGCAAAAGAAAACGCATACTCGAATTTGGGTGCAAATGCATTAAATAAAACAAGTTTTTTAAGCAAGAAACTAATTTTTTTTCCACCAAATAAATAATTTGAAACTAGATAAATTAAAGCCGCTTCTTTTAAAATATGTCTCCATTTTCTAGGTCCACTGGGAGCCATCGTTTTTGTCCATTTCTTTTTGAATTCCACTTGGATAAAATGACTTCATTTTTTCGCGATTGTCAGTGTTGGTCAATGCTTTCGTTTATCGAAATAGTTCAACCCAATAGTGTGGTCACACCTCATCAATTTGAATATTTAAATGTAACGTTTGAAATTGGCAATAAGAATACAATTAAAAATGGCCGTGTCTTGTAATTTCTGAAAATTACAGGCGAAATGCGCATTGTCTTGACAATTACTCACTTATTACACCCATAAAAAGTGCCAAAGGCCTGCAATTATACATAAAATATTAATGCGCAACATGGTTGCGTGTACACCTACCTGTGTGACAAACGTGTTCAAATTCCCAGTAAAAAATCGGCATAGTTTATTAAAATAGGTCAAATTGTGTATGGTCTCATAAAATATGAGTCTGCACGTTTTTCAATAATCGTTAAAAATCGACAACGATTTAAATTATTCAACTTGGGAAAAACTAGCTATCAATGCTTTAACAGTGTATTCGAACTTACGATAATACCAAAGGGAATTACCATATGTATTGCTATGTATAATTATAACCATATGGCATTGCTAAACAAAACTTTTCTAAAACTTCAAATTTAAATTTAAATAAAATGCATCAAAAAATCCTTCGAGCCGGAGTCGAACCAGCGACCTGTGGATGTCTATTAATCTGCATATTTCAATGCCGTAACTACAGTCCATCGCTCTACCAACTGAGCTATCGAAGGCACATGATATGGAAGCGTCCAAGTGGCCAACATAAGCAGCCAAGGCGAAGCATAAAAAATTGAAAATCTTATCAAAAGCCAAGACGAAAAGTGAAAGGTGAGCACTATATTTAATTCATAAAACCTGTCAATGCTGCGAATACGCAGACCATAAATAAACTCACGTATTTAGATGCAGCTACAGACAGGTTTCCTATGACGAAGCATGCATACTCTTATTTATGCCCCAGTTGGCAGTAAATAGTAACTTTGTAAAACAAACATCATTTTATTATGTGAGATATTTGTATTTTCTTTAGTAACTTACATTATTTGGTAAGCGTAATGCGAAAATCATTTTGTTATAATGAAATTGCCTTTATCACCTTATATTCAGCCTTGTGACAAGCGCTGCCAACTTAATACTTAAGCGCTGCCAGCTTACAAATGTACTGCTGCCAACTTAACTATTTGGCGTTGCCACATCTGCACATTTTCCTAAAAAGAAACAGTACCAAATTTGTTATAAACTGAAACCTGAACAATCTGTGTATTTTTACAAATTATCATATGTTTAGTTACAAAACTTATTTGGCATTTGAGGTTGTCGGGGGCTCTCCTACATGTATTGTGGGTTCTAACAATCGGCGTTTTAATTCAGCCGTGCCTCCTGCAGGTGGGCAATGATCACATTCATGTTCGCCTGATAGATGCAATAGTCGTAAATATTCAGACGCGCCTTATTCTTCTCCATGGCACCATAAAGATATGAGTAGACAATGTGGCCCACAGGTATATAGTACTTGAACCAATTATGCAAGCGTGCGCTGTCGTTAGAATATGGAAAGAAGATAAGATTAGTTTTCGAGTTGAAAAATCGCAATTTATGACAATAAAAATAAAACCAACTTAAAACCCAATTGAAACTGGTTTAAAACTATACATGTACGTCTTTTTTTCAGTTAAACATTGAGTGCAAACTGGTTCTGTACCTTTTGGTTATAATAATTTATTCTTATATGGCTAAGACCCAAAACTAACGATTAGATCTGACAACTTTACTACACTAATTCCGACTTATCGTGCAGAAAGCTGACGAATCGCGCCAAGTTTTCCATATCCAGGCGAAGGCTTAAAAAAAGAAAAGGAGATGGGTTTAATTTGAAGAAAGTTAGGATAGGTCGGTAATTACTTGGCTTCCGATTCCTCTAAAGTGGTGCCATCGCGAAACAAGCGTACCTCCAAATAAAATCCGTGACTGTACTTATAACGCAGAAACTGCATGCTACCGATAGCTAACATTTCGCTATCTTGAAAGAGTATTATAAAATCTGCCAGAACCTTGCACTCGTGCTCATCATTGGTCGAGAAAATAATGGTTCTGCCACAATAACGCAAATATCTCAACATATTCCAGATCTCTCGACGCGTCGTCGCCGGCATACCAAGTGTGGGCTCGTCCAAAATAAAAATCTTATTGTATGCCACCAGGGAGAGGGCAACATTTAGTTTACGACGCTTCTCGGGAGTTAGGGATCCACAGCTTCGATGCATCCAGCCAGTCATGTTGAGCATAAGGCAAATATCATGAATTTTTTCGCCAATTTTATTCTGCCTAACGCCGCGTATCATGCAAAACAATCGAATATGTTCCCGCGGCGTCAAATCATTAAGTAGTCCAAAATGCTGTGGACAATAGCCGACATATCCTAGTATCATATCCAGATCATACTTGAAATCCAATCCACGCACATAGATCTCACCAAAAGCAAAACCATCGATGCCCACAAGTTGCCTGATTAGATGACTCTTCCCTGAATTTCTTGGTCCAAAGATGCCCATGCTCATATACCTGTTGAGCAGTTAAGTTTATCGAATTATCGATTAATATTTTAGACTCACTTATTGAGCGCAAATGACACTGTATCGATCCTGTTGCCCTTTTTCGGTATCTTGCCCTCAACTTGATCCACCAAAAACACAGATTGCTTACATTTACTCATGTCCGCATCGGCGATTTTCTGCTTAACCTCTGCCACATCGCTGTCATCGAACTGATAAGTTGCCGTACGCATCTTATGTAGGCTATAGAGATGGTAAAAGTTCAATTATAATGTTATCGATCTTTGGGCTCGTTTCTTTGGGCTCGCAGATTTAAAGCGAGGGATTTACAATCTGCATAGCAAATTTAAGAGCTCTCGGTAATACTTTCTAAGCATCTTATGTAGGCTATAGAGATGGCAGACGTTAAGTTATTAATGTTATCGATCAATAGTAACTAAGTTTCTTTGGGCTCGCAGATTTAAAGCAAGGGATTTACAATCTGCATGGTAAATTGTAAACTCTCGCTAATACTTTCTATTCAGTCAGACAGATCAACTCAACTTACTTTCTAGACGAATGGAACTTCTTCTCCCTGCGATGTAATTCAAGCCAGAATATTAAAAGAAGCGTAAAAAGTGCCGCTATCAACATAAAAGTTAAAGACGGCAAAATACCAGGCCCAGTCCATTTGAAGTACGTATCAACTAAAAAAAGATAAAGGGAAGAATCTATCTTTTTTTCTACATCTATTAATGCTTACAATAACAGTGTGGAACCATTTCATGCATATTATCGGCTGTACATAACTCAATTTTAGCACATTTAGCCAGACAATGGTGCTCATCCAGAGATCGTATGTAGATGTTGCTAATGCCATCGAGAAGGGAGAAACCTGGTGACAAGCAGGCGCCATAGAAGAAGATCATATTACTATTGGCAACATCCCAGTAGACGATATAGAGCACCAGACCGATGAGGCCCTGCAAGACGACAGAGGCAAGAAAAGCTCTCACCATGGACTTGTTAACATACATGGAGAGCACATAGGTAATCGGTAATGCGGCTATACCATAAACGATTATCAATAGCAATATCAATAGGTACTCGCTGGCATCCAAATATCCAAAACTCGTACATCCCACGACAATCACAATGATCACCGAATAGATGCAATATGTGAAGAAATCCCAAAATAATGTCATACCCCAATAAATATCCAATCCGAGGCCAGCAATTAATTGGAGAATACGTATCTGTGTGATATGTTCTTCTACCAAGGGTAAGATGAAGACAGACACTGCCAACGGTAAAACGCATCCGATCGCCAATGGAGCATTTATATGGGCCAACTCATTATCCATTAGATTGATCTTCATCTGAAGGGGCGTCGGCATCGCATGATTATCAACCAGATAATATACCTCATCATCATCTGGATATGATAATCTGTGCCATTTCTGATCAGTCTACGATAACAGTATAAGATAAAACACGATCTAGCACTTACCTTAAAATAATGTTGTGTAGTAAATTGAGGGTTATTGGAGCTGAATGGAACGTATCTTGACTTATATATCCTTGTATCTCCTGTTCACCAATCATCTCAACAGCACCCAGACTCTGCAATTCCGACTTACTCTTTAGATAATCCCTATAACTACCATTATTGCAGGCAAATGAATGGGGACCAAAGACACGCAATGCCTTTGTAGATTTTCGATAGGACGGCTTTTTGGCCAACGATGTGATGTCAATATATCCACAATCTGTAATATTTGGTATATGCTTAAGGTATTTGGTTGCACCCTTAAAACCCAGAGGTATGGCATTTTCACGCATTTTGGGTATATCCAGCACCAAGGCCAGACGTGTGATAAGTACAATCAATATAAGGCAGGCGAAGATCATTATGATGGGCCATATGTTGGACGCTGATTGTATCATCTTTTTGTAGAACATTGCGCGCATTTGCTGATGACGCAGTTGTTTCCTCGATACAATGGCATATTTAAAGGTTTGTGCTATCGACAACATAATCGATTAATCGAAAAATCGGTATATCAACAGTTATTGAACTATTGACTATCATTGAGTGTTTATTACTACTTACTGACATCTGGAATGACCTGTTCTTTTAATCGAAACGATGTTACCAGCTTCATATAAACATCGGACATCTCGGAGCCCACAACTCGGATATTCTCAATACCCAGCGATTTGCTCTCGTTCTCCAGATGTATGAGCATCTTTTGCAAACGTGGTCGATGCTCCGTACTGATTTTGTAGTTCAATGCATCACCGATTTCATTTTCAGGCTGCACATTCGGTATGTATTGGGAAATGAATCCGGTTATCGGTTTATCCGATACATGAGGCTTCTTAATTAACACCTATAAACGATAAATTAAAAATAGTTTAGACCGCCAATAATCGATCGATGTTATCGGCAACTTACCAGCTCAACAGATTCACTAAATTTGGCGCGCAAAAAGAAAGGCGTTCCACTTGCCTCAAGGATACCCATGCTAAGGATACCAATGCGATCGCCAACGGCCTCAGCCTCATCGATACTAGCAGTAGTTATGATAATTGCTCGATCCTCCTTTTCCATGGCAATGATGCTCCAAAAGAATTGCGCCTCTCGGGTCGTCAACTCAAGCGTGGGCTCGTCAAAGACAATGAACTCCGTATCCCCAGCCAGGGCACAACACAAGGCGACCAATCTTCGTTCTCCTTTTGTCAGTTGCCCCAAACGTGTATGACGACTCTCGACATAAGTCTCTATTATTTTAATCCATTTGTCACGCTCTAAATTATAACGATCCAGGTTCTCCTTCTTAAGCTTCAATCGTACATGATAGTCTATGATCTGCTCGACCGATAGATGATTGGAAAGTCCATTTTCTCTGCTACGAAAGTCGATAATTTTTCGAGAATTTGATAGATCTTTGTGTATATCATTTTTGTAAAAAAGCACAGTGCCATGTACTGGATACTTTAGGCCACACAGCACACGTAATAATGTCAGCTTGCCAGATCCAAAGTGACCCAGAAAGACATAGATCTCGCCCTTGTAGAACCTCATCGAGATGTTCTTCAATATTATTCGCTCCGATGGGGATGCATGGGCAGTATAGATATGCCTTAAACGGGCAATCTCTCTGCTTCCCACATCGCCAAACTCAAAGTTAAGCCAATCTGGCGATCGTCCCAGATAAAAGAGCTCCGCATCAAATTTAATTCTCTTTCGACGTTTACCAGTAACAACCCGAGGACTTATAAGACGACCAGGCATACGCCATTGTAAAGGCTTAGCAGTATAATACAAATCAAGATACTGATACCAGCTGAGGTATAAAGTGCTGCAACATCATAAACACGTATGTATGAGGCTCTTGGATAAGTCGATTAAACATTTGAATGCTATACGGAATTTGATTGCCAAAGAATATAGACAATATGACAAAAATATAGTGTCCATCTTCATCCCAATATCGTCTTAAGATCACACTAAATACAGCATAATTAAATATCCAAACGATGATCGCACATAGAACCGCATTTGTGGCATTCTCAAAGATCTTGGCCAAAACAATTGCCGTAGTACCAACGCATGATGAGTTCCAACGTAAAATTACAACAAACATTATTAATGCAAGCAATACAATTCCAGAGATTTCGCTATTTTCCACCGACCAAACTATCTGCAAAGTAATAACTATAAATTATATGATACAACCACTAACCAATGAATACATAGATGTGTCAAACAGCGATTTTCGTGTTACGCTTTTTTTGCTGATCATAGGTCCAAGATCGGTCGGCAAATTCTACGAAGCTTGTAGGTCCAAACCGAGCGATCAACGAACATAGCAGACCTTGCCGAGCAGAGAGAAACGATTTAAGACTTGAGTGCATCAGTATCGTATCGACCTTACAGCAGAAGAGTAGTCTCTGTGTCGCTTGCTGTCTCATGTTTTTTTTGCGGACAGACAAATGCGCATGTATTTGGGGGTGGGTTTTATGAAAACTGGCTACAGCGCGTTGCGTCGATGTTAAGTGAGGTTCATTTAAAAATCTATAGAAGCACATAGATTTTGATGGCGCACAGTGGTTCTCTGTGATCTTTCTGTACAAAATAATGTATATCTGTAATAATTTGATCGACAAATATGTGTATCAAATTAAATATATATTTTTGTGTATTCGAATTCAAAAACATATGTATATATTGTAATAATTTGACGAATATCATGCATATCAAGCAAAGCATTTATAATATAAAAGCTACCATTAAAACAAATTCAACTATAAGCAATTATTGACAAAAAGTCATGTTCACTCATATTAAAGATACACAAATTAACTGATAATTGATTTTTAAAATTTAAAAATTCTGTGAGGGTCAGAAGACATTATTTTTGTACAGAAAAGAGTCACAGCGAACCACTGTGCGCCATCAAAATCTATGTGCTTCATAGATTTCTTAAATGAACCTCACTACTGATCGACGCAACGCGCTGTAGCCAGTTTTCATAAAAACCCACCCCCAAATACATGCGCATTTGTCTGTCCGCAAAAAAAACATGAGACAGCAAGCGACACAGAGACTACTCTTCTTGTAAGGTCGATACGATACTGATGCAATCAAGTCTTAAATCGTTTCTCTCTGCTCGGCAAGGTCTGCTATGTTCGTTGATCGCTCGGCGTTGCCGACCTGACTAGATTCCGAAAATCTTGACCTATGATCATAATGCGTAACCGATCGCAAGTCTATGTTTCATTGTAGTGGTTACCGTATTCGAACAGGATGAAATTAAGTAGGTTTATTGTTAATGATAAACTTAAGCGTTGAGTCATTATAATTATATATAACTTAATGAGCTGTGGTAAATGTTAGAATAAATATATAAAACTGTTTTTAAAGTTGACTTACAAATATAATAATAAATACGACAAAGTTCAGTATCAACAGACGCATCGATAAGACGAGAATTATGCACGAATATTGCTTGGTAAAGGAATAACCGTAGTGCCAATGATGGGTCATAACACCATCCCCCAGTTGTTCAGCTATATTCTATAGAGAAAGACAGATACATGGGTGAAAATTATACATTTAATTTTAAACCAAAAATCATTATTAAATTCTTTCTCCCGATCTTTACTTTAATAGCTTATTTCTAAAGTCAAAACTCACCCGTATCACGTTAATGAAAGGCAACAGATATAGGAAATTGAATAGAAATAATGGAACTGTATACACATCCATGGTGGAGCAATGTTCATCAGGAACTTTGAGACGTACATTAAAAACCTCAACAGCCGGCTCCGTATAAGTTGTCGGGTAAACCAGGCGAAGCTTGTGAAACCATTCAGCAAATACCTGATGTTGTATCTGAAGAAAGGCCTCACGTATATATATATCCTGATTCATATCAGAATCTTTAACATTATCCCATTTGGCATTAACAAAACCCGAACAACGTGTCAGCCAAAGGCGATCTTCGTTAAGAAACGGATTGATAGTACGAAATTCACTGGGAAATCGTATAGAAACTGAGAGGGTCTTCGGCACTGTCTCCAAGCTGGCATCTGTACCTTCAAATATAATGGCAGCCAATGTAGTGCGTTCATCGAACTGATTGTGTAATGTCTCGGGATCATCGAATGCGACTGTAGTATTCAATTCCAGAGTAGTGGCAACCGCTTTCGCTATTTGCTCGGCAAAAACCGAATTTGGGCAATAGGCCAAAGTATATTTAGTTTGTTCACGTCTTGCATCCACCATATTTCTGACAGTTTAACATGTTTTGAACTTTATTTAGTATATTATTCTTTCTTTTTATTGTAGCTTACGTGATTATATTGATATCATCCAGTTTATGGGATTCCATGCTGTGGTCTCCCTCAAAATAATGGCGACTATAGAGCAATTTTTTTGTATATGAAATTGGATTAACTAGTATTAAAAGCAGCATTATAAATACTGTAATTGTTTCAAATAACGTGCGCCTCCATAACGATAATTCAATTAGTGCATTGTGCTTAAATAACAAGCCATATGTTGCCGGCATTTTTGATTAGGATTTTTAAATTTTCAATGCATGTAGAACAAAAATAACTTGTGAGTATAAATAATTATGTTTATCATATTTGACAAGAAACGCATTTATTTCAAATCACATTTCGCGTTCAAATTAAAAAAGGATCGATAACAATGAGTATTGGCTTAGTATATCTAACGGGCTATCGATAACTGCAGCTATGTTAACTGTTAACATACCTGCATTTCAACTTGCAAAATACGCCACCTTTCGGCAGTATAAGAAACATTAATGCGCCACCTTGTGTCAGAGGAGGCAAAACAGAATGCGCAAAGCAGCCCTGCAACATCACATCAAAAAAGCAGACTTGCCGAGTCATAATCAAAAATACTTGTAAGCATTTAGCGAACGAAATCTCAGGCAGTAATTCTTGATTTAAAATCAAATAAACATAAGAACTAAGAGCAATATGACGCTCACAAATCGGGTAAGTGTTCAAATGGAGTGTTGAATTGAGAGAGTGTATAAAATGTGATGTACTTTTGCGGACAGATGGATACAGAGTCGGCCTATCACAAAGGCGAGGGATTTCGTTCATATTATATACAAAAAATTGAGGAACTGCAGCTGATTGTGGCCGAGAAAAGTCAAAATCTACGTCGTCTGCAGGCTCAGCGCAATGAGCTTAATGCCAAAGGTAGGAAAATTCAAGGAAATTAAATGTGAAAGATATGTATAAATAATGTATGTTCTTTTTGTAGTGCGTATGTTGAGGGAGGAACTGCAATTGTTGCAGGAGCAGGGCAGCTATGTGGGTGAAGTTGTCAAGCCCATGGACAAGAAGAAGGTGCTGGTCAAGGTGCATCCGGAGGGTAAATTTGTTGTCGACCTGGACAAGAACATTGACATCAATGATGTGACCCCAAATTGTCGTGTCGCACTGCGCAATGAGAGTTATACATTGCACAAAATCTTGCCCAACAAAGTCGATCCTCTGGTGTCCCTGATGATGGTTGAAAAAGTCCCAGATTCAACATACGAAATGGTTGGCGGTTTGGATAAACAAATCAAGGAAATTAAAGAGGTTATTGAACTGCCAGTCAAGCATCCGGAACTCTTTGATGCCTTGGGCATTGCCCAGCCAAAGGGTGTACTACTCTATGGTCCACCTGGTACTGGAAAAACTCTACTTGCACGTGCCGTTGCCCATCATACTGAATGCACATTTATCCGTGTCTCGGGCTCCGAGTTGGTGCAGAAATTCATTGGCGAGGGATCACGTATGGTGCGTGAATTGTTCGTTATGGCCCGTGAACATGCTCCATCTATTATCTTTATGGATGAAATTGATTCCATTGGCTCATCACGTATTGAATCTGGCTCTGGTGGCGACTCTGAGGTCCAACGTACCATGTTGGAGCTGCTTAATCAATTGGATGGCTTTGAGGCAACCAAAAACATTAAAGTCATCATGGCCACCAATCGTATTGATATTCTTGATCCAGCTTTATTACGTCCAGGACGCATTGATCGCAAGATTGAATTCCCACCACCAAATGAGGAGGCACGTCTCGATATCCTTAAGATTCATTCACGCAAAATGAATCTAACCCGTGGCATTAATCTACGCAAGATTGCTGAACTGATGCCTGGTGCATCCGGTGCCGAAGTCAAGGGTGTTTGTACCGAGGCTGGCATGTATGCGCTGCGTGAACGTCGTGTCCATGTTACCCAGGAGGACTTTGAGATGGCTGTCGCTAAGGTCATGCAGAAGGACTCGGAGAAGAACATGTCCATCAAGAAGCTGTGGAAGTAAACCTCACAGAATTACTTTAAACAAAAAACTACGATTACGTTTAATTTCACACAAAAATATAAATTGAAAACAAAAATGTGTTGAATTCTCATTTAAGTGTGTATTTTAACCACAAATCGGGTGATATATCGTCAAAAGAGAGTTTGTAAAAGAGTTTCTAATTTTCCCATACTCTGAGCCGATTTAAAGTGGTCAAAAAAAGGTAGGTATTTTTTAATACGATCTTAATACATATATTTTGAAATGGTAAAGTATTTAACTTGGATTTACAACGATGAAAGTAAAACTCGTATAAATATTTTAAACAACAACTACAATTACGTTATATTTTCACAAAAAAAAATAGATGTAGATTTGAAAACAAAAGAATATGTATAACTGGATTATCTTATAGACAAGTTTAAGTTTGTATTTTGCGCAACTGCAGCTCGGCTTGCAACATGGCACAAATCTGCTCATCATCGGCAACATCGAGGCATGTCTTTCCATCGGAATCGCGTAATTCCAGATCCACATTGAGTTTTAATAAGTAACGTAGTGCCTCAACATGTCCACAGCTTGCTGCATAATGCAATGGGGTCTGTTGTTCCGCATCCAATTGATTAACATTCGCTCCACACTTGATCAGATACTCGATAATCTCAATGGCATTCCGATCTGTGGCCCAGTGTAACAAGGCCATGCCCTGCTCATCGAGAGGCGTCAGATCACTGGGCTTTAATTGTTCACGCAAACGCTGTAAATTGTTCTCCTTGACATGATCAAAGATCGTCTTCATATGATCGGGTCTCGATTGATCCTCGATGGGCTTGGATTCAATTGAATGGACCACCCAACCACTTAATTTTCCTCCTCCAGTTTGATTTTTCCTGCTCTCCTCCAGCCAATTTGGATCGAGTTTATTTAATTTATTAACATACGCCAGTTGTGCATCTTTTTGGGACATCTCGCCAAGATCATGCCATGCATTCCACTTGCTTCGCGCCTTCAGCTGCAGCACTGTGGGGCGTGGCGTGTTGCAAACGCCTTCGGTTGCCTGTTTATATAATCCATAGAGTTCAAGTAAATCTTTTGAATCGTATATGTTTGCTTTGCCCATCACATGTGTTGTGGCCAGTTGGAAATGCTGCATACGCTCCTGATCCTCCGGTTGCTGCTGCTCCTCATCATCATCCAAATCCAAATCACTATCCGACATATTTAAATGCAACTGCAATAACTGAAAGAATTTAACATTAATTTGGAGCTGGGATTAATTAAATCTATTAATGAAAACTGTCAAACATATTATTATTTAATTTTAATTAACAAATTACTAACTTGGTAACATATTATTTACGCCACTATAAAAGTAACAGAGAAAGTCATATGTTTCTACCTTGCTTCCTTACTGAACACAATAAGTTGTTTATTTCACTATGTTTGTTATTTTTACCTTGATCCGCAGGAGTACTCCTTTCTCTCAGCCTCGCTCCCTCTCTCGCTTGTCTTCTTTTTCTGTGAATGTGTGTGTGTGTGTAACTATTTGTATGCGTGTTGTTGTTGTTCTTCTTTTTCCTGTTGCTCTTTATGACTTATGTATGTTTAGATAGTTGCCCTCCAACACATGCTTTTGTTCGTTTTCAATTTTCTCCAATGCCTGCAAACTGTTGAAGCTGACAAAACCGTAACCCTTTGAGCAGCCGGTTTTCTTATCAAATATGACGTTGGCGTTGATAACACGGCCAAATTCTTTGAAATAACCCCGCAATTCCTGGTGACCCACCGTCCAGGGTAAATTGCCCACAAAAATGCGGTGAACTGATTTTCCAACTCTTGCTACTGCGGTTGCCATGTGTACAAACAGTTTTCCCTCGCACTCTCTCTCTCGCTCACTCTCGTCTGCTTAGCAGGATAAAAGATTACACATTATTATAATTTATAAATTCTAATTTAATTTAACTCTCACCTGATTTAACACAGACGTTGCGTAAATTAATTTTACCGTGTGGGACTGCTAATTAGTTCTAAAACTAGACGGGCTCTCTTGGCGCTAGCATCAAATTCCATAGTTCCAAAGGTCGACAGCGTATGGTTTTTGGGGGCGCTTTTGCCAAGGTCCGCGTCAAAAATGTTTCCTATATTTTTGGATCCTTTTCGTTTTTGGGTAGGCGAAATGTTTTCGTACAGGAAAATGCAGCACAAAAGCTATCGTCCTGAAACTTTGCAGACCTTTTTCTTGGAATTTTCTTTAATTTTCCTGAATTTGGCTGATTTGTTTTTTCTGATTGGAACTTTTTCGCATATCTGGTTCACTTGTGAACTATAATCGAACTAGCAGTTCAATTTCAAGTAGCACAATTTGAAAATGAAAAAACAGTTGAATTTACCATTTTTGTGTTCCCTTTTCATTTTTAATAAATTTATGATTTTATTCTTTGTTTTTTCTAACAAATTTGTTTTAAGCTACAAACTACTTAAAATTAACAACATCGCATACATATTTAATAAATAAACAAATAATTATTTTTTCGTACATTTACAATACAAAACACACACAAAAAAAAAACACAATTCAATTGGCGCAAGCTTGAGGATGTTGGATTTGCTGTTGTCGTTGTTGTTGTTGTTTTTCTCTCTTGTTTTTGTTATGTTTGTTGATAAGCATTTTGAAACTGTGTCAATAAATAACTATGGAAGCGATTTGTTTCATTCTATACTTTTCTTTAAATTTAAATCAGCCAATGAATGATTATGATGTATTTGCAATCAGTTGAATTGAAAGTTGTTGTTTTTTTCAGTTTTGTTATTGTATTTTTTTTTTTTATAAAACGTGCTACGATTGTTCAGTTATCTTCATCATCATTATGATGTATATTTAGTGATTTGGCGCTCTCTCTTTTTTTATATTTGTCCCCTAGTTTATATGGATATTTCTGGGGAAAAATTCTATTAAACCAAAGTGTGTGTGTGTGTGTTAGTGTGTTGTGTTGTTTAGTTGTTTTTTGGAGCTACGGCTCAGCCGTATAATTTGTTGTTGTCTACTTGGCTTGCCCTTAAAATAGATGTTTAATGAGTTTCGTTTAATGCTTTAATAGTTCTCATCGTCTTATTTAAGTTTAAATACAAATATAGTATGCCTTCAATGCCTTCTTTGCCTGCATGCTGGCATTTTTAATTATCTTAAAAGTTAACATAATCCTTTTCTTTTATAAACATATACATACTTAGTCCATTGAAATTTACTTTGTTTAGTTTATTTTCTTTACTTGTTGTCTTTTTTTTTGAATAGTTTTTGATTATCTTTTTTTTGACAAAACTATAGAGGTTTGAAAGTTGGTTAATTTGCCTGATTTGTACAAATGGAAAACTATACAAAAGTTCATTAATCATTGTATTTGTGTGTATGTGTGTGTGTGTGTGTGTATAAAATGCATTTGTCTTTGCATATCAACTGATTGTAAAAGTATATGTTTGTCTGTTTTTATTTTATGATTCTATGTTTATATAGAAAACAATTTTGTCTCGCTCGCTCTATATTTTTTCTTTCATTTTAATAATAATAATAATTATAACAAACTATGTCTAACATAAATATATATATAAGGTGTATATATATGTGTGTGTTTATATGTATATGTGTTGTATTTGTTGTCTTAGCTTAAATGTTTATGATATATACGTGTAACTGTAGTTGTAAGTGTGTATGTGTGTGTGTCTGTGTGTCTGAGTGTACAATTTCTCAATATAATTATTATTATTATTATTTGCCTGCTGAACATACTGTAGTTTCTTCTCTCTTTCTCACTTTTTCTTTTTCTTTTTTGTATTATTTATAGTACAAAAATAACGCAAACGATTGTTTAATTTTCTAGCACAAAACAGAAAAAAAAATATTGTAAAATCGAAAATATATATATATGTATATATAAATGTATATTTATATATGTATGTATATAAATAAATGATAGAACATTGTTTTATATCAGTTATAGAAAATGTTGCATTAATTCAAATGTAATACAGTATATAATATATCTTATAGAAAAGTCAATCTATTATATATTTCTTCACTTTTGTCTATTATTTAACATAAAATTCGTTTATGTCTCACAGCACCACCTTTAAATGTTGTTGTTGTTGTTGTTGTTGTAATTTGTAACTGTTCGAACGCATTTGTTGTTGTTGTAGAATTGTTAATGTTGATGTTAGAATTTATTGGATAAGCTATGCTTGGTGGCGACACACCTGCTACCAAAGACGATGCAGGTGAAGATTTCGCGATAACACCGAACGCACATCATTTGTAAATCTCAACGCGTCCAGCATGGGAAGCAATGATAATAATGCCGTATCCATTGGATCCGAGAACCAACTTTTAATCGGTATTGCATTATTTGGAAAACACCGATATGCCCCAGGCGAATTATCAATTATAAATATCTAGAAAACAAATCAAGAGTGTGAGTACTGTCATCAAATTAATATACATATGTATGTATGATCCACTTACCCTATTCAAATCACTGCATATGGCTGACAAATCTTTGGTATACGAGCCATAATCGGGCGTGCAATGCTGTCTATAATATCGACGACGCAGTATATTGCGGCCATTGTCCAGTTTGTCGGCAACAGCAGCCCCATAGATCTCCATGCTGGCCGTAAACACAACCAGATCATACCACTGTGATACCTGTTAATAGAGATAGTAACATATATAATATTACAATAAGTCGTTTTGTTATTAAAAATTAATTCCTATTACTTTAAAATACAAGTATTTACCAACTCTTTCTCATCTTCCTTTTACAGATTTTAATTTTACGAGTCGGTTTTTTAATTAGCTAGCTTGCCAAAAGTAGCAAAGCGAGTCTGAGAAAGAGACGACAATCTTCGAGTATTAATTTACTTTGTTGTACTACTTTTCTCATCTTGCCGTTAACCTTACAGGGAAGATAAACCTGCCGATAAGAGAGCAAAATCTTAAGTTTATCTCCCTGTAAGATTATTGGCAAGATGAGAAAACGGCCCTAGGTCTAACTACCCTATAAACATTTTTTTGTTTTTATAGGATACAATTTGTAGTTAGGAGTACTACTAAATTTAATCACAACTTACCACATCCAAAAAGTAATCAACATGCGGCCGCTTGTGTACAAAGAATCGCACCGGATGCCGATCGATGGTCACCTTAACGGTGAAGTCATGCGGTGTCCCTGGCTTCACCGTATTCCTTGGCATCGCATTGTGATGTGAGTGTATTAGTGTCTCGTCCAAATCCAATACCAATGTTTTTCGCTGCACCAAACTGAGGCGATGCCGCGATACAGGTGACAGCGGGAAGAGTTCATATTTAACCGGCTGATACTGGATAAACTAAGAGAGTTAATTTTTACATTCAAATCTTGTACATATTCAATAGTTGTATTTTTTTAGCACAGCTGATAAAATGAATAATAGTTTTAGTCAGTTACCCCAAGTACACGGAATGAGGAGTAGTGTAAACAAGAAGGTAAGAGTGGGATGGAATGTGTTGTACGTACTAAGCTAACATTTGAATCTCTCTCTTCAGTGCAGCGTCATGCTGTCAATGCACAATATACTCTGGGAAGAAGAGAGAGCAATTGCAAAACCAAAAAAAAAGAGAGCAAATAAAACATGATAAGACCGATGCTTAGCTGCAGTCATGATGGAATTATTAACAAGGTAACGGTATGCACTCTTCCTTGCATCTCACGTCACCTTGTTTATCATTTCGCCATGCGCAATCTAAGGATTCTAGCCAGAATGAGCTACCTTGTTGCTTATTTCACCATGGCTGCAGCAGCTTTCGCCGAATTCCAATTAATGGGAATAATGCCAGTATCGACAAAAGGATTGAAAATGATAAAACATGAAAAGGGAATTGAAGTGGTAGTATGGGGGTGGGGTGGGGTTGTAGGGTTTTGCAATTGCTTATCGCAGCCTTGACCAGTAGGTGGCGTTTATGTTATTTAATCGGTGTTCTTTGATAACACACAAGCAAGTAAAACAAGAAATGAAATGAAATGAGTTGTTGAACTTTTGAAATGTATGTACTTCTTGTGTTTGTTAATGTTATTCTTAGTTTATTATTCTTAGGTACTTACAGCGCGCACTTGGCGATTGAACATGAAACAAATGCATGTCCAGACCTTTGAGAGCAGCAGCAAAAGCGCATGGAATTTCATCTGCAGCAACGAAATCATTGGTAAGAAGTTAAGTCTTCTTACCAAAAATGTTGTATCTACTAATTGTCAGTTGAGAGTTGCGCGGCTGCTGCGTTGTCGTTTGTCAACGTTGTAGTTGTTACGCTTGATGTGGGGTTAAGCACAATAAAAAAAACAACAACAAAAGAAGAAAAGAAAACCAAAAACAAAAAAAAAGCTCCCTTACACTCACACACCGAAAAACGCGCCGCCGGCTGTCCGAGTTGTTGCTGGCTCTTGTGCTTTATTTGATAACGCGCTCAAAATGTTTTGTTTGTATTTGTTTTGCGGTGCGCTGGTATCGTTATCGTTATCGATATTACAATTATTGCTTTTTTGGATTTTGCTTTACACACACATACACACACACACCGACAAGTCAGAGAGGCGCGCAGGGTATAAAATCGATATTTAACACAAGCCAGCAAAGGGATATATATGATTTATCCTGCTTATGTTTATGTTTGTATGTATGCATGCAATTCACACGTTTTCTTTTACATTCAACACTTGTGAATGAACTAAATGTTCATCACTTTTCCCTCATCATCCACTTCGATTCAGAGTTGTTGTTGCCCTTGTTGCTGTCACAAATTGTTGTTACTTTTTTCTTTTGTCGTTTTTTTGATTGTCGCTGTTTCTTGCGCGGCAAACGACTATTGCACTTTGATATTGAATAATCTAGTTCTTTGCTTTTTTGTTTAATAAATCGCACGCTCACACATGCATATATGCACACACACACACTCTCCTTTAATCAATTTGGCCAAAAGCCAGTCCAAAAAATAAATTGTGAAAAATAAAGAGAGATTGTGACCGAGAGCGTGGCTATTTGCCATCGTTGTATTGTATTGCTTATCGATATGCGCGATGTTGCTCTGCTTAATGCCGGCTGCAAAAAATATCGGCGAAATATTATGGCTATGCAATTTTCACATACAAAATATATAAAACGTTTTTGAAAATTTGAATTTGTCACTTTGATTAGCCCAGCTCTAAATTATGTTTGCTACAAAATCTACAGTTATTTTGATGGTGTGAAAAAATAACGCCATGTTGGCATACGACCAACCATCATGCAAATGCTTGAAATAAATTGTCCTTGTAAAAAAAACCATTATATTAAAGCATATAAGCGTCAAATACAGTTGTATTATTGAATACAAGCTCTACAAAATTTAAATAGCAACTTATTCGGGCCGTTTGTTTAGTTCAGCCTGTACAAATTCCCAAAGGGCCCGAATGATCATTCGCCAACATTCAAGCTACGGTTCAGGTGTTAACCCTGAAGATTCATATTGCGCGAATGTGAAGCTCGTGGAAATCAAATGCGACCGAATAGAGCGAATGTTTGTACTTATGGAAACTCCCTATAAAATGTTAACCACGCGGCTTCATGCACGGTCTGACCGTTCATGTGCACTTTGGCGTTTCGATAAGTTTTAATCGGCCGGCCGCTGTAATCGTTTAAAGCGTCGTTGACGTTCTTTGCAATTTGCAAAAGTGGAAAGAAAAAGAAAAATTATGTAGACTTTTTTGGCAAAACGCATATGAATTGTTAAAAGTGCTGCAAAATATTAAGTGTTGGTAGGAAATAGAACGCGGCACGTGCTACGCACACAAAAGTAGTGTTTAATTTGCATATATTACATATAAATTTAAAGATATATGTATATATGTAGAGATATATATATTAAATTTATGTAGGTGTGTGTGTGTGTATGCATGTGAAAAAAGCCGCAAGTTTGCAAAATCGAAAAGTGTAAAGATTTTTCTTGTATTTTTGTTGTTAAAGAACAGAAAAATACATCAGTTTCCACATAGGGAAGTGAGAGGCCAAGTTAAAAGAAGTAAAAGGAGGGGAATTTTTCTTTCATACACCGTTTTATAATAACCGCTAAAATTGTGGAAAAACAGGAGAAAACTCCCAAGCGGAAGAAGAAGGCTGCAGCCAGTAAAATGTCTGCAGTTTATTCACCGCAACCGCCGCCACCGCAGCAACCGCAACCCGTGCAACATCCGCCGGGATCTGTGCAGTTGCCGCCGCCCCCATCTCCTCAGCAGCAACAACAACAGCAGCAGCAGCAACAACAGCAGCAGCAGCAACAACAACAGCAGCCACCTGGCGGCGGTGGACAACAGGGACAAGGTCCGCCGCCAGGTGGCGTTATTGGACCGATGGGACCAATGGGTCCAATGCAACAACAACAACGTCCCGTTGGAAATCCCAATGTGGGCGTCATGATGGGCACGCCCCCTAATCCAAATGCCCAAAGAGGTGGAGTTCCCGCCCCTCAAGTGAACTCTGCACAAATTCAAAAAATGCTGGATGAGAATTGTGGATTAATACAGACCATACAGGATTTTCAGAATATGGGCAAGGCGCAGGAATGTATGAGTTATCATGTGGCATTGCATAGGAATCTGGTTTATTTGGCTCAACTGGCCGATCCCCAAATGAATATATCACAAATACTGCCGGTGAGTACGGAATTTGGATTGATCTTTGAATAGATTTTCTTTAATGATCATTTCTTGATCCATAGCCACCTCATATACTGCAAACGCAGGCCATGCAACAGGGAAATCAACCGCCAGCGCCGCATGGCATGATGGGCGTGGGTCTTGGTGTACCTGGACCTGGGCAGCAACAACAGGTGCAGGGTCAACAACAACAGGGTGCTCCAGGTGTGCCACCACCACCCGGTAGTGTTATACAATCCCAAATGATGCAACATGCTGGAGATCCTGTACAAATGCCACCCTATCCAGGCCAACAACAGGGTCCCACACATCCTGGCATGCCGCCAAATGCTCAACAGCAATCTCAACAACAACAACAGCAGCAGCAACAACAACAGCCTGGTCAAGTGCAACAACAGGCTGGCCCACAAGTTAGCCAAGCTGGTCCACAGCCTCAGGCAGGACCCTATCGCAATGTTCAGGCTGGCGCTGGACAGACTCAGGTTGTGGCAAATGCAGCGCCCAGTAAGTGTAATGTAGTCACACAATTTACAGGGTATCACATAAAACTGTGTTCCTTTTTGCACTTTCCCTTTCAAAGCAATCTTAATTGACATCCATTCAAAACTATCTTCTGTGTTGAACTTTCTCAAACGGAGAAACCAATTAATAAATTTTCAATTCCTTAAACCTCTTTCTTCCCTTTGCAGACCAACAGCAGCAGCGACCCAACAATGGACCCCTGCCCCCGGGACAAAGTCAACCGCCGCCACCGCAGCAACAACAACAGCAGCAGCAGCAACAACAACAGCCGCCCAATCAGCAACAACAACCACAACAAGGTCCTGGTCCAGTGCCACCGCCACAGGCGCAATATCGTGTTAGTTATCAACAGCAACAACAGCAGCAGCAGCAACAACAACAGCAGCAACATGGCCATTATCCGGGTTATCCGCCGCAATCGCAGCCACAATATCAGCCACAAAATGCTTATCCGTATGGTCCTGGTCCTGGACAGGGTTACGGACCACCACCACCACCACCAAATGCTCAAGC
Source organism: Drosophila testacea (assembly GCA_035043265.1). Taxonomy (NCBI): domain Eukaryota; kingdom Metazoa; phylum Arthropoda; class Insecta; order Diptera; family Drosophilidae; genus Drosophila; species Drosophila testacea. The sequence goes on along the minus strand of JAWNND010001082.1, from coordinate 301,114 downwards.
AGCCTATCATCACGCTGGCATGCCACCAACATCAACAGCAGCGGGTGTCGGAGTGGGTGTTGGTGCTCAGGGAGTGGTTCATGCCTATCCGAATGCCGGAGGAGCGGCCGGAGCTGGTGGACAACAGCAACAACAACAGCAGGCGCCACCACCAGGTGCATATCCGCCACCACCACCGCCAACACAGCAACAACAAGTTGCACCCGGACAGCAACAACCAGGTCCACCGCCGCCAGCGCAAATGTACGGACCACCGCCCACTGGAGGGGGACAGGCGGGGCCACCGCAGGGTCCACCACAGGGACCGCCACAGAGTGTGCTGCCCAATCAGTATGGGCCACCGCCACCACAACAAACGGGCGCTGTGGCTCCGGGTCCACCCCCAATGGGGTATGCCGGCTATCCACCCAATCAATATGGACAAGCTGGAGCGCCTGGAGCACCACCACCAGGCAATTATGGTCCGCCGCCGCCCACAAGTCAGGGTCAATCGCCGTATCAGGCGTATCAACAGGCTACGGGTCAAGCGCCACCTGGAAGCTATCCGGGACAACCGGTGCCGGGTCCGCCAAATGCCCAACAGGTGAGTGTGGCGGGTACAAATGCTGGAGGACCACCGCCACCGCCAGCTAATTATAGTACAGCGCCAAGTCAAACACCACCGCCACCACAGCAACAACAACAACAACAGCAGCAGCAACAACAATCGGCGCCAAATCAACAACAACAACAAGGGGGTAATCCAAATGGTCCAAATACACCGCAATCAACGCCGCCACCGCCATCAGTTGTCGCTGGTGTGCCGCCAAATCAACAAGCTCCAGGAGCGGGAAATGCACAGCAACAACCGCAATATGCGCCACAACAACAGCAGCAACAGCAACAGGTATGTTTCCTACAACAACAAGAAAAAGAATTAGCATTTGGAGAAGGATGTCATTTCCAATGAAGCAGAAGAAAGAAGAAGATAACAAGTCAAAATTAGGAAATAGCAGAAGATTACAATTGAGAGATATGAACAGAAACACAAACATTAAATGGAAATTAAATTCAAGAAAAGTAAATATGGATAATTGACCAACGTGAGTAACAGTTAAAAAGATAGCATCTCAGTCTCTCAAAAATCAAGATTATTAATAATACCAATTGTATAATAATTATTACATATATAACTCTGTTTACAAAGGGTAGAAGAGTATGATAGGTTCGTGACAATGTATGTAACAGGCTGAAGGAGACAACTCTGTCCTTTTATCATTTAAATATTTCGGACAAGCGCTACAGAGGATGGAGATTATGTGTAAGAAAAGTAATCGGCTTAGAAGAGTATTATAGTTTAGTGGCAGTGTATGCAACAGACTGAAGAAAGCATCTCCATCTTTATAAAGTCAAGCTGTGGGACACATTAGGGATCCCTTTAAATATATTTTTAAAGCTAAAATGTTAACTCTATTCAAATTTGCAGCCGCTGCAGCAACAACAACAGCCCGGACAACCGGGACAACAGTTGAGTGCTGTTGTTTCCGGCGTATCGCCATTGCCGACACAACAACAACAACCGACGTATTCGACGACACCGACAAGTGTTGCTGGCTACGGGACACCACAGCAACAGCAGCAGCAGCAGCAACAACAACAGCAAGCACAGGGTGGTCCACCGCCACAACAACAACAACCACCACCAGGTGGGCCACCGAATGCAACAGCACCGCCACCACCAAATGGTGCAACACCACCGATGGCACCAAATCAATATCAACCAGCGCCCGGTGGACAACCGTATGGTGCACCACCGCCACCACCACAAGGCTATGGACCACCACCACCTGGTAGTGCATATCCAGGACATGGCTATCATCAGCCACCGCAGGCTGGAGGCTATGCACAATATCCGCCATCGCAGGGATATCAGGGTTATAGACCAGCGCCGGGTGGGGCACAGATGCCACCACCAGGAGCACCACAGGGACCGCCGCCAGCGGGTGCCTATGGCTATTACGGTAATCAGCCGCCACAGTGAGAAAACCCAACAAAAATGGGAAAGGTTGGGATTTAGGATTGATGACAAAAGCAGATGCCACATACATAACACACACACACAAAGAAAGAAAGAAAGACACGTGAAATGTTCCTTCCTACTCCGATATTGATGGAATTATATTACAAGCTGACGTATTTAAATGTGTTGTAGTACGTAAATAATGTTTTGTTTAATTCTTACTGTCACAAAGAATAGAGTTACCTTGTATATGTTTTTGCACCATGATGGTGAATCTGCTAACAAGGTGACAAATGTGACTTTTCTTTAAATAATCAATAAGAAACAAAGCAATCGGCATACGTCACCTTGTATATATAATTTCACCATGATCCAATCCTGTTAACCCATACTCGCTCTGTCTTTCGCTTGCTCTGCTCTCTCTCTCTCTCTCAATCGTGGTAGAAGTCTGTCTTGTTAGCAAATTAACCATGATTTCAACTATTTCTCTGTACGTGTGCGTGTGCGTGTGAGAGCGAGCTTGCGTTGTGTGTGTGTATGTGTGTGTGGCGGGAATTCTGAAGCATATTAATACTTCTAAACATTTAGCATTAGTTTGTATTTGTATTTGTAGTAATTGTAATTGAGCTGAAAGCGTCGAGACGCGTCCATTATTATGCATATAAAAACAAAAAACAACTACCATACACATACATACATATAATTCATAAATTTTAACTATACATATATACAATTTAATTTCCATTTGTTTGTAACGTATCTGCCCCCCTCTCTTTACATTATTCAATTATATTATTTTAAATTTTTTTTTTAGATCTTTTGTCAATGTTTTTTGTCTCTTTAATCGATTGTAAAATTTGTAACTTTTTGCTAGCAAACACTAAATAATTCTTTTTTTTTTACATACATACATACAAATACATATATTTTTTTAATGCAATTTACATTCAACAAAATGGCAGCATCAGAAGCATGAGAATAAAACAAAAAACAATATTTAAGTAGTATTTAATGATCAAATATTCCAATAACAACAACAACAACAACTCGAAACTTGACTATTTTAACACACAACAACAACAGCACAGCCAAGGCTTCTAAAGTGTGTGTGTGTGTGTGTGTGTGCGTGGGAGTTTGCATGCGGCTGCTAATGCTGCTGTCCTGCTCGAACGCACAGCGGCTCGCGCACCTTAATCGAACTGTAATTTGTAAGCTGATAAAAAGGGTTAACTGATGATCAATATATATATATACAAACACACACACACACATGTATGTATGTAACTATTGTCATCGCTAGCATTTACATAAATTGAAACTGTATTTTAGACATGGCAAATATGCTAAAGCTAAAATTAAAAAAAAAACAAACAAAAAACAAAAACCGATACTATTATTATTTAAAATACTTACGTATAAATGAATGAACAAAACAAAAAGCGAAATGCATTCAATAAAAGCAACGAGCTGTCGAATTTTCCAAGCATTTTCAATGGCCCGCTGGAAAGTGTTGCCTACTTTCCAGTCGCTGGTCTTTCCAATTGCAACTGTATTTGATAACTATGGGAAGTATGCTAATTATTTTTCTCTAATTTCCCAGATTTGTATAACGGCTATTAACGGAACTTGGCCCCAGTGGAGCTAGAAAATCTAGACGTATCTGTAAAGCCGCTTTAATTTATCTAATTTCAAATTTTTTATTTTATTACTTTTCAAAAAAGCTTTAAAAAAAGCGGAAAAAAGCAAAACATTTTCCAAAAAAAGCCAGAATTCCCACTGCCCACTGTTTTTAGAATTTTCCCGCAATTGGGCTGTGAAAAAAGCCAGATTTGACAGGAAGTTAGTAAATTTAGACATTTTGGTATAAAAAGCGAGCGGTCTGTCACGCATTTCGTGACAAAATTGCCTTTTTGCAAGGAAAAGGACCTCCAAAAACCACCTACAAAAACAAATTAGGGTTATATGGACATGGAGCGTTTTATTTGTGAAACGTGTAATTGGAACATGCCAAGCGAATTAGTTATTATTTAACATATGTATGTATGTTTTGAAATGACTGTCGTACTTTGGAATATGTTTACAACAGCCGCCGAAATAGGCGCTGCTTACGAGTATATCTCTCTGCTCTTCTCTCTTGCTAGCTCTCTCTCTCTCTCTCTCTCTTTCATCTTTCTTTACTCCCTCTGTCTGTCTCTTTCTCTCTGTTGTTGTCTCCGTTTATCACATGTGCGCCTGCCTATCACAAGATTGTTGCTTATCCAATAGTTGCTCCTGTTCCTGATGCAGCTCCTGATCCCTTTCATGTTCCTTTTCTTGCTCCTCCTGCTGTTTGGCAGTTTCTACAGGAGCTGCAGCTTTTTTGCTTTTACGATTCGTTAGCTTGTGAAAGAGTTTCCTTAATAGATTCCTTGGAATGGTCGTTTGACGTTCAACAATCATCAATTTGGTGGCAACACTGTGAATTGGGCCAAAGGCCAAGGCAACCACCGTACAGGCCAAACAGATGACATTATACGGCATACTAAAATCTGGTGTAGGCAGTGAAACAATCAATGCTTCTGTGCGTAAAGTCAACGTATAACTGGAACGGGAGGCATTGAACGAATCTTTAAAGAGATGTCCCTCTAGAGGTAACGCTGTATAATTCCTTCCCATTGGCAATTGACTGCTTATGACAGCAGCTCCTATATAATGTCCATGATTGGCATCCGGCGGATATTCCAACCATTTGAGCAGTAAATAATCTACTTCAATGGTAATGAGAGCACTACTCTGTGCGGGAAGTACAAATCCAATCTCTAGATGTGTGGGCAATTCACGTTGCTTGCCAGGAGCATAATGAAGGAGCTTAAATGGTAGCTCCTGCTCCGAGTATTCCTGACGATGCTGGGATTTATTGCGTATACGCAACGTATGCAAATAGGCATGAACATACCAAGGGACTAGTTCTAATAATACAACAGGAAGCGGTTCATAATGGGTATTACGTATTTCCGTAGCAATACGTCCACGTTTCTGTCCATTTCCAAGCAGATAACGATGGGCATAGATTGGTGGCAAGGATAATGACTGTTCCTTACGATTATTCAAATTCTTTGATGCTATCCAGGCAATATTAAAGAGACGTACTCCTTGATTATCCTCAAACTGTTGTTGCATATCGTAGACACCATAAACGACCGTATAACCACCACGTGTGCTTGTCAACTCCTTTGGAGGAGCTGGTGTCAATTGAAAGCGTTCTCCTTGCTCATTACGTTGCACATAAATTTTACTGCTAGTCGCCAGCTCACAATAACCACTCAATCCCATACCAAATAGACGACGTAATGAAAAATCCGTATTACTCTGCTCCAGCAATTTAAGATCATGCACCAAATTGGCCGTCTGTGTCAATTCCACAACACAATTGTTTGGATCATCTTTATCACAGAGTGTACGCACTTTCATGCCCAAGGAATGATATTTGGTATTGTGGACATAGCCAGAATTAAGTAATGTCGCCAATCCGGATGCACTGCCACAAGGTAATAGCTTCTTCCATGGTGTTAAATTCTCCGTGCAAACAATTTCCCGTGGCAGTGTAGCATATCTCACATATTGTTGACTCTCATTACCGGCGGACATGAATTGTGGTCGAAATATATGCTTGGGTGCAATACTATTGGTATTATCCACAAAATTAAGGGAGGCGCAAAGTACGCCGGAGAATACATTTGCTAATTGCATCCATTGTTTGTTTACATCGTCTTCGGTTAGATTACGTGCACTGAACCACGCCCCAGCTCGCACCGTGTGGCATCCACAATGGGATAACCCCAGCTCTCGTAACGCCATAATCCCTGTGTTAGACTTATATGCAACTCCTTGACATCATAAGTTTGTAGAATTTCCGCAATAACACGCGGCGTCAACTGCGTGTGATAAACTAAACGAAAAAGGTTTGAATATGGGAATGTATGTATTCAATCTTGCATGGTGGAATTATTAACAAGGTAACCTATGCACTTTCTTCAGGTGGAACTACACTAGTTGATGCAACGTCAATTTGAATGTAATTGACACTACAGTTGACCACTGTTTACACTGGAATTTGTCTACTAGTGTGAGTCACCATAACTAGTTTACTCTTCATGTCCTATCTTACTTGTACCACTAACCAATGAATACATAGATGTGTCAAACGAGCGATTTTCGTGTTACACTTTTTTTGCTGATCATAGGTCCAAGATCGGTCAGCAAATTTTACGAAGCTTGATAAGCCGAGCGCAGAGCTAGCAGACTTGCGAGCAGAGGAAACGATTTAAGACTCGATTGCATCAGAGCGTATCGACATACAGCAGGAGAGTGTCATTGTAGCAATCTGTATGGTTACAGCAGCGAGTAGTAGGTTATTGCTCATGGCGGAGGCGCACAGTGGTTACGCTGCTGACTCTTTTCTGTACAAAAATAATGTCTTCTGGCCCTGAACAGAATTTTTAAATTTTAAAAATCAATTATCAGTTAATTTGTGTATCTTTAATATGAGTGAACATGACTTTTTGTCAATAATTGCTTATAGTTGAATTTGTTTTAATGGTAGCTTTTATATTATAAATGCTTTGCTTGATATGCATGATATTCGTCAAATTATTACAATATATACATATGTTTTTGAATTCGAATACACAAAAATATATATGCATTAATAAATATGTTATCTACATATTTTGTCGATCAGAAATATTAAAAGCAGAATACATTATTTTTGTACAGAAAGAGTCACAGCGAACCACTGTGCGCCACCAAAATGTGCTTCGTAGAGCTTAAATGACCTACTACTGATCGCGCAAGCGCTGTAGCATTTTCCACCCCCAAATCATGGATTTGTCGTCAAAATGACACTGAGACTGCTTAAGATCGACATCACGTCGTTAGCACGTATTCATCAGCACGGCAAGGCCGCTATGTTCGTTGATCGCTAGGCATGGACCTACAAGCTTCGAAAATTTGCCACCGATCTGGACCTAGTGATCAGCAAAAAGCGTAACCGAAATCGCTGTTTGCCATCTATGTATTCATTGGTTAGTGCTTGACCTAATAGGCACTTCAGATAGAGACGATGGGACACGAATACGTCACCTTGTTAGTCATTTCACCGTTATTCATCTCAATTTACTTACGATTATTGCGATTGCCATAGTGCCAGCGTGTTGTGAATTGAAAATACGTATTTACATGATCGCCGGCAAGCGGACGCACCACAAGCTCTTCATGGAATTGCTCATCACTACTGGATTGTTGGATCTGGCCCAGGACCGATGACAGCGTAAGCGGCGTGCACAGCAGCAGCAACGAAAATGCCAACGCAGTGATCATTTAGATGCGGCCACAGCAATAAATGCTCATTAATAATACTTAATTTAGTGTAAATTAGTAAATTTGTGTCGTTTCGTTCTGAATAAGTTGCTCATTGCCAGACTTCTAAGAATCTAGTTCTAATAAACAACTATGACAGCTGGCGGCGTGAACAAACAAGAGATGGCGCCACCATCACCATTTGAAACGTTGCAACTGCACCAATCCAGAAATGAAACGATTTCAGAGAAAAAAAACTCATCTAAAAACGGTTTGATTTAAAAATGCGACCGAAACCAGATTGAATTGAGATTTTGCATGGATATTTCTTAGTGTATCGATATATTTAAAGCAACTCTGAATATCAGCTGTTGCATGACAAGAGCATGCATACTGCAAGAAAAATACTGAAATACTGAGACCAACACAGTGCTGGCTGACGAAATAACCAATTATGCTTGTGTGTACCTGTGTGTGTGCTGTAAAACGTGAGCATATGTAAACATACTAAAGATAATAAAAACACGTTTGGGCTGTTTGAAATTATGTGTTTATTTAAATGATCAATTTATACTACAATACCACATGATTACATTGTATTGCATGCAATTGATTAAGGCCTTTTTAAATGTATTTAAGTTAAAGCACGTTGACCAAGCTACCCAAATCATCTGCAAGAGCTATCAGTTTAGTTAAATATACATTAATATAGCGCGTCCAAGTGTGAGACACTGTTTTGATCAAAGTCTTAAACGGGCAGTTTCAAATTATAAATCGTTTCTCGCTGAGAATAATTAGAATTATGTAATATTAGTAACAAGTTTCAACATGCCACATCAGTAATTGAAATTAGATTCGATTTTTGCGGGCAATTATTTGGTCACACCGAGCATACCAGAGCTGTAGTGTGGCCGCTGCAAAAGTTATCGTATGGCACGTACGTTCGGTCACACTGCACACTCAGGGCTGTCAGTTGTTAGAGAGCCGAGCGACTGTGAAGACCGTACGTGTGTGCTCAGACAGTGCTCTCAGAATTTATTTTTGGTAAATTTTTTTTGCTTCTTGGTATAAATTAATAAGTATATTAAACAACAAAAATCACGATAATAAAATAAATTAACGCCGCCATAATTATTGATAAACAAACAAGTAGTTTAACGTACAATGTTAAACGAAGCAAATTATGCAAATTTTAGGCCGTTTTTTTCCTCTATTGGCAGAACAGCAAGCAAATAAAAAAAATGAAAAGACAAAAAAAAACAACAAAATGCAGTTACACACAGCCGCACTAACAACAACAACAACAACAATGAAATGCTGTTTTTTTTTATGAATTGCAAATGAAACAACAAAAACAAAAAGCATTCTTCTGAAGCGACACATTTATTTGCGTACATACATATATAATATTAACTATACATATATGGGAGCAATTATTAAACATTGGATAAACATATATTTTTGTTGACAAATTCACTATTTCAATATTTTTATATATCTACCAAAAAGAGAAAAGCGTTAGCGTTTCTTTTCATTCAATTGAAAAAGAAATTGAAATTCGCGGAAGACGACACGACAACGACGACGGTGAAGAAAGATTTTTACTCGCGTCGCGGTATACTTCAACTGTTTTTGAACTTTTATTGCGTTGCTGCTGAGCAAGAGAGCGCCAACTACAAAAGTCGCCGCGCAGCGCCCAACAACAAGTCGCTGGCGACCGAAAGAAATAAGAACGTGTGTGTGTGTGTGCGAGTGCAAAGTGTTGAGAGCGAGAGAGTGAGCGTATGACTTGAACATGCGCTATGTGTGCTCAAATGTAGTCAACCTCAGCTGAATGTGTGTGTGTGTGTTTGGTTGTGTCGCGTCATTTTCGCCTTCGCCGCGTTTTTCGTTTATCGCATCACAAACTGAATTCTGCCATTTGCCATTGTTGTGTTCTCGCCGTTAGCCTCGGCTGCAGCTTTGTAGCTGTCGCCTCGCATAGTTTTGTTGCTTGCTGTTTTGCCAGAGGACAAAGTATTTATATTATTTTATTTTGATTTTCTTGTAAATAGCACAATGCTGTTGATCTATAAATTGGCGCAGTTATTTTAATGCATAAGTTATTTAATTATGCCAATTTAGTAGAGTTGTATTAACAAATTACATATATTAGAAAAAAATGTATGCATGAGTGTACATAAATACTACATATATGTATGTATGTACATATGTATGCCTACAAACTTAGTCATTGTTGTTTGTATGTGTGTGTACAATTGTATGTATGAAAGAAGCGACACACAAAAGCAACAAAAGAAAAGTGTACAAATACAATAGCAAGCAAAAGTAACGGAAAGTTCGTAAACGACGACATTCTTTGCTCGCTCTTGTGGTGGTCGGCATCGCAGCGGAGCGAGCGAGAAGGCAAAATAACGACAACAACATCAGCAAAGCTGCTCTCGCTCTCTGTGCGAGCAGCAAGGCAGCACACGAGCTTTTGAGAGCAGGCGCTCAAAAATTAAAGAGTAGCAAGCAACAACAACAACATTACTAAAGACGCGACCTACTCTAAAAAGAAAAAAAAGGTGATTTTTTGTTAAGTTTTTGTATTATTTCTTTTGATTTTTTCGTTTTAGTTTTTCACATTATTGTAAACTCTCCTTTCTGTAGGCTAACAAACTTGTATATTAGCTTGTAAGTTTTTATAGTACAGCAGCAACAACAACAGCTACGACAACAACTACATATAAGTATATAAGCAACAACAACAATGCCTTGACAAAGAGAACAAAATAAGCATAAGAAAAAAAATATTAGAAGACCAATATACACATTATGCATAACGGAAAAAATCATTACAAAAAAAAAAAGATCTAAAAAATAGCAACAATATGATAAAAAGATATAAGAAAAAAAAATGAATCTAAAGTCAAATAAACGTAATTTTCATTGCCTTTACCAAACGAAAATCAAAAACAAATTACACTTTTTCTCCGCTCTCTCTCTCTCTCTTTCTGTACTTCCTCTCTCGCAAAAATTTCATAACTGCTTGTGGTTGACAGTCATCACATGTTTGCATAAATATGTATGTTAACGCAAATAATGTTCTTGTTGCAGCTAATAAATGAAATTAAATACGAAAGTTCACACATTGCATTTAAAACAAAGCAAACAAAAATAATAAAAAATTGAAATGCGCTATTACACGCTTCCCACTCAGAAAATGTGAACGCGTCATTTTGCGCTCATTTGTCGCTTTGTAGCGCGCGCGCTCACTTTCGTTCAATTACAAATGCACAGTGGGTCACAGCTTATTTTCAGCACAAAAAAAATTAACTTAAGTATATATCAAATATTATTTTTTTTACATAAAATAAAAGCTGAAGTAGAAAGTCTGCCAAAGAATACTATCCTTCAGTTTTTTAAATACCTGTTATATTATTCGATATTGAATTTGTGCGTCGGAACCACTGCATAAAATAAGCTGTGAGCCACTGTATATCGACATGCGCTCTCTCACTAATGCCAGAGTTACCACACGTGCGTCTCCCTGCTTTTCTTTGCACACACACACATGAGCATGAGCATTTGTATGTGTATGTAATTTCCTGTCAGTCTGCCCTAAGGACAGAGTCCTTTACCCTTGGGAGTACAAAAAAAGCTGAGAGTAATAACTACGCAGAGAGAGATTGAGAGAGTATCTTTGGACTGCAGCATTTCCTTTTTATTGGGATGTGCCTTTATTTCTGCTGGGTTGGATTTGAGGGGGCGAGTTCGTTCTTCTTTTTCTTTAGGTTTTCTGTCAAGGGAGCTTTATTTTTGCTGAATAAAATTTCATCATGATTGCCGTCGATTCATCCTTGATAGATGACGTCAGAGCGACTGATCAAGCACAATTGGCTATTTTTAAAAATAAAAGAAGCCCCAACTACAGTGCGTTGTATTTGCCTTCAACTGTGTGTGTGTGAGAGTTTTGTCTCTGTACGTGTGTCTCTGCATTCCTCAAATAATTTTGTATTTTATAATGGGGGAAAAAAAATAGCCAAACGGCAGAGCACACAGCGAGACACACACGCACACATACCCACGTAGAGACACACTCATACGTCGACTCTGACGCTGTCTCTGCCTCTGCCGCCACCTTGTTGACCCAGCTAATTTTTCGCTGGGCCCTCTGCCGCGTTTTCGAGCTAAACGCTCGGGCCCGCGCTGGCGGCAGACTGAACGTTTTCATACATTCGAAATTTCAACGAACTTCGGTTTGTGGCCGTCAACCATCGCTGTCGCTGCCGCTGTCGTCGTCGGCGTTCCACTCTGTGTGGGTTCTCTCTTTTGTATCTTTGTAGCCGTTGAGCGTAGTGTGCGCGACAGCACTACTACTTCACGGACTAACAAGTTTTCGCCGCAAATAAAATGAGCGAATTTGCTGCTGCTTCCTCTCCTATTTATTTTTCTTGTTTTATTAACTTGGTGGTCAGACTCAAGGTGAATTTACTAATAAGGTGCTCTATTCCCCATTGGCGAGGTACACTACTTTTTCAACTCGCTCTCTCTGCTCTCAAAAAGTCTAGCGCTAGAAAGAGATAGCAAGCGTTTTACGTTCTGCACTCTTTGTTTGTTATTGTTTCAGCCGACAGCAAACATAAGGCTTTTGTAATATATTAACAAAATAATTCTAAACTAACTTTAAATATATAAACAATTAGTTATAAGCATGTCATCTTCGTTGTTATCCTGTTTACGAGTTTATGTGTAAAGTCGAAAACAATGAAATGAAAGAAAACATGCGCTACATAACCTCCTTCGACGACGTTTGCTTGCATACTGCTTGCATTTGGTGTAGCTACAAAGAGGGCAGTTGTGGTGAATAGAGCACCTTATTAGTAAATTCACCTTGGTCAGACTAACGACGTTATCGTTTGGCTTTGCTGTTGTTGCTTATTACAAGCGTAGTAGTTGTTGCTGTTTATATGCTTATAATTTTATGAAATTATGTTAAACACACACACACACACACACACATATGTACATACAAATACAGCTACATTCACTCGATTTGCGAGTTTGCGTTTGCTTCCGTTATCCGTACATATACATATATATATTTGTATCTGTGTGACTGTATATGCATTTAGATGTACATACATACATATGTATGTATGCTTATGCATGTGTGATGTAATAGTTTTTTAGGTGCGGCTTTCTCAGTTTATTATTCTCGTATTCTATCTTTTACATTTTTTCATATTTTAGTTGGGCCAAACGAGGTCATAAGCATATACGTATGTACATACATATGTATGTATGTACATTTGTCATTTTTTACTCGTCATCGTTGTTGCTGTCAATATGACGTGCCTCTTTTATCCCACAACTCTCTTTATCTGTCATCTTTTAAACGGTCATCTGTATATATGTATGTATGTGTTTGTAACTTCCGCTTGTCAAATCTGCATAAATCAAATAAAAATGTGTATGAGCATGTGTATATGTTTACACACACTTATCGCTCATTTCCGAGTGTATTTACATACATACACATTACATACACGTAATCGGTTGTTCTGCTTTGTTCTTTTCCTTTATCTTATGCATATTCATGTGGGTGAGTTTCATAGTCATTTAATAAATTGAGTTTATTAAAATCATGTATTTTAATCGTCACACATATACATATCAGCCTGCATATGTATGTATGTAAATATGTACATATGTATGCAATAATAAACTGTAAATAGTGTCTCTGCACTTGCAATTTACAGTTAATGCATAAATGCGCTGATTTAAAATATTTTAAGTAGAGCATGCAAAGCAAACGTCATAGTTACATATTCACACACACATACATAGAGAGAGAAATACAAAGCGCGTGTGAGAGCGTAAACATCGATCGATGTTGACTCTTTCTTTCTCTCTCTCTGTGAGAGAGAGTTTACCTGTCAAAGAGTGGAATAAGGAAAAACAACAACAATGATACAAAAAAAGAAGCCCGCATATTCAATTGATTTTCAAGTTTATTAGCCAACGACATCGTTACAGCTGTTTTCCAGCTGGAATTTGTCCTCTTTTTTTTGCCGAAAGATCGAAAGAGGAAGATACGAGGAATGAGTGCGCGAGAAATTTATGTATGCCAAACAAACATACAAAAGTATCTTATCGCTTAGCAAAATCCCTTGTAGTCTATGCACGTGTGTATGTAAATATGTATGTATGTATTTTACTTTAAATGTTTACTTTTTGTGGTCACCATATCTGTTATGGGAAGTAAGTGAAAAAGTAACTTAATAGTTTCTTATGATTTTAGAATTTATCAGTCATATTTAATGACTACTTTGAATAAAAGTCTTTAGACGCTATTTGTTAAAAAAAAGATTTGAAGACTTATTTTTAAATAAAATAAATAAGTTTTTGAGAACAACAACAACACAATTTCTGGCACACGCATGTTTATGAAATTAAAATATTTTGTATGGGCGTGTACGTGTGAGTGTGTGCGTGCGTATGTGTGACCGTGAGAGTTGCACTCAGTTTGTTTTGTTATTTCTTTCGTTACTCATTCGCGCCTTTCGACAGTTTTGTCATCGTCATCGTTAGTGATGCCCAAGCAGTACAATTAAAATCATCACTGTGAAGCTTTTTTACACACATAAATGTGAATTTTGCATGTGTGTGTGTTTGTATTTTGGATATTGTGCGACCATCAAAAGCAAACGGTAAATGAAAGCCAGAGAGAGAGAGAGAGAGAGAGAGAGAAAAAGATAGGCAGTCAATGTAAACAGATTTTAAGCAGTAGTTAAGCGCGTGCGCTGACAGTTTAATAATTTAGTTAAAATTAATCCTAGCTTTTATTTCAAAAACTAATACTCTTGTTTGGTTTGTAATATCTATCAAAGTAGTGTACTTAAGAGAAACTAATTTAATTAGAAAACATTTTCATAAAAAGAGTGAGAGTGAGTAAATGAATATTTACATATTTAAATAATATAAGAATATTGGTTAAGACCTAATTCGGCCTTGTCAATACTTTTTTGTTACACTGTCTGTCTTTATGCATAAATGGGCAGCATAAAAATTCATTGATTTTGGACTTTTACTTTCTGCTAAGCTTCGCTCTCTCGCGTCTGTTTAATTCTTGTTCCTCTTTGCTGTCCGCTTTCTTTGTTGTGTTTATGCCGTTTGTCGTTTATAACGCACTCGTCTTCATCTTCTTGAAAGCAGAGAGTATGAATGCATGTGTGTATGTACTCAGTCGTTTTAATGTTGTTATTGCTTACTGTTTCTATCACGGAAGTGTGTCATGCACATTGAATCAATGAATAGCAGGCAAATGCAGTGTATGCACTCTCACACACACAGATACACACTTGCAGATGCACAGCAGCTAGCAAAAGGCAATGTGATCAAAATTGGCACGTCCAAATGGCTTGTCAGCTGTTTATGTGTGTATGAGTGAACAGAGTGTACACACTCGACAAATCATGTTGTATGTGTGTATTGCTGATTGGAATGATCCAAATAGAAGCATAAACATGCATACGTATACATATACGTACATACAAATATACACACATTACTGTTTTTTGCTCACCCGCTGTGTGTATGTATGTGTATGCATGTAGTTGTTTGAGTTTTTGACGTCAGTGTAATTGCGTGCTTTGCTTAATGTTTAAATAAAAATTTAAGTGCTTATACATGCACACCCGTACATACGTTTACATACATACATACATACATAAAGAAATATATTTACTTTATTAGTTTAATTGATTTACGCGTTCAACTCATTGTGTAGCAAGACAATAATAGAAAATGAAATACTCATGCACATTGTAAGTCTGTAGGTAAATCAATTATCATATATAAACATACATACATACACATGTATGTATGCATGCACAATACATAAGTGTATGTAAATCAATTATCATATGTACATACATACAATCAAACATAAGGAATTTTTGTGCAAATAAAGATTACAACACAGCGTTGAATATGTTCGTTAACTTAACTTAACGTGCAGAATATACAGACACACACACATACATACATACATAAAGACCTGCGGTCAAGGTCAGCGCCTTTAGTTAGAGTGACCAGCGTCTAATTCTTTTTTGTCTGTCTTTCTCTCTTCCATTCTGTCTGCACCCACACTTTGTCTGCGTGTGTGTGTTTGTGTGTGCAAAGCCAGACAGCAAAGCCTGCAGCAACTTTGTCGGCGACGCTGCACACTGTGACCTTAAGCCAAAAAACGGAACAAAAATCCTTCCCATTTATAGAAAACAAGTTTAAACTTTGATTAAGAACATTTTAAGCTGTCTATGGGTCTATCACCTGTATAGAACAATTATTTTCAAGTAGTTTTCTATTAATCTCGAAATACGTATCTTCACTTATTCAAGAGGTATAAATTTCGCAATACAAAATGAGAAAAGTTCCCACTGTGCGCCGTTGCTCTGGGGAACTTTTGAGCACGTTCCCACTTGAACTTTTGTGTGTGTCTGTGTATTGATTTCATTATCCTGCCAAAAACAAAACTTGTCTGGGCCTGTCCTACACATAACGGTTAATCATAACAAATCGACAGCTGTGTGTTGTTATTGTTGTTGATTTATACATATGTATATGGGAACCCAAAAATGTCAACGACTTGGGATTTGTTGCCGTTCCCATATTTTCATTGTCCTTCCAGCTTCTTCTCTCCATCTCTTTCTTTCGCTGCAGCTTCTCTTTTTGTTTGTGTACTGTGGTTCATTGACATCTTTGAACTGAACTTAAGGGCGATGTCGACATTTGGGGTTGCGTTTTATCTTGATTTAGGGGTACAAAGTGATTTTATATATTTTTTTGTTTTACTTTTATTTTGTTTCACTTTATTCCATTTAGTGTTTATGGAGATCCATTTAAATATGGCGCATGCTGACATACATTTTTCAACACTGGCACTCGACTATGTTTATACGCTAGTCTGTGTGTGTGCGTGTGTGTGAGTGTGTGAGTTCATTTAGATTTCCAACAACATCAGCAACAAATGACTGTAAATTGACACAAATTTTATGCAGAGCGTTGAATTTTGTTGATTGTTGTTGATTTCAAATTTCAAAAAGTAGGCTATGACTTATGTGTACTTACATATGTGTGAATTCTAACTTATTTCAATTTACATCCGGTCGTGGCAGTTTCTCTCTATAATATTTTTAGTTCTATAAAAAAAATAAAATAATTTTTCGATAAGAACAATTGCTTCCGCCATTGAAGAACATTGTTGCAATCGGTATGTATCTAAGTGGATGTGTGTGTGGGAATGTGAGTGGGTGGGAATAGTAAATAAGTTCTTTAATGTAATATGTAATGTAATATAATCGAGCTAAAAAGACACGGGCCTCCGCTTGAAGGCCTGGTCCAGCACGAACCTCAAACCAAATTTAAGGGACAGGTCCGGTTGCCTTCCGTTGTCAAGCCGGAATAATATGAGTCATACTGATTCGTATTCTTCTTAAAGAATGTGAAACAAATAATCGATTATGCAATTAATAAGAAAACAAAAAGTTTATAAAATAAAAGGGTTTATCTCATATTTATTCATTATCAAGAATGAAGAGCAGTAGCTGACTCAAGGTCTATTTATAAGGTCTCAATCAAAAACCTATTAATTAATTATTCAATTAAGTTATTCATCGCATTGACAATCTAGAGTCAACGCAACTCGAATTGACCAAGTAAATCAGTGTAATTCTATCAGTTTCATACACTCTTTTAACGTTCTTTTTTAACTTTGATTTCTTGCAGGCTCCTTGGTCGAGATTTCCAACAAAAACCTAATTAAGGACTATTAAGAGGTGAGTGATAATCGATAAGAAGCAACTCGCGAAATTATCGATAACCATGAGGGTTAATCATACGTGCCTACTGCGTACTTACTTAAATATCTGTCGCTGATTTTGGGCCAACTGAGTAATCAAATAGCTGTCAATGATGACGCACAGTGTGACGATGATAGTATAATCCAAAAAGACCGGCAATACGACGCCGGTCTCACAGACAACGTCTCTCAGACTCTCTGCATATATACATATATGTATATATCTATGCAACATATTCATGTGTGCATATTCATGAATACTTGAATGTGAGTAAAAAGCAAAACCGGTTGTACCTGCATCGGTTCTTTTTTTAACTATGCAATTTGTTAAACTTTTTTGTTGGTCTACCATGTGCAACTGTTGTTTAGTTGTGGAAGGGGGAGTGGTTAGGGGTTAGGGGTCTGGCAGTGAAGATCAACGTCGAAACTAGTTAGCTAATTATAGTTGACTTTATAGCTTTGAAGTCAGCTGTTATTTGGACGGTAAAATGCATATAAACTGCGGCTCGATTCGATCAAATAGATTTTTTGTAAACAATTTTAGTAAAATTCGATTTTATTTAAGTACATTTATTTATCAATTGTGTAATGCATATATTTATGGGCACCTCTAAACTCTTCAAACACATAAGATATCAATTAAATATCAATGAAGATGATCCTTCAAATTGAATATTGTTGGAATTAATGATGAAAACAATATTCCGCGTGGAAATTGGTTTAGTTTTTTAAAAGATATGTTGGTCTGAATTCTGCAAAGTTCTAGTTTTTATTAAATTCGTCCTTTTATCTCCGATAAACTTTAACTTATATGTGCATATGCTTTGTATCGATTAATTGACAAACACATGTTTCTTTTTTTTACTTGAATAATCATCAAGTGTGCCAACTTGAAAACTTTACACTCTGCTACATTGTGCACATGTCCATTTCCATCACAACTTACAACTTGGCAACTGCTGTCAGCTGGCAAAAGTTTGACAGTTTATTTTATTGTTGTATTGCTGTTGCATTGTTGTTGTTGTTGTTGTTGTTGCCTTGACGCAGCTGCAGCTGTTATCGATGGTTTACACCCACTAACACAGCTGACGTCAATACACACACACTTCCATTCACACTCGCACTCTTAAACATGTGCTGAACTGAGCTAAGCTTTGCCTTGTGTCCAGTGCTTTCAAGTTAGCCTTTTTCCGGACAGATGTGTCCTTTTTAAAGTGAAGCTGGCCTTTTATTAACTCTGTACAGAGATCTATTCTTTTTGGAGGTTTCTGTGATACTTCATAAATATTTCCTTACAAAAATCTGTTCAATATTTTCAAATTAGTTTGGCTTACTGAATTAACAATTTTCTATAAACAAAATAAAAACAAATTAATGTTATTAAGAATCATGATTGAGCCATGCTGAATAATGTACTATATGATGGTAGTAAGACCTATAAAGTAAGTACTTTAAGTATTATACTTTTTGTTGGCATAACAGGCATATTTGTGGTCTATTAAGTTTACATTGTTCCATTAAAATATTCAAACATTTTGACTTGAACGAATTTGTAATGAAATCAATGAACATGTACTTATAACTTTTATTTTTACATTACATTTATTTATCCTTTTTTTTGAGGTCAGTCAATTCTGTTTTTGCAACCGACAGTTGGCAACACTGTTTGTGTCCTGCAACACGCAGTTATCTGTTGTTATAAACTCTTATATAAGTTACGTATGTATGTGTGTATATGTAAATTATGACAGCGAGTTCTTTAAAATGATGACAAACTGTTGCCTGTTAAGAGTGGGGTGGGGGGATAGAGGCGTGGTGGGTGTGGCGCAACTGCATGATGCGTCAACTGCATTAAATCAATAAAAACACATATACATTTATCTATATGTATTGTATATTTATGTGATTCGATGTGTGTACACACTGTTGCATTACTGTTGTTGTGCTTGTTGTTGTAAATGTTGTTATTGTCAGCTGCTGCTTAGTCATTAGCGTCTTCGTGTTATGTTCAATTTAGGTCATGTTTTGGCCCTTAACAGCGCTGTTAAGCGTTAACAGTGCGCTGTAAACATGCTCAATTCAGACCATTTGAAAAAACAACCATACGCAGTGTTGCCATTTAAGCTATAAATAAGCTAAGTTCAACAATGTATTATTTGAAAAAACCTGGAAAATTTAAGGAAGTTATATTAGCTAGAACTCAGGTTATTTTATTAAATGATGTGGATTATCCTGATATCTAAATTGAGTATAGTAAATTAGTAATGGGGAAATTTCTACTGACTAAAGTTTGCAGTGAAAATCTGCTTAAATGCAGAGATTAAACAAAAATAATATCAAATTCATTTAAACACGTTATATTGAAGCCATAGGGTTATGTGATAATAATCCCATTTATGATTTCAAAATTCTAATTCTTGTGAAATTATTAAATATGCGAACTTGAAGAAAGTTTAATGTGTTTCTTCGCTGCAATATTAGCATAGTCTTATAAGCTTAACTAGGGGTTTGCCCTGCTCGCTTCGCTCGCCAACCCCCGGCTCGCTACGCTCGCTAAAATCTCGGGGAAAAATGTGAAGTGAAAATAGGAAACATTTCTCACAGCTATAGACAGACCTTATGTCATTTCTAATTAGATAGCGGGAATTGTAAATTCAATTTTTCCCTGTAGATGGACTTAAGATAATACTAATAAGTAGTATGTGAGAAACTATAGCCAGACCTTATGTCATTTCTAATTAGATAGCGGGAATTGTAAATTCAATTTTTCCCTGTAGTTGGACTTAAGATAATAGTAATAGGTAGTACTTTATATAATATAGAGAATTTACATTTACGCTGCTCGCTGTTTTAAAGTTTTCGCTGCAATTGGATTATTGCAGCAAGAGCGAGTAACAGTGCCATATACTGAAAATTGATTTTGAAAGCCGCAACACAAATGAATCGTTACACCCCCCTCCCCTCCCCCACCACTTGTCCATCTTCTTTTGATAGTTTATTAATAGCATTAAAAGCTACTGTTCCTATGGCAGCTATACGATATAGTGATCCGATCTTGACCAAATTTTCTCAGGATGTAGCAGTGAGTAAGAAATACATAATCTGTGAGTTTGGTTGAGATATCTCAAAAAATAACAAAGATCTTCATACAAAGTTTAAATTTGCATCTGGTTGTTCCTATGGCAGCTATATGATATTGTGGTCCGATCTTGACCAAATTTTCTCAGGATGTAGCAGTGAGTAAGAAATACATAATCTGTGAGTTTAGTTAAGATAGCTCAAAAAACAAAAAAATTTCATACTAAGCAATTTTGACCTTTGACCCCCCATTTTAGCCCCTTCCAGTGGGGAAATCAAAAAATCCCGTCTTATTGCACGATAATTATGTCTCAGCTATGTTGTGTAAAAATTTCATCTCAATATCTTGAACCGTTTGGCCTACAGCGTGATGACTAAGTCAGGACAAAGAGTTTTATATATATAGATTGATAGAAAACTGTAAGGATTTTCTTTACCAGATTTAATAACTGTAGCATTTTATGCCAAGAAAATTTAGCAACACTGTACATAACTACACTCATTATGTATGTACGTATGTATGTATGTTTGTATGTGTACTTCTTATTTGCAAGCACCTGTTGTGTGAATTATTTCGTATGCATGTACGTATGTATGTTTTTTTGTTGTTGCCAAGCACCCGCTACTTAACAAACTGGTTTGTTTACGCGTGACTGCCAAACAGTCACACAGATACAGGAACACACTCACATACACACACATATACACACTCAGCACGCACCTCGCCCTGAGCTTTGTTTCAATTCCAATGCATTCTATTCACAATTGCCGTTAAATACAATTTACAATTTGATGATATTTGTGACGCATTTCATTCAAAACCTGCTGTAAAAGTTACAACTGATGTTGAAAAACGCCCATGAATCATCCTGAAAGTATTCTTACCTTCCTGCAGCATCAACTTTTTGCATTTTTCAACACTAAACTTCGCTTTCTCACACTATTTCTGCAAAAAGAGGAACGTGCAGTAGCTCAGTGAGCTGCGATATAAAGTTTAAATAGAATAACCCTATTGAAAATATAGACAAATTGCTTATTACATAAAAACTGGTTGGGTTCCTCTGATCGCTCGATCTGATTGATTTAGGCTATAGTTACTAAATGAGTGATTAAGTGCTTTCATTCATTTTATCAGTGAACTTTTAGTAAACCAAACTATACACACCTCTAGTAATGTGTGTGTGTGTGTGAAGTGTGGATGTACACACATACTGTAGTAAATGCATGTACATTTGTGGTTTGTGTGATATTATTTCCGGCCGACAATAATTGTGATGTCATTATATAGTAATCGTAAGCGTTTTCCACAATTTAAACACAATTATGTATGCGCTGAAATTGAATCTCGTTTTTTTTCTTCTTTTTTTAAGTTTTTTTTAAGCTGCAAAGCTTCAATTGATAACAGCAACAAATTGTAGCTTGTGTGTGTGTGTGTATGAGTGTGTATCTGTGTGTTAGAAATGGGCAAAGGCAATAAGCAGAAAAAGAGCTTTTAACGTTTTTTGTTTCATTTCATTTCGTTTTGTTTTGATTTTTTTTTGATGCGCCATTGTAAATAACATTTTGCGATTATTGTTGTTGATTATTTCAAATGGTATTCAAGAAAACGAGCCGCGAGTTAGAGAGAGTGAGATTAACGAAAGCTAAGAGAAAGAGAGAGACAGAGAGAGAGAACTATAACAACACGTTTTGTCATTTCAAATAGAGTGTGGTTCTTGAATCTCTGTTGTTGTTGTTGTTAGTGCCGTTAAGTGATAATGTGCCGTACACTCAAATTTCCTAGAAATATGAAACGGAAGTGTATATACACATGAACATAGCACAAATACATACATAGATATGCAGACATAAAATGATACATAAATAATAAACATAACAGTGTGTTATTGTAATCAGTGATGCCAATTTAGTCTTTAACTGGATAGATTTGTCCTGTTTTCAACTGTGCTAGTCGGGATAAATCTCATCTCAACATCGCATATCCGGAAATCTGTCCTATTTTGCTTTGCGATCCAAAAAGATGCAATACTGCCAACTTTGGAACTTTTCGAAATTGAAAAATATGCCAATATCAAATTTTTAAAATGGGAAAATGTTGAAAATACCCAAACATTTTGGTCCGAAGCAATATCCAGACTCTGCAGCCAATAATCCCTTTCCAGATCTCATGACTTTCACGCTGACTCTGGTTTCGTTGCCATGGTCAAATGCTGAAGTAGAGAGGGTTTTAAGCCAAGTAAATTTGAGTACAACCAAATTGAGAAACCGTCTAGTCTATTTTGACAATTAGGTAAATGCATATTTTATAAATTATTATTATTATTATATATAGCAAGGTTACAGTTGAAACTTATAACCTAACTTTGATTTAGCATGGCGTCCGAGGCCTTCAGCTAATATTATTTATTATTTATTTTATTATTATATTTTATAAATTATTTCAATTACTTGGTTATGTATGTATGTTTTATCTTCCTGGCAAATATTTAAAGTTAATAGGCGACATACGAGAAGAAAAAGGCCGTCTCTGAAAATAATTGTCATCACTGATTGTGACTATCTCACATTTCCAGCTCTGTACAAACAATCCAATAAAAATGTAAATAAAAAATTGATCCCTTGCGAAAATTCATGATCAACATTACAATTTTGTTTGTAAACATTTGTGTTAATTAACATATGAAAAATCCAGAAATTAAGCTTGTGTTTTTCTTTTTTATAACAATGCATTATCTGTACAAACATTATTAAAGTCTACTGCGTTATATGTTATCTAGAAATCAATGTTTTTTTTAGGATAATGTTCGATTCAAAATGAATTTACTATACAGTGAATCAAAAATGTTTGCGCACATCTCTAATAATTTTGTTTGTGTTCTAATAAGCAACGAGTTCAACACTGAAGCTTCAACTGAGTAGGTGTAAACGTTAAAAAGTTACAGGTAGGATAATCTGCCCTATAAGTTATCGAGAGACTGGCTTTACGACAGGTTTATCTATCCTATAAAGCTATAAGCAGAATGAGAAATCGGAAAAAGTATATATGGCATTTTAATTTAAAGTTATTTAATGTTTGATCATGGTTTACCTATAATAAGATATGTGTATTGAAAAAAGTATTGGCACGTATTTGAAAAAGTCGTATAATTGAGACTATGGACTCGCTAATACTTTGTCAGTTTGTTACTTTTGTGATACACTGTAGTATTTATACACACGCATATATCTGAATATATTTCTGTTGCCATTGCTAGAAAACAGTTGTCATTTGGCCTTGAACCTGAATTTCGAAGTTCAGTTGAGTATTTTTTTCTTTTTTTTTCTCTTTGCACGATTTGCTGTTGCCTTTTGTAGTATGTGCACATACACACACACATGTGTGTGTGTATGTGTATGTGTATGTGTATGTATGTACATATGCATATACTTGTTTGTTATTGTAGTGCGTTGACTGGCATTTTGCATTTTACGCGCATTTGTTGTTATTATTGTCATTATTAATATTGATACCATGTGTATTATATATGTATCTATTTTCTACATTTCTACATATGTATGTTTTATATGTATTTACTGTCGTAGACAAGTGTTTAACCTATTCAATCATTGGATTATTAAGGAGTGTTTTAGAGTAGAGATGTCTGCATGAATGCATTTACAAGGGCAATTGAATCATTCACTCTGAAAATGAATGCACGTTTCGCTGCACACTTTCGAAGGAATGTGAGTAAATTTAGTACTGATTAAGACCTGTATTAACAGCTAGTGTACATCTTTGAGTATTTATTATTATTATTATTATGTAAGGTTATAGTTATAACTTATATCCGAATAGCAACATTTGATTGTAGTAACAGTATTCTATTCAGTACTGTGGAGTTGGCAATGAATATGCATTCATGCAGAACCTCCTATTAAAGAATCAATATTGTTTGACGTCTTACATTTATTACGTAGGTATGCTTACGCATAGGTCTATTACGTATCAGGGTTTCCCTACGTATGTAAATACAATCTGTCAATGACAGCTGATGACAGACTCTTTCTTCTCCCTTTCCTTATACCTCTCTCATCTCTCTGGTTCATTCTCTTTCTCATTCGCACACTCACTCTCACTCTCAGTCTCGCTGATAAACTTGCCCAGATAAAAAGTTGTGCACATTTTTAGATGTGAGGTGTGTGTGTCATAGTCGAAATAAAAAAAAAACTGGTGCGGACTTTAGCAATTTTGACTTGTTGATATTATTCTGGGTTAATGAACTGACGCATATTATTAAGTATGTACCTATACATAGTAGGGGTCGTTCCCATTCCCATTCCCATTCCCGTTCCCTTTCCCGTGCGCTTTCGTTTTTCTTGTTAATTTTTACGGCTTTTGGTTAATTTCCAATTCGTATTTTACTTGTTTTTTTAGACCCAGTACTTTAAAAAAGTACAAATGGGTCTATTACGTTTGTGCAAATGTGCGTAACAGGCAGAAGGAGGCGTGGCAGACCCCATAAAGTATATATATTCTTGATCAGCATCAACAGCCGAGTCGATATAGCCATGTCCGTCTGTCTGTCCGTCTGTCTGTCCTATTTTGTGTCACCTAGATCTCAGAGACCATAAGAGCTAGAGACACCAAACTTGGCATGTAGGTTCACCTATATCTCCCATTGATCAAGTTTGTTTTGGATTTTTGCCACGCCCACCTCCGCCCCCGCAAATTGAAAATCAAAATTTCAAAGTCGAATTACAAGAGCCCCTTTAATGCTAGCACCTTGATTTTTGGTACATATAGTATACACTATGGTTCAAACCTGTCCAGAAAATTTCATTCCAATCGGATGATAAACGCGGAAGTTATTCAACTAACAATGTTACGGGCAAAATGAGACGCTAGCGACCTCTGTGTTAACTTATTTCGTAGTGGCGCCATCTATTGCATGGAACGCAACATTCAAGAACAATGTAGTAAACGCTTTGCACTCAAAAAGTACTGGGTCTCCTACTGTCGAGCTTGCTCCACTGTAGCTTACTGCATTTTTATTTTAGCTACGAATTATTAAAGAAATTCAATGGACAATTGCCAAGATGGCGACCACGTACTACGTACTACGTACTTAACGTACAGTGCTGCCATTTGTTGGCGGTTGTTGCACAAGTGTTGCCAGAATTTCAAAGTAGCTAAACCAAAAAGTCAATAGTGCTTTAAAAAGCAATGCTTATATTAAAAAGAAAATGGAAAAAATTATTTAAATTAAGGGCAGCTTAACATATAAGTCAGTACTTTAGATTAAAGACAATTTTTCAATGTCCATATAAGTCCGAATGATAAACTGACGTAAAATGTATGGAAACTAATGTCAAATGTCAAAGATATGTATAAAACTAGGGGTTTGCCCCCTGCTCGCTTCGCTCGCCAACTTACTTTATATAATATAGAGAATTTACATTTTCGCTGCTCTCTGTTTTAAAGTTTTCGCTGCAATTGGATTATTGCAGCAAGAGCGAGTAACAGTGCTATATACTGAAAATTGATTTTGAAAGCCGCAACACAAATGAATCGTAACACCCCCTCCCCTCCCCTCCCCTTGTCCATCTTCTTTTGATTGTTTATTAATAGCATTAAAAGCCACTGTTCCTATGGCAGCTATACGATATAGTGATCCGATCTTGACCAAGTTTTCTCAGGATGTAGCAGTGAGTAAGAAATACATAATCTGTGAGTTTGGTTGAGATATCTCAAAAAATAACACAGATCTTCATACAAAGTTTTAATTTGCATCTGGTTGTTCCTATGGCAGCTATATGATATAGTGGTCCGATCTTGACCAAATTTTCTCAGGATGTAGCAGTGAGTAAGAAATACATAATCTGTGAGTTTGGTTGAGATATCTCAAAAAATAAAAAGATCTTCATACAAAGTTTTAATTTGCATCTGGTTGTTCCTATGGCAGCTATATGATATAGTGGTCCGATCTTGACCAAATTTTCTCAGGATGTAGCAGTGAGTAAGAATTACATAATTTGTGAGTTTGGTTAAGATAGCTCAAAAACAAAAAAAAATTTCATACTAAGCAATTTTGACCTTTGACCCCCATTTTAGCCCCTTCCAGTGGGGATATCAAAAATCCCGTCTTATTGCACAATAATTATGTCTCAGCTACGTTGTGTAAAAATTTCATCTCAATATCTTGAACCGTTTGGCCTACAGCGTGATGACTAAGTCAGTGAGTCAGTCAGGACAAAGAGTTTTATATATATAGATAAAGAAAAATGGGCCTTAGACCCTTTCAAATTTGATTTGATAAACATCTGTGAATTTGAAGAAAGGAATTAATATAAATTAAGGGCAGCTACTAAGTCAGTACTTTAGATTAGGACTTTAGCATTCGGATAGTTATTTGAGACCCTATATAGACATTAAAAAAAAGGGACCAATATTTTGTCGATATCAAAGATTTTTGTAGATATTTCTCAGCTTCTGAAATCACTTTTAAAGCATAACATTTCTTTTGTTCTAGATTTTGTATTTATGTATGTACAAAGTTGATAAGTCTAGCTATTTAATAGCTTGAATGACAACACAGTATTGCAGTACTGTCAAATAATTGAAATTTCAATTTCAATTTCGATTTCGATAGAATTCGCTTCAATTTATAAATGTCTGAGGCTGAGTGAGTGTGTGTGTGTGTGTGTGTGTGTGTTTTGTCAGTACGAGCATGTTTGTATATTTTTATAGGTGAACTGCGCAGATGCCTTTGTCTTTGTCTCTTTCTTTGCATATTTGAAATTACGCTCGCTGGGCAAAGTAAAAAAATATATGTACATACATATGTATGTATAAATACTTTTTACATTTTTGCTGTATTGTATTGAAATTCAAGTAATGAGCACACACAAACATTTGATTTGCATTTTATTGTGCATTTGCTTCTTTTAAGTTTTTATTGCTTCCTATTTTCGGTTTCGCGTGTCTCTGATTCCACGTTTTTTCCCTCTCGCTTCCCCCTTTTCGACTGTTTCAAATAATCGAAGAGAAGACTGCCAATA
This sequence comes from Drosophila testacea, assembly GCA_035043265.1. Classification (NCBI taxonomy): domain Eukaryota; kingdom Metazoa; phylum Arthropoda; class Insecta; order Diptera; family Drosophilidae; genus Drosophila; species Drosophila testacea. The sequence continues at coordinate 273,818 of JAWNND010001082.1, read as the reverse complement.
ATAACAAAAACAATAAAACAATGACAACATCTGACATACATACGTACGCACAACGCATTGTCGAGTGACGTATGTATGTATGTATGTATGTAGACATCACAGTGTTGTCAAGCCAGGCTTTTTTAAATATTTATTTTAAATAGTCTATTCAAAACCTATACAGAGCTAGGAAAACTAGGGAAATTTCAAATTAAATGAATTGAAAAAGAATTGAGAATCCAGATTCAATTAAAAATCATTTTCAACCCCGTTAATTAATAAAATTGGTCAAATATTTAAGAATAACAGGCATAACCAAATGTTAACAATAAGTAACTCAAAATAATGATTTCATTGAGAAAAAGTCATATACAAATAAGTTTCAAATAATAATATCACATACATATTTATTAAAAGTCTATAATTTCATTTTATTGGTTTTGTTTTATTTTCTGTTGACTTTTTAAAATTTGTCAATACTAATTCTTCGTTTATTACTGGTCCTATTTGTATGTGGAGTAGTTGTCATTACTGGACACACTTCAAGTGTGTGTGTTGCCAATTAAAATGATCTCTCAATTGCTTAATAAATGTGAATGCAAGCCAATTAAAAGCACACTCAGCTGATTTGCTTAAAATGTATAGTATTTGTAACTCTTTGTGTGTATGTTATTAGGTCACACCCACACACAAACATGGACAATAGTATTAATTGGCAGTTTACTGTTTACAATTGAGAATTACAAAATTTGAGTAAGAATTTCAGTTAAAAATATCTTGGTTATAAATATACATACTGTTTTTTTTAAGTGTACTACTATTCCAATCTCTTTTGTCAGCTTAAAATTAAGAATTCTCGTAGTTAAATTTTAGTATTTCAATTTAAATTCTTTTTAGTAGCATGAATTTGATTAGTTGTAGAAATAACCATTCGCTTTCCATAACTAACAATATTTACGTCTTAATTTGCCAATACTTTCGCTCATGACTGTACAGATATTACAATTGTTGCTGTACTATATTTGAGCCGTTCTCTCTTCCTCTCTCTCTCCCTTATGGCAATTTGCAGAATCACTGTTGTCCAGCTGATTGTGTGAGTCATTCATTGAAAATTGCTTCTCAATCATTTTGTTTTTTTTCTTCTGTTTATTCAATTTGCATTTGCATACAAACAAATGCGAAGAACAATGTGTAATTGCACAATTAATGCTACGGCTTCTGTTGCTGACGAACATTTGTTGTATTTTACAATTTACAATTTTCGCTAATTTACACTAACAATTTTTAATTTGCACTTGCTCCAAAAATAGCACAGCAGCCGTTGCAATTGCAGTCGCAGTCGCAGTGTTGCCAGAACTTCCTGAGCTTAAATAGCTAAATTGATAATAAAAGTAGCTAGAAATCATAATTAATAATAATAATCTAAATTTTCTATCTTTTACAAATGGTCATCAAAATGTTAAAACTAAAGAAAGTGGCTAAATCCAAGCCCAACTTCCAGTTGATTGCATTTCCTTTAATTGTATAGCTAATTATCATAGAATTTTCGTGTTTAGCTAAATCTAAAATTGCTAAATTTAACTGAATAGCTAAAAGGGCAACACTGCAGCCGTCTCTCATCATACTCTTTTGTCTGTGTATATGTATATTTGTGTGTACGTAGGTGTATGCGTGAGCAAGTGCATTTGATTTTGGATGCTTAGTGACGAAACTGCAGCTGCTGTTGCCGTTGCTGCTGCGTCGACGTTGTGCTCAATTGACAGCGCTCCACATTTTGATACATGTAGCCATGTGTGTGTGCTACTTTTCGCATGCCGTCCTTGACCCAAAAGCTGCACCGGCAAACAACAACCACAAATTGACGCCTTGCCTAACACAGTTGCCATACACAAACACACACAGTCATGCATGTGCATTTTGCAGCAGCCCAGCCACCCCAAAGCAGCAGCAATCGTAACTGGGTTAAGGTTAAATTTGCTTTTGCTCTTGCTGCTGTTATATGTATGATCCTATGAGCTGTTAATTAACAGACAACTGTTAGCAACAGCTGTTAGAAGCCCAGTAATGCTTGTCCACTTTGCAAAACGTACTTCTTATTAGCGTTACCAACTAATGGGTATCGATATTTTAACATTTTAATGGCTATTTTAAAATATATTTGTTTTTAGCTTAGCTGATTTAAACACTGAAAGATCGCTTTTATTTTTGGAAACTGTTTTAAACTTGGGAACTGTTATTGCTCTGTCAAATCCCTTTTTCTCTCATACCATTTCTATTTAATTTCCAACAACTGCTTTCCAGACGGCCTTGTAGTAGAAAAAAAACATACAGAAGGCGTCACTCTTACGGATTGTATTGGGAAAGCACATAAAAACTCAGTATACATTGAAAATCGCTTTATTTTTGATCACATTGATATATAAATAAATACAATTTATTATGAGTTGTAAGCTTCAAAAAAATCATAACATTGCAACATACATTTCTCAAAGTTTTATTGGTCTGCGCTCAGCTGTTTGTCGGTGTGTATTACATGTGTTTATTTCATATATGTGAGTGTTATATGTGTATGTATATCGATAACAACTGCGGATCATCGTTGCTGCTAGCAAACTGTCTGCACGCAGTTTGTAATGTTTTTTGCATATTAATAAAAACAATTGTTTAATTAAATAAAAAGGTGAAGTTTAAATAAACCAATTTAACTATTATAAATTTGATAAAGTGAAATATCTATAAATTTGTGTTGGTATAAGCAATTAATTAATTTTGTATACCATTTTCTTTTGCTCTTTTGTAGACTGTTAAAAAAGGAACAACAAACCCCAAGCTACATTTATAAAGAATAAAACAAAACATAAACAAAAGGAGAAAGAACGGAAGACTAGAAATAATAATAATTATTATAATAATAATAACAAAACAAACAAGCAAACACAAAATCAAAACCTAATTTAAAAGAAAGAAAACAAATCACATTAATATAAAAGAGCAAAGTATTTGTTTTTGTCATCATCCAAAAACGGCGAACACAACAACAAAATCACTTTTAGCCTTATATACAACAACAACAAAACACTAGTATATTGTATATTAGCATAAGGAACTACTTGCAAGTGCAACAAAAGGAGCAAATAGAAACAAGAACATAAAGGCCATGCTATAAGTGGGCTAAAGAAAACAACAACAACAACAGCAACAACAAATCACACAAGAACTCTCTCACACAACAACAACAACTCCCGCAAAGTAAAAACAGCACGAAAAAATCAAAAACTATTGCCAACTCACTCTCTATATCTTTGGCTCGCCCGCGCTCTCTCTCAACAACAGCAGGAAGCAGACGGTGAGAAGCAGGAAGAGAGCAGAAAAGCAGGGCAACACTGGCAGCTGCAGTTAGTTCTTGGTAATTAAAAAGAACAACAAATAGAACAAAAGAGAGCAACAAGAAGAGCGCGACAGTTGTTACGCTCTCTCTTCGCTGCCGCCGTCGCAGTCTTTGCTGCAGCAGCGCAGTAGGCAGCAATGAAGAAGAAGACCCAGCAAGAAATGCAGAAGAGATTTTAGCACATTTTAGCAAGAGCAATACTAATACACAAAATAAGGAGCAAATATCAATTGAAAAAGGAAAGAGACCGACCCACACAAAAGAGGAGCAATAACTGAATAAAGGAGAGAGCAAACAAGTGATGCAAAACGATATGGTTAGCATACCATCGGCCAATATGAACGGCGGTCTGAAGGCAGCCAACAGCAGCAGTGGCAGCGTCGTTGGCGTTGGCGTCGGCGTTGCCGGCACAGTGTTGGGTAATGCTCAACGTGTTTATTTAACACCTGCTTCCAGTTATCATTTGGCAGCACGTCAGACAGCTGTTGGCAGTGGCGGCGTTGGCGTCGTTGGTAGCACTGCAACGGCGGCAACAGGAGGTGTTGGTGGTATTGTTGCCACTGCCAAAGTAAGCAACATGGGTATTGTTGGCAACATTGCAAACAGTAACAACAATGCAAATGCTGTGGCATCCACAAGTGGCACTGGAACGGGTACGGGAACAGGAACTGTGCGTTATTTTTCGCAATTTAGTAAATTGCAGCCGGTGCAGCAGTTGAATGCTGGCAGTGTTGGGCAACGTAAGCTGCTCAATGGTGATACCATGGTGTTAGTTAACGGCAACAAGCCCTTAATATTTGCCACGCCTACAAATAACAATAATAATATCAACAACAATAATAACAATAGCAGTGGCAAGCTATTAACAACAACAGCAGCGGCAGCAACAACAACAACAACAACAGTTCCTAATGGCAACAGAGTGTTGATCAACAAGCAGCAACAACAACAGCTGCAACTGCAACAGCAGCAACAACTGCTACAAAAGCAACTGCAACTGCAACAGCAGCAGCAGCAGCAGCAGCAGCAGCAGCAGCAGCAACAGCAACAACAGCCAGCGACTGTGATTGATAATCAGATTGAGGAGCAGCTTGATCTGATTGAGGAGCACAATGATAATGATGATGTGATTGAAGTTAAACAAGAACAGCAACAACAACAGCCAATGTCATTGCTTACGGGCACAACAGGAGCAGCAACAGCAGCAGCAGCAAAAACCACAGATCCTGATGCTGAACCTGAATTAGATATTGTGATCAACAACGTTGTCTGCTCATTTAGTGTGCGTTGTCATCTCAAGTTGCGTGAGATTGCATTGAATGGTGCCAATGTGGAATACAGACGTGAGAATGGCATGGTCACCATGAAGTTACGGCGTCCCTATACGACAGCCTCCATTTGGTCATCGGGCAGGATTACGTGCACAGGAGCCACATCCGAGGCACAGGTAAGTCACGAAAGATTCTTAAAGCTCTCATTAGCGTTACGTTAAGCAGCTTAAAGTCCATTTACAGTTCCTTATATGATTATGATTCTAATATCTCTCTGGTTTTTCAGGCCAAAATCGCTGCTCGTCGCTACGCACGCTGCCTGAACAAATTGGGATTCCCAACGCACTTTCAAAACTTTCGCATCGTCAATGTTCTGGGCACCTGCAGCATGCCCTGGGCAATTAAAATAGTCAATTTCTCGGAGCGTCATCGCGATAATGCCAGCTATGAGCCCGAGCTACATCCAGGTGTTACGTATAAGATGCGTGAGCCAAAGGCCACGCTCAAGATATTTTCCACGGGCAGCATAACGGTAACAGGTGAGTACTTACCCAAAATAGACGAAGAAATTAAGAAATGAAAGTCAATAACACAAGTTTACGAGTTGATAAAATAGTTGGTAAAGTTAAGAATCATAAACTTTAACAATTCTTCTTTGTTTACACATTCGTAAACGTTTGTTCCTCTATATGGTCGAAACATCAATTTGAATAGAATATTTATAATGATGAGAGAGTTGTAATTGCATTAATTTGCAAGCTGAAGAGCACTTACCATTTTAATTCTCTATTGCTTCCATGTTCGTAAACGTTTGTCTTGCAGCAAAACAACAATTTTGATAATGTAAGAGTTCAAAGATCACTTGCTTTTGCATTTCACCATTTTCTGCTCATTCGTAAATGTTTGTGGCGACATTTGCTGAATATTGTTTACAACTCCATTTAAAAATATACATAATTAAATTGTTTAAATAAAAGAAAGAAAAGGAGTATTTAACAAAACATTTTCTTGTGTTTGTATTTAGCCGCCAGCGTGAATGACGTGGAATCTGCCATACAGCACATTTATCCGTTGGTGCACGAGTTCCGCAAGCAACGTTCCGCCGAGGAGTTGCAACATCTGCGACAGAAGCAACGTGCCCAGGCGGGAATCACCGATGAGTTGGAGGATCAAGTTGTGGCGGATGCTAAGAATGCTGCCAAGGATGATATATTTGTAAATACCGTAGCCGCCCATAAAAATCCCACCCGCCCACAAGGTAGAGAATTTGGGGGAGGCGGAGAAGGTCCTGTTGCTATTGGTGGCACGCCCATTGACTCATTTCGTCGCTTGGAGCAGTACAAAGATTATGTTAATTTGCAGCAGCAGGTGCAACTCGAAAAGCGTCATGTGCCGTTTGCTGTTGATGCAAACAGCAAAGGCAACACCAACAACACCTCCAGCAGCAACAATAATAACAACAATAACAGCAGCAGCAGTGGCGACAACATTTGTGCCAATGCTCGACGTCGTGCCACAGAATGTTGGGCCAGTAAATTGCAAAACAAACGTCCGCGCTACAATGATCCAAGTGCTGTGGCAACAACAACAGCAGCAGCAGGGGCAACAAGTGTTGTCAATGTTGTTGGTGGCAACGGTGGCAGCTTTATTACCTTAAACAGCAGCAACAAGTTGCGTCAACAGAAACCTTTACTACCCGTCAATGTTGTTTTAAAGCAGAGCAGCTCACGAGCGCGTAATGCAGCAGCTGCTGGTGTGGCAACAACAACAACAACACACACAACAACAGCAACATTACTAGCCTCAACAACAACAGCAGCAACAGCAACATCAAATGATAGCATGTGCTTGAAAAGAGATACGTTCTCACCAACGGACTTTCAAGTGGACGATTTAATTGAGGAGGATAATGATGATGATATCGATATGCAGTTTTGAGTATCGTTTATCGAAATCGAATCGAACGATCGAGAGAGCGAATTAAATTGAATATTGAATTTGTTGATACTAAAGTTGCCTATGCCAAATTTATGAAAATCTAAGCGAAGTAGAATGATGAAGAAGGAGTTAAAGTAGAAGACAAGAAGAATGAGAAGAAGAATTACTACATATACGCAAAAGCACACACACACACACACAAACAAAAACAAAACTGTGCTATTTCAAGTGTGCTCTTTTAACGCATTTAACATAAGCCTAACATAACGTAAACAGAATACGGAAAGAGTGCACACAGAAACACACACACATACACAGGACAAGAAAAAGGAAAAGCAAAAGCAACAACAACAACAACAACCGTTAACGGCAGCAGCATCAGCAGCAGCAATTGACGGCGAATTCAAAAATCCAAATCAAATATTTTCTATAAATAACACACACAAAAAAAGAAGGAGAAACAAAACAAAACAAGAGCCAAATATTTACTTTTAAGGTAAGCTATGCGTTTCTTCTTCAAGTGCAGTTTACAGTCATGGCCATACAAATAAGCACAAAGCAGAATTTCTTTAATTTAATAGTGATAATTACAGAAGCAGTTTTTTATGTAGCTGTATGAAAATGTTCTCTAATTTATTAATGCCAACTACCAGAAGCTAATGTGTTTAATTACTTTGATTACAAGCTTAATTGCAAGCAGTAACAAAAGTAATTAATTAATTCTTAAAACATTGATTTATATGAATAAATATTTTATCTATTTTAATAATTTATTAAAATTATATTATGATAATTATCTGACGAAAAATGATTTGAATGACCATGACTGTTATTTACATATTTATGTGGTAAAGCACTCCTGAAAATAACATTATGTTAATAACATTTTTAAATCTTCTTCTCTTTTGCAGATTTATGTTTAGACAGAGCAATTGTACTGTATTTCAAGTACTGGAAACTACAACAACAAATTAAGTTGATTAGTTACTTCAAAATGATATCAATTGAACTTACCATTTAATATATAAACACAAACACACACAAACACACACACACACATTTAGACTAACACTGCAAGAAATATCAGCAATTTATGTGAGCTACGCATACGTATAAATAAATATATATCATTTACGTATACGTATTAAGCATACGTATAAATAAGTATATATAATTTACGTATACGTATTAAAACCCATCAACAACAAGCAACAGCAACAAACAAACAAACAAACATACATATATAATTTACGTATACGTATACGTATTAAAACCCCCTAAAAACAACAAACAACTGGAACTGCGACCATAACATAAAGAAAAATACAAAATAGCAAAACAAAAGGAACACGCGGAATCGAAACTGAGATGTAAGAAACTCATACATACACACACACACACACACACACACACACACACACACACACACACACACACAACTAACACACACAGATTATTGCATATTATTTTTGAGTTTCTTTGATATCAATTTGTAACTGCGTATGTGAGCAAACCACCGCCTAATAAATACTGTTACTACACTAATCTTATGGAATAACAAAAAACGAAAAAAAGCAAAAAAAAAGTAAACAAAAACAAATAGTCCTTATGTTTTTATTTTTATGTTTATTATTTTACTATTTACTCGTATTGTTTTGAAATTTTCGTAAACTCGTACGCTGTTAAAGCCAACATGTTAAGCAAATGTTAATGGCTCTGACGTCACAATTACATTTCAGCAGTCGCCATTTTGCGTATAACGAATCCCAACAACAACAACAACAACAAACACACTTATTATTGAATTAGGAGTTTTATTTTGATTCTTTTTAACTATATATTTTTTGTTGTTTCTCTTTGACTTTCTGTAAATTTGTTTTTTTTTTTTTATTGAATAATGACATCAATTAATTTAAATATACTTACATATATACAATAACAGTGTTCTAGACAGCAGTCGTTTCTAACCTTAATGTAGTGCATTATTATTATTATTATATGTAAGGGAATTATTATTATTATTATTATTATAATTATTTTTTTGTTCAAAAACTATTTTCTTAAGTGCTTCTTTAAACATTCAGAATTAAGCAATTATATTTACATGCATATATATATATATATATATAAACATATGATATATATAAAAATATATACTACACTTATATCTGGTCACTTGTAAACCAATAACAACAAAACGCAAAATATGCTATAACTAAAAACAAATTATATTTAATTGATTTAAACATATACTTTATACATTGCATATGGAAAGGCAGACATACATACATACGTACGTACATGATATACATATATATATATATATACTATATATTATCATTTGCCTAAAAAACAAAATTATAATTTTTTTTTTTAATTTTAAATATCATTATTATTATTATATTATTAATTAAGTATAGAAACTTGTTCCTGTGTTGTTAAAATCAAGAAAGAAAGATAAACAAAACATAAAAATGAAAAAGATGAAAACATTTACTTTATATTTAACATGCAAACTCACACACATACACACACACACACACACACACACACACACACACACACACACACACACACACACACACACACACACACACACACACACACACCACACACACACACACACACACACACACATACAAAAATGCATTAATATTTGAAACAATACAAAATCTTAAGCAATAAAAATTGAAAGAAAATTATGGAAAAAACAATAAGAAAACTAAAATTGATATATAAAAAGGCAAACAAAAGTCTCTAGCAACATGTACATTAATTAATTGATAAATTAACAACCATATGAAGGCAACAACAATATAAAATAAACGCAATTTGGTAACTTGTAGTATACAAAATGGAATGAAACACTGTCGCTGTTAATGGAATGAAATGAAACCATCTTCTACAAATCAAGGTGAATTTACTTTAATTAGTAAATTCACCTTGCTACAAATACTCACGCACACACGAAGAGCGAAGATAGAGTGATCGATTGAGAGAGAGAGAGAGTACGTTAGTAAGCGTAGTATAACAGAGACGTATAACACTTATATCCATTGTACATTTGTATTTGGCGTGCCTTTTTTCTTGGTTTTAATTCTCTATTCCCCTATTCTACTTCCCCTCTTAACAAATAGCAATAACAAAATAAATGAAAACAAAAAATCAAATAGCAAATTGTACAATCATTAACACTACATATATACATAACATAATCTATTATCTCTTACATATATAATACATACATACATACTTACATGCATACATCGAACTGCGTCTCCCTCCAGCCCCTAAGCCAAAAGAAAACATGTATAACAAACACAAAAATATGAAGAAAAAGAAAAAGAACTATTTACGTCACACATCGCTTCCATGCCATAAAATTTAACAAAAAGAAAAAAGAAATCCTCATCTTAGTCAGCCTATAAAATGTGAAAACTACAATTAGTAACTATAATTGCTAACTTTCCAATATACACACACACACTCACACATATACACACACTTACAAATACATATGTGTATTTATGTAGATTCGTGTCAATTTCCAGATGCTTTAGTGTGTAATGTTAGCAGCAATAACAAGTAACAGTAACGACAAGAGCTGTCTTGTCAGTCTTAAACCAACTGTTGGGTGCGCATAAGTGTTTTATAACAATCTACAAAAGCTCATTCAAATTCTTTAACTTATCATTTTGTTCACAAGTTAACTTTGGCAGTTCTTTTTTTGTACATCCTGATACATTTGCAATTCGTTCATATCGTTCAATTATGCATAATCAATAACAAGAAAAGAAAAACAAAACAAATGAAAAGAAAAAGAAGATGTGAAAAGCAAGTAACAAAAACATATAAATTATATAAAAAAAAAGCGATGGATATTAAATAGAATTTGAATACATATTGATTTTGCTTTTGTTAATTAAAAACAAATACACCATGTACATAAATATACATCAATGAGAATCCTAATTTAATACGAAAACAAAGTAAACATATACATACATATATCTATATATATTATTATTAACGAAAACAAAAACAAATTGCCTTTAGGGAACAAATGGAAAAGAGTGTTGAGTAAGAATGTAAGAGCAAGTACGAAAGAGAGTGAAAGTGTGTGTGAGAGAGAGAGAGAGGAGGAGTATAAGAGTAGCTGTATACAAGTACGAGTAGTAATTGAATTCTAAGCTTAAGCTTAAGGCTAACTAACTAAAATTGAATACTAAACGTAAGCCAAAACACGCAATCTATGCAACATTTGATAAACTAAACCTAACCTTAAAATAACAAAATCATTGAAATCCGATTCGAACTGTTAATATGTATGACAACAAATCACTAAACAACAACAAATAGTTTTTAGTACAAGATGTAAACAAACAAAAGCAAGATAAATAAGTTGAGAATAGAAATTCACATCAAACTGCCTTTCAAAATGAATTAAAATTTAAAATTACAATTTTTAAAAAGAAAATGAAAAAAAAAGAAAAACTTATATACAAACTAAAATTTTGAAATGAAAGAAGCCCTTAATAATTCTACAAAATTAATTGGAACTGGAAAACTTTGGAACAGCATTTTATTTTTGATTTCGACAGCAACAAGAACTACAACAACAAAAAAAAAAAACAAACAAAGAAAATAGGACGAAAAATAGGTAGAAGAAGAAGCAGCATGCAAAGGCCTAAATAAGTGTATTTGGTTTCATAAACTTTAAAAGCAAAACCTAATATTTATATAGTATACACCAATATATTTTTTATTATTATGTATTTAAAAAGAACACAACACACACACCAACACACCTAAACACACACACGTACACAAGTGAAAATCAAATAGCATAATTATGTTTTTGTTTTGCCGTAAAGACTGCATTATACCAACAATTAATTATATATACATACATATATATATGTATAATATATATATAATAATAATAATAATAATAATATGTAATAATATATATATATATATGCATTCATGCTTATAAGAAATGAGAGAACAGAGCAACAAAACGTGTAAACAAGCAAAAAAACACTAATATTAGGCGTTATTTTAAAATTATACTAACTAAATGGATGAAAAACAACACAAAAAATATGTATGTAATAAAAAAAAAAACAAAAAAAAAAGAAACAAACTAAAAAAAAATAAATAAAATCATTTATTTATTAGCACTTAAGCTGTACAATTAGTGAGAAACGCAAATACCAAGAGCAACGTTAAGTGTTTTAAATAAAACAAATAACATATAAATTTAAACAAAAGTCAAACTCAAAAGAAAAGAAAAGAAAAGAAAAGAAATAGAGAATAGAAAAGAGAAAAGAAAATGAAATGCCTGCAATAAATACGAAAAGCAAGATGAAAATTACCTTATCCAAATGTGGAAAACTAAACAAATAACAACAAATAAACTTAAAGATTAACAATTAAATAATACCATTAAAAAGGAAACAAGAAGAAGAAGATGAGAAGAGTAAAGAAAACTATTTATTCAAGTTTAAGCTATAATTTTTGGATAACAGACAAAATGGAAACAAAGTTAAATATAGACGTAAAGCTAAATGAAAACTATTAACTATATATGTTGTATAAGAAGTGTGTGTGTATGTATGTTTTTATGATTTAACCACAACTCTTTGTTCAATTATGGTTTGATTAAAATTAAAATTAATCAATGACAACAAACACAGAAGCAACATTTATGTATTTCAGCTGCAACCTCACATAAATAGTTTATGTTAAAAAGAAAAACAATAATTACTTATTTAAAAAACATACATGCACGCATAAACAAACAGACACTAACACACACACACACACACACATATGTATACACATATATGCTTAACATAACAACATACAAACAAAAACTCATTTAAACATTAAGTTTAAAGTTTAGCATCTAGTTTCATGATTGAATGACTTCAAAAGCAAAACAAAATGCATGAAAAGTTTATGAAAGCGATAAAAAAAAGGAGAAGAAGGAGATGAAGAAGGAAAATATTTAAATACAGTACCGTAAAGTACAGTACAACTGCCTTTAGTTGCAGTCAACTCAAAATAAATACAACAAATCAAAGCAAATTTGTTTCAATAAATATCAATTGACATCAAGGATGCAATTAATCTCTATATTCTTTTATGTATTATTCCTTTTTTCTTAGATGACCCCATAATTTTTTGATGTTGATGGATAGAGTTTGTCCTGTCAAAATGCGCAAGGATATGGCCGAGCTAGAGCTAATTTTCTTCAAAGGATAACGCATTTTATTAGTTTTTTGCTCATAGCTTGACCATATCCTGCAGGATCTACATTTTTTGATGCTGATCCATAGATTTCGTCCTTACGATTCTAGCAAGACATGTCCTGTCAAAATGCGCAAGGATATGGCCGAGCTAGAGCTAATTTTCTTCAAAGGATAACGCATTTTATTAGTTTTTTGCTCATAGCTTGACCATGTCCTGCAGGATTTAAAATTTTTTGATGCCGATCGATAGATTTCGTCCTTACGATTCTAGCAAGACATGTCCTGTCAAAATGCGCAAGGATATGGCCGAGTTAGAGCTAATTTTCTTCAAAGGATAACGCATTTTATTAGTTTTTTGCTCATAGCTTGACAATATCCTGCAGGATCTAAAATCTTTTGATGCCGATCGATAGATTTCGTCCTTGCGAATCGAACGAAACATGTCCTGTTAAAATCCTGCAGGATATGGCGGAGTAAGAGCAAAAAAACGTTAAAGGACATCATATTTTAGATTTGTTTAAGCTCTAGCTCGGCCATATCCTGCAGGATCTCAAAAGGACATACCTTTTTGTAATCACCGTTGGCAGGACTATCGATTGGCATTCAAGGATTTCCAGGATCTGCCAAAAAAATTTCCCAAAAATGTCCTAAGGGGTAGGTATGGAAAAATTGGTCAAAATTGGTAAAAACGCAAAAATTACGCCGTATCTCCGCCATTTGAAGGACTATCATGATGTCCTTTGGCCCACAGATAGTCCTTGTTGTACTCAATCAGAATTAGTAACAAAAAGGACGAAAGTCCTTCAAACAGCCAAGTTACAAGGACTTTTTCGTATAGAGAAAATTGCCCATATCTCGGCTATATCCTGGCGTATCCTGACGAGTCCTGTGTCAAAAATTTTTTTTCATCCAGGACTATAAGCTGGCCAAAGGACATCCAAATCGTCCTTGTAGTTTCCGAGATATCACGGTTTTTTTGTTTTCGTCCTGTTTCTCAGCGACTTGAGACTGAAATTTTACAAGTGTCGGATTCTTAGATGACCCCATAATTTTTTGATGCCGATCGATAGAGTTCGTCCTTACGATTCTAGCAAGACATGTCCTGTCAAAATGCGCAAGGATATGGCCGAGCTAGAGCTAATTTTCTTCAAAGGATAACGCATTTTTTAAGTTTTTTGCTCATAGCTTGACCATATCCTGCAGGATCTAAAATTTTTTGATGCCGATCGATAGATTTCGTCCTGGCGCATCGAACAAGACATGTCCTGTCAAAATCCTGCAGGATATGGCGGAGTAAGAGCAAAAAAACGTTAAAGGACATCATATTCAAACAGAAAACCCGCAATATCTCCGCCATTTAAAGGACGATTTTGATGTCCTTTGGCATACACACTGTCCTTACTCTCCTTCATCGGAATATGTCATCAAAAGGACGAAAGTCCTTGAAACAGCCAAATTAGCATGTGCAGAGATCATGCAACTTTGCTAATCCTTGCCGTATCCTGGCGAGTCCTATGTCAAACAAAGCGCCTCAATCAGGACTAGCAACTGACCAAAGGACATCAAAATAATCCTTAAAATGGCGGAGATATTACCGTTTTTCTAAAAAACGCTTCGCTGAAAAGTGGCGCCATCCATGGTTCGTTGCTGGAACTATATTTTTAGGTGGCGCCATCCATGGTTCGGAGCCGGAACTATATTTTTTTGATGCCAATCGATAGAGTTCGTCCTTACGATTCTAGCAAGACATGTTCTGTCAAAATGCGCAAGGATATGGACGAGCTAGAGCTAATTTTCTTCAAAGGATAACGCGTTTTATTAGTTTTTTGCTCGTAGCTTGACCATTTCCTGAAGGATCTAAAATGTTTTGATGCCGATCGATAGATTTCGTCCTTGCGCATCGAACGAGACATGTCCTGTCAAAATCCTGCAGGATATGGCGGAGTAAGAGCAAAAAAACGTTAAAGGACATCATATTCAAACAGAAAACCCGCCATATCTCCGCCATTTAAAGGACGATTTTGATGTCCTTTGGCATACACACTGTCCTTACTCTCCTTCATCGGAATATGTCATCAAAAGGACGAAAGTCCTTGAAACAGCCAAATTAGCATGTTCAGAGATCATGCAACTTTGCTAATCCTTGCCGTATCCTGGTCCTATGTCAAAAAAAGCGCCTCAATCAGGACTAGCAACTGACCAAAGGACATCAAAATAATCCTTCAAATGGCGGAGATATAACGGTTTTTCTAAAAAACGCTTCGCTGAAAAGTGGCGCCATCCATGGTTCGTTGTCGGAACTATATTTTTAGGTGGCGCCATCCGTGGTTCGGAGTCGGAACTATATTTTATTTTACTTTGCCTAAAAGTATGCTACAAATATTTTGAAGGGTAAATTAGCTCTAGTTCTATTGACTATGGGACATTCAAAATGATTTGCTTTGATTGTTTATATTTTTGCATGTGTGAATATATTCTCAATATTTACTTTTTATTATTTTGTTTTGTTGAAGTTTTTGGGCACCATTAAAAAAAGAAATTGTTGTTTTTGTTGCAAAGTGTAAAGAATATTGTTGTTAAATTGTACAACTTGATGAACAATTGGACGTAACATTTGTACATTACATAGTTATAGCTAGGTATGTATGTATATAATTTATTTGTTTATAGTCGTACATACATTATGTACGTACGTCTAAGTAGTATATTCAACGTTTACATATCGTACTATATAGGTTCGCTTAGCTCTCTGTTCATAATTTGTTATATATAGTATGTATATATTCTAATTGGGGGGCTTTGATCAAGTCGTGTACATAATTGGAATCGCAATGCCTGCATCTCGGGGCTACAAATTCATTTAAAAAATAGAAATAGTTTTCATCAATTTGTTTTTGTTCATATTTTGTTAAGTTTTTAACCGCAATGGCAAATGCGGTTATTAAAATTACAATATATTGTATATTAGTTTAGTTTATAGTATAGTTTAGTTTATATTATTTATGTTTTGTTTTTGTTTCTTTTTGATAGCATTTGTTCAATTTGTGTTACATTTTGTTTTTTATCGCAGCGATAATTAAGATGTTAAAGGATTTTTGGATTACAATTAGGAGTAGGATTAGGATTAGGCATTCTGTCAGCTTAATGACAACAGTTCCTAACTATGCACATACATGTTGCATGGGGAAATTGATGGAAATGTATGTATGTATGTTGTGTGTGTGTGTGTGTGTGTTGTGTGTATGCGTATTTAGTAGCCTAGAAAATCTCTTTGCTGGGCGTTGAAATACCCAACGGTTGTTCATAGTCCGATCCGGTTGTCGCCGACTTGTGTGTCCGCTTCTCCTTGTGTTGTGATTTCTCTTTTTTATGCTTCTTTTTATGCGACTTACCAGTTGCCGCTGATGTTTCCACTTGAGTTTGATCAACAGCTGCTGTTAGATCCACATCCATATCAATAATGTTGGCGGTTGTTGTTGCAGTTACACTTGCAACAGTTGCTGTTGTCTCATCAGCGGTTTTTTTACTTGATTTGTGTGAAGTTTTCTCGCTTCTTTCGCCCTTTTCGCGCTTTTTCTTTTTGTGCTGATTGTGCACAGCATCGGTTTGTACAATATTATTGTTGTTGGCGCCTCCATTATCGGTTATTGTCCTGCATGGACTGCTACCCGTATCAATTAAATCGGCCACAGGTTGCGACTTGCGTGTTTTATGCTCCTTTGATTTCTTTTCCTTTTTGGGAGCATTCAAAGTGGAAGTTGTTGCCGCTGCTTCACTTGAAGCCTTGAGATTCTCCTTGTCAGCCTTATTGTGGCTGACACTTGTTGCTGTTTTTGACGTCTTAGCAGGCGCCTCAAAAATGGAACTACAAATGGAACGATAATGATTATAAATTATTCTATTGTTATGACCACTACTGTTTCTACTGTCTCACTCACATGTCGAGCTCAATGTCGAGTGCACGATGTGGATCATTTGGATCGTATTTGCCATCCTTATCCTCGCTGTCGGACATTGTTACACCCTCGGGCATGTCCAACGTTGTGTTCACAATGTGCAACGGTTTTGGTTCTACAAAAAATTCAAATTACATTCAAATTCAAATAGTTTTCTATTCTTTTTTTGTGACTGGAGTTGCTTACCCGCTTCGGACTCGGAGCTGCTGTTGTAGGCCACTTTGTTTTTTGATTTTTTGCTCTTTTTGCTCTTCTTATGCTTCTTTTTGGCATCTTTATCTTTGCTGCTGCTGCTGCCGTGCGCTGCTTGTTGTTGCTGTTGTTGTTGGTGCTGCTGCTCTTGCAGATATTTATCCGATCGCTTGGTAACTGCAAAGGAAGCAATTGCAATCATATGTCATATCAAACTATGAAATGTTATATACTAGTTACTTACTGCCCACTCGCAATGCAGACACACCCTCAATGTCCAGGGGCAGCTCAGTAATGGGTATATCATCGATATTGTCATATTGATCCGCATTCGAGTTGTTGCTGCTGTTCCCAATTGCTGTGGACGAAGTAGGCGTCGACTTTAAATAATGTGGATTATTTGATTGCTCAATGAGACGCGCCATTCGTTGACGTTCCATTTGCTCTGGGGTCAACTCCAAGCTCGGACGTCGCTTGCCACCTGAATGGCTGCCACTGCCATGACCTCCTCCTCCTCCTCCTGTGCCGGCATCGGCATGCGCTGAGCTAACAAACAGTTCATCCTTATCATGATCCGAAGATGAACTGCTTGCATCTTCTGGCGGCGGCGCATTGATCCATTCATCCAAATCGAGGCCATCGGGAAGGGGCACCTTGCGCTGTGCCTTGGGTGCCACAGGGATTAGTTCGCCGGCAAAGAGTAGCGTCATCTCCTGGACAATCTCAATGGCTAGCGTTGGTATCGTTGTGTCCTCCACGGGAATTGTCAATTGCTTGCGCAGCATTTCAATTAACATACAAGCGGAATTGGCACGCTCCTGTACCTCAATGTCATTGGAGCCATTAAAATGCTGCAGCTTATCCAGCACATGATCGCAAAGCTACATAGATAGAAGATGGATATTTTGAAATGACTGATTGATTCAAAGATTGGAATAGGGTGGATGTGGTGGGACTTACGCGCACAAGGCCGGGCAAATCCTGGAGCTCGAGGCACGTGGTCGCCAGACGGGCAAACAACTTGATGACATTCTGCACAAAGACACCTTGGATGTGACCAGGCAATTGTCGTGGTCGAAGTAGAATGTTGAGAGTCTTCTCGGCATCAGAGAGTTCACCAGAGAATTCACCAACAATCCAGGCAGCGGCATAGAGAACTTCATACATGGAATTACTCTGTGCCGAGACGGCAAATGTATCCAAGAGATTCGTCATCTCATTTACAGCAAATTGACGCACAACCGGAACACGGATTGCCACATCCAACAATTGCTCGGCAATGAGTCGACCATGCTTGGAGCCAGCTTCCAGTTGTATAAGCTCCACCAGCACCGTCATATACCACTCGAAGTTGGTCACATACAGATAGGAACTCTGGGCACATATCTCAATCACTTTGTAGAGTAACTCATCCCGATATGCGGATCCCTCGGCTCTCTCCATGTGACCGAGCAGTCGCTTCACAATCTCCATGAGATTCTTTTTTGATACCATACCATAAAGAAGATCCAAGGCACGCAATCTTATCGATTCGTCCTTGTCATCGAGGCACGCCAATATCAGATCCTTGTGTGCTTGCACACTCTTTGGATGCGTCTTCAGGATCTTTGACATGGCCAAGAGACCCAAGTATTTCACTGCAACACAAAAGAGACAAAGACAGAGAGAAAGAGAGAGAGTCGATGAGTGAAATAAAAGATAAAGAGGGGAGACATGCTGAAAGAGAGAAAGCGATATTAAAGGTTCTTCAAATGAAAAGATTCTTACTGGTCTAGTAAGATATATCTTGTTCAAGGAACCTTATCAAAGGATTCAAATCAGCTACAATGTTGAAATATGGCAATAGATTGGAAAATATGCAATTCTGTTGGAAAATGGCTTAAAACTGCCTTTTAGTTAAGCTTTGGTTATAATTTAAGGGATTTTTATGGTTCCAAAGTGGATCCGAGCTATAATCTCAAGTATTTTTAAGATTTAAAATTGAAATTGAATAAATTGACTGGATTTAAGTAAATAAATGTTTTGCAATCGGAGGTTGAATGGAAATATACGCAATGTTGATTTGATTTCATATTATACAATGGTTCGAATGTGGTATGGATATATAACTGTCATAATAATTGAGATATTCAGTAGCTCAACTGATGTTATGATAATAATTTAATGACGCATGTTTAAATATACAAACAAGTCAATATATGTGAATTAGGTTACTTACGATTCTGGTCAGAGTCCTCGATGAGGATGCGTAGCTTCTGGACGCACAGTTGAATGGAGGCACTGTGATTTGGCATACCACTGCTGATGCTGATGAGAACTGCGATCACCGTGTTGATGCACTCATAGAGGAGACTCATTGCCGAGGTGCTGTTTTGGATTGAAGGGTCGGATATGTGGGTTTTACGAGAGGGGTTAGGGCGTTCACATATGTATATGTATGTATTAACAACAAATCAATCAGTACAAGATTCAATTTACAATTGACAATTAAAGCGCCGCAATAAGAAGCGAAAACAACAACAATAACAATTGCATTTACAATAACAATAATTATAATTGGAACAACATTAATACGATAAAGTAAAAAAGTAATAAGAATATTTAAATAATAGCAATAACAACATTTTAAATATATACAATATATGATAGTTAGAAGAGATATAGATAGATAGATAGATAGATAGATAGAGAGAGACAGAGAGAAAGGGTAATAGTTGAAATTGTTATCAATGTTGGTGCTCTAAGAGAAGCATTCAACGTAAGAGCAAAGAGAGCCAAAATAGCTAAAGAGAGCGCGCAAAATATAACCGAATACATAAAAGAGACTTAAAAAGCGCTTCATTTCTTTTTTTTTTTGGATTTTGATTTTGTTTTTTTGTTTAGTTTAAATATATATACAATGAATCAATGGATCATCTTTGAATCATCAGGCAGTTCTTGTTTTTGTTTTCGTTTTCGTTTTCATCTCTTTTTGGCAGTTTTTTATGTTTTTTGTTTCCATATTTGAAATTTTTGTTTTTGTTTTCGTTTTCGTTTTCGTTGAAATGATAATAAACTTGCCTATGAATTAGATTTGTGAGTGGCTCTATTAATTTCTTTCCTAGCCGGGGTTCTAAGGGAGTTAAAGCGCCAAACTGCAAATATATGCAAAGAGAAAAAAGAAACAAGCAACAAATTAAACCATACAATAGAAACTCTTCTTCTTCATCTTCTTCTCTTAATGGGAAAAATCATTTCTTTTTTGTCTTCATATCCAAATGCATTTCCTATATGTATATAATAATAATAATACTTAAACAATAAACAATACAAAATAATACATATTACTATAACTGGCTATGTAACTTATTTCTGCACTAGCTATATATATATATAGCATATATCCATACATCTACATATACATACATACATATATAGATATAGATATAGATATATTTATTTTGGGAATGTTGGATAGACATCTCTTTTAACTCTCGAACTTTTCGCACTGGCAAAATAAATCACTAAGAAAATTAAACTATCAATTAAATCAAGAAATCAAGTATTTAGAAAATAGCATAATATTACCATATGTCAATGTTGGGGTAATTCAGGATAATTATAGTTGGTAGTTGGTGCTTAAGTCTGTATTTAAGCTAAACTGAACAAAGTCTGCCCTTAGATAGTTAACCTATAAACCTATGAAAGTATCTTCTCAAGGGTGGAAAACGTATAAAAAACTATTTATATTATATTATTGACAGGAGGTAGAATAGAAAAGAATAGGATAGATCTTAAATTACGTTCAAATATCTATCCTTATCCTATCCTGGATGGAAAGTAATACCATAAAATATGAGCAAAACTAGATAAATCCAGTAGTTTGTGTATTTATGGCAAAAGGATTCCTTTTTAATTATTTAATCATATTTTTAAGATATTTTTCCAACTGTTTGTAGAAAGTTTCCATCAGAAATCTTCGACCAGTTGAAATCTACTTTAATCTCTAGCGATTTTGTCAATGAAAAACAATTTGTAGCACATTTAGTTTAAATTTCTTTGCACGGTTTGTAGGACAATTAAATCTCAGCTATGTTGTGTGAAGCTGTTTCAGCTCGTTAGCTTTACCCGTTTGGGCTACAGCGTGATGTCTCGTCAGTCAGTCAGGGAATCAATTAGCACACAGAGATAGAGCATTCAAATAACTTATCGATATTCGATATACAAATACATATATCACAGGGCAGACTTTCTTAAGTTTTATAGGATACAAAAAGGTATTTATAATCTTGTGCAATAACAACATTAACAGTTGATATTGAGAATTTTGGAGGTGTTATACAGATAAATCGTCCAATAACGAGGTGAATGTGAATGTGATTATGAGTGTCTGATTGTGATCGTGATTGAGAGGGTGAATATGGAATGAGTGAGAATGAATGTTGCAACAACTTGATATTTAATCCAAATCAAAAAGAAACTATAGAAAATGCTTTTAATAAAAAACAAAACAAAAAATTTCAAAGCGCGTGCTGTTTTTTTTTTTTTTTGTTTGTTTTTGTATTTGTTCATTTGTTTGGTTTTTTTTGTTTTATTTTTGTTGTTTTCTACACAAAATTTCTTGCTTGAATTAATAAATAAAAGCGCGCCGATAAAAACCTGGAAATAATTTCAATTAGGGCTGAGTCAATTTTCGTCCCAGCGCCGGTTCAATAGTTGTGAGGCTCGCGAACTTTTCATAATATCATTTTTGGGCACGTTTTGTTTCGTTTCGTTTCGTTTCGAGGGGGGAGAGGGAAGTGGAGGAGTAGGAGGAGTTTTGTGTTAATTAAAACTTTGTTGTTGATAAGACAAATACGAGTATTCAAATCGTATATAAAATATTTGATATTGATATTTGATATATATAGTATGTATATATTTATATTTTCTTTTTTTTTTTTTGTACAGCAACCAAATGAGTTGGTAAATCAAAATGTGTGAGAAAAATTAAAATAGAATGAGATAAATAAAGTAGAAGGAGAACAAGAGCTTACCAGTTTTATGATCTTAATTAACATCCAATTATTGGTCGATGTGGTCATCAGTTTGAAGAATACGGGTGCAAGGGGAAGATAGTTTTTTGGATTCTTACGTGCTAGCTCACAAATGACATTCACTGCGGCAGATTGTACACCTGAGCAAAAGAAAATACGTTTGATAAATAAGAGTCTACAGTAGAGATGGGCATCGATATTGACATTGGAAAAGCTAATGCTTGGCATATAAAATCGTTATTGCAATGAGTTTGATATCATCAGATATCAAATATCAGTTTGATTTCAGCATATCGATTCTCATCTGTAGTCTAAGGTCTCATACCTGGATCGGGATCCTCTAGCTTCTCTTTAAGCTTGGGAAATGCTGGTCGCAATGCCTCCGGATAGCGTAGAAACACCTTGTACATCATAAGCACCGCTTTCATGCGCAGATACGGTTTTGTTGAGCTCATCTACAAAGCGATTATTTAGGTATATGTACATGGATATATCTGAATATATTTATATACATATTTACGATCCATACCAGTGTCATTATATCATTGGCCAAGTCTCGCGACAAATCCGGCGATATGAAACAACTAAGTCCACTGAGCGCAACTCCTGCATCATATTGATTCTGTGAGTTGAGGTCCTTGCGTATCATATTCGTGGTTAACATGAGCAGCTGCAAATAAATGACATGGATGAATAAATCAATATATACTATAATACCATACAAAGTACTAATAATTATTCCCTTACAATTAGAGACAATCTTACCTCGCTATCCGGATGAAAGCATTGACTGGCCGCCAAATAACCGATGCGTTTGCATGTGAAA
Source organism: Drosophila testacea (assembly GCA_035043265.1). Classification (NCBI taxonomy): domain Eukaryota; kingdom Metazoa; phylum Arthropoda; class Insecta; order Diptera; family Drosophilidae; genus Drosophila; species Drosophila testacea. The sequence continues at coordinate 250,996 of JAWNND010001082.1, read as the reverse complement.
CGCGAGGAACTCATCACCTCAATGATATTAAAGCCTGCCCACGAGATGTCATAGCCGAGCATTTGTATCTGTTGATAGGGAAAGCGATTATTAATCAATAAATGTGTATGGTTCAATTTTAGCTTGAATTTAATAACAATAACAATAACAATAAACAACTACCAGCTTTATTTCCTGTGAATTCAAGCCGAAAATAAATGATATCTTTAGCAGTAACTTGGCTAGATCTAATCGATTAATTCTAATTGTTTGATAGAAAGCCCCCCTCAGGCCATCTTTGCCATTTTATAGTGCAAGTAAAAATATACATTTTCGTATTCAATAGCCTTGGCTCACGAGAAAACGCCTTCTATAAATAGTTGGTCCATTGGGGTGCTTGTAGGTGACACCTTGTTAAGAGTGTCAATTGATGTGCATATCTATTTCTTTTTATCTTTGTCACGTGCAAATATGTCACAACGAGATACCCTAGACATGAGTCAATTGCATTAAAGTCAATTTTGATGTCAACTTGGTCAATACCAGTGTTAATAGTGGACAACTTGCTAAACTGTTGCGTCAACTACATGTAAACGCATTAACTTCATTCAGACTTCATAATGTGTTATCTTTGGTTTGCCAATAGTTGAATAACACACAAATTGACACTACTTCAACTAGTGTAATTCCATTAAACCACTTGAACTTGACTGTCCAATTGGAAACTTTGCCAATTAGTCCTACGATAAAATCTCCATTGTTCAGCTCAGATTCCAATCTGTCGTCTCTTCCTCTCATCCGCTCTCTCTCAGCTCACGCAGAGAACGAAGAATGCACTGTGATTCACAGTTAACTTTATCATGTGTTGGTTCCACTTAAGATGGGAATATGGTGGTGGGGGGAGTTACTTACATAGGTCAGCTTGGCGACAGCATTACACTTGACGCTGATATTGTCCTGACGCAGCTCCTGTTTAATCTCCTCAATGCATTGCGATATGTATTTGGCCTGTAGAGTGCAAAAAACGGAAAGTAGATAATTAGTAAAACGGCACATATATGTATGTATATGTGTGTGTGTGTGCGTGTGTGTCGACTGCATTAACACTTGAAAGAAAGCTTGTCTAATCACGCAGAGATTTCATGGTTGAACTGCATGGCCTTTAAATGCAGAAGCATCAACAAAATTCATATTAATTATATGGGCGTGGTGTCTATCATTCTATCAGTTGAATTCAATTATTGTTTCTATTACAAATAAAACAGCTGCAGAAGGAAAAATTAAAGTAAGAGAAGGAGGAGACAGACACACTTGCACTCACACTCACACATACACAGACTGACTAAAAGATTCCAATTGGCAAGCAAAAGTGTAAAGTGTTTCATGTAAATGTTGTTGTTGCTGGGAAAGCGAGATGAGTAAGGCAAAAAGCAGAAAGAGCGGAGAGGGCTTGATAAGGACAGCAAGAAAGTTAGTCTTTTGCAGTGACTGCGCGTTTTTATTTGCTCTTGTGGGTGTACGGCAGTGTGTGTTTGTGTGTGTAAGTTGCCACATCAGGGAAATGAGCTGCAAGACATTAGCAGAAAACAAAAACTGTATGATGATGGAGAAGGAGACACAGGGAATTGCCGCTAATTGAGTCAGGCTTTAGAGTCTTATTGGCAGCTGCTTTCACGCACACACACACACACACGCACACGCACAAAGGCTTACCAATACCAAAATCTAATTTGACAGCTAATTAACAAGTTGTCTGTGTACAACAACAATTATTATTATTATTTGTTACCCGCACTTACCTCATTATCCTTGTTATTCCTTATGCCGCGCACCAAATCTGTTAAATTTTTATCAAACATGCGCTCGAAATTTCCCTTCACTTTTTTTAACGCCATTTCGTTGACGTCGATGCGTGCGCTACTTTTGTTGTTGTTGTTGCGGTTTTGGGTCTTGCTCTTGTTGTTGTTGCAAATGCTGTAGTTTCCAATATGTTTGCTTTCAATTTAATAATACACAACAACAACAAACCATCCAAGTTTTATATGTATTGGTATGTATTAGCGCCGGCAGCGTCAGCTTTATCTTCTTTTATTCCTCGTTCTTTTCCCCCTTTTGCACTTGCAAAAAAAAATCACTGCCAACGCGAAATGCACAAAAAAACTGCAAAACTGCTCGCCTTCCGTTTGATTAGTTGCCTTAATTTTCTAATGAGTTTTACAAACTTCAGCTTTTTATTATCATCGAAAGCCGTTCAAGTTTTAATATTTCACTGTTATTTTTGCAATTGATTTTTTTTGTGTCGCTCTTTGCAAGTTTGTTGTGCTATTTGTTTATCGCCCCCCAATAGGGCTATTGAAAATAGTGTGTATATCGATATTTCGATAGAGATTTCTCCGTGATGCTATATTTTTGTAAGATAATATTGCTATCGATATTTTTTGCGATATTTGTGTGATATTTGTAACCGTTGCTTTTGAACGAGTGTTCCTTTCTACGTGTAAATAATTGAAACAATAATATCAAACTCATAATTTTAATTAAAGCAATAACGACCTGCTGTAAAGTTTATAGAGGAGCCCAGAATATTGCTCATACGCATATGCTCAAAGGTTAAAGGTTTGCTGATGTTTGTGTCCCGCTTCTTGTAGAAATCATTAAAGTCTAGCCGAGTGCCAAACTGCTGGACATTCGGAATGGAACTGTAGTTAAGCTCCAGCAGGAAGGCGCCGACTGCTTCATCGTAGGACGTGGCAGATTGCTCAACATATTCATAGAACTTAGCAACCTTCTCATGGAATATCTTTCGCTCCTGATCACGATCCATCACTTGTGCCGTGGTAACACCGAAAACTCCGGCTTCTTCAGAATCCACAATTGCTTGGGCCATTCTTTCACGGGCACTCAACTCCTCAAAACAATCTTCGTAAAACTCTGATTGTAATTTTACTAGGGTTATGATTTTATCATACACGAATTCTAAATGATTTTCCTTGTATATTTCTGAACTCATTAAGCAGCCATCGGCAATTGAATCCAAAAAAAAGAGGTGTTCATTGAGTATTTCATCCAGATCAGTGCACTTAGCGATGCGTTGCTGAAATCTCACCCAGTTGCATTCAATTACCTCGAAGAGCACATAATACAGCATTTCATGGAGACAGTGCATTAGTTCCGATGTAAAGAGATGCAATCTGTAGGTCACTTTGTTAATTTCATTGCTCAAAGGGCGCAGTGCCTGAAAAAGAAAGACATAAGCAATGGAGCTCGTCAAAATAAGATGAGAAAATAAGTCCCATCCCGATATCTCGAAAACTAAGATCTAATTCGAAATTAGTTTTAAACTATTTTATTTCATAGGTGATAATTGATAAACTAATACTGTTGAATATATTTTTAAAAGTTCTTTGTAATTTCCATATTTTCAAATAAAAGTGCAAGCAACGGGTAATAGTATCGCACAAATATCGATAGCGATATTATAGTCAACAGTAAATCATGACAAAAAAAAAACTATCGATATAATAGTAGTTTTTGAACAACTCTATTGTTTACATTCGTGACAGTGTGTGTGACACTCTGAACAACTGACTAAACTTTTCTTATCAGCAGCCCCAAAGTTCCTTAATGGCATATTCAATTTTCAAGGATTTACCCGCGGAACATCCGCGTCATTTGATACCAGAGCTATGCAAACAATTCTATCACCTAGGCTGGGTAACCGGCACTGGTGGCGGTATGACCATTAAACACAAGTAAGTTTATTTCAGATAAAATTATCTAAAACACTCTTAACTCGTTTGTATCGTTGATACAGCAATGAAATCTATATAGCACCTTCGGGTGTACAAAAGGAGCGTATGCAGCCAGAGGATCTGTTTGTGCAAGACGAAGATGGCAAGGATTTGCAAATTCCCCCAGAAATAAAGGGACTGAAAAAAAGTCAGTGTACACCTCTATTTATGCTGGCCTATAGACATCGTAATGCCGGCGCCTGTATTCACACACACTCCCAACACGCCGTAATGGCTACATTGCTCTGGCCCGGAAAAACTTTCCGCTGCACACATCTAGAAATGATAAAGGTACACTAGCTACATATAGTTTTAGATTGTAAACACGTTGATCTTATTTAAAACTTCTTGTAGGGCGTTTACGATGAGGCTGACAAACGTTATCTGCGTTATGATGAAGAATTAGTTGTACCTATCATAGAGAATACGCCCTTTGAACGTGATTTAGCTGATAGCATGTATGCGGCCATGAATGAATATCCCGGTTGTAGTGCCATTCTCGTTCGTAGACACGGCGTTTATGTTTGGGGTGAGACTTGGGAAAAGACTAAGACCATGTAAGTAACTAATTAAATTGGATTGTACAAAATAGAATAACTATATATGTATGCACTCTACAGGTCCGAATGTTACGATTATCTGTTCTCTGTTGCTGTGGAGATGAAGAAAGCTGGACTTGATCCGGAGAAATTTGAGAAAGCCTAAGCATTTATCTACTGAAAAGAACAAAAAATGTCTATTAATGTACATACATACTCGATAAAGACTTATGTACACATATACTTAAATATACATATTTGTATTGTTAATTGATGCTCTCTTTAGTAGTTTGAGTTAACGATAATCCATAATATAGCGTTTATCGTTATCGCAATCCAGCATTTATGATCTTCAAATTATTGCGCACTTTGCACAGTGCACAGTGCGAGCATGGTATAATTATGCGGGGTTGTCAAGCGAGCCAGGGCTCTTAATTTTGATCAACAAAGTGCTTTGAGCTGAATGCAGTCAAAGTAAAATTTAATTCTTTATCTCTTACATATTATATAATTTAACTATTACTGGCAAGTTCAAGCGCACCATGATTTTAATCAACTTTTGCGTTTACACCTTATCAACTGCTGATTGCGGCTACTCAAATGATACCACCTGTATTATTGCACCATGTGTAAAGGGCGCCAACAGCTGAGCTGTTATGTTAACATAGCAGAGAGTAAATGAGAGTGCAAACTCCAAGAGACTATCGATTTTTTTTCGTTTATATGGGTATGGGTGTGTTTACGTGCGTGCGTGTGAAAAGCAACGAGAGCTCACCGGCCAAGTGCGTGCATGTGTTAGTAAAGTATTAGAGACAGAGAGGGAAAGGCATAAAAATCAACGATTGCCGCTGTTTGTTCATTACTTGACGTTTTTCCTTTCAAGTGTAAGCATTAAGCAAGAGCTTTAATTGCAACAATTTTATCAACTTTAGTGAAACTCATTTTGTTCTTTTAATTAAATTGATTACAGTTCAAAGCAACAACAACAACAACAAATAGCAACATGTCGCTGCAATCGGACGCTGTTTTCCAGAAAATTATCGAAGGTCTGAAGGATAACCAAGCCAAGGCCAAGGCAATTAACGGTGTGTTCTTGTACAAAATCACCAAGGACGGCAAGGTGGCCAAGGAATGGAGTAAGTACATCCACATATATCAATTGTCTACAATTGCTATTGTGTCGCAACCCAGTGACGAGGGCAGTGTGTAAAGTTCAAAGTGCAATCGATACGCGTGCAATCGATAATCGCGATGAACTTCGCACCGACCACGTATGTCTCATTATTTATACCCTTGCAGAGGGATTTTTAATTTTGCCGCGAAATATGAAATTTAGTAAATATTCTTGATCAGTAGGCGATTTGGCCAAGTTAAAACTTGATACAGCCCCGTTTACGTATAAACTGTATGGTAATAATCGGTTGGAAATTGAAAACAGAGCTCTGCAAGGGTATCAAATCAGCGAAGTGCCAACGATAATCTTTTTTATAATTCTTATACTAATGCTTATTTTTTTTTATTGATTTATTTGAATAGCTCTGGACTGCAAGAGCGCCAAGGCTTATGAGGGACCCGCCCAGGGTGTTAAGGTGGACACCACATTGACCGTTGCCGATGAGGATATGGTTGATATTGCTTTGGGCAAACTGAATCCTCAGGCTGCCTTCATGAAGGGTAAATTGAAGATTGCCGGCAACATTATGCTCACCCAGAAGCTGGCGCCTCTTCTCAAGACCGATGCTAAGTTGTAAACTGCAATCAAATTTTTGGGCATCTTCATGGCTTTCCACAAAAATATTTTTGTTTCTTATTTACTTTGTAACGTGAACGTTCTTTGTTTTTTTTTTATATTATTTTGTATGTTTATAATACGTGTGTAATTAGAAAATAATACATAAGACCAAAAGGAATGTTGTTATTGTAACAAATTCAATTCATTTGTCTATCTTATTGATAGAGCAGAAGTACTGTGTACTTTGAAACGCAGATATTGATAGCCTCGACCCTTATCAACATACCCGGTAATACTAGAAGCAACAAATGTGCAACGGAAAGTGGACAACATTCAGTGCCATGGATTAGATTACACGCTAATCTTATCCAAAAACCTGGACAATCAAAGATAGAAATGTTAATAGGGAGAATGCAAAGTTATGTCCATACGGACCTCTTCTTCAACAGGGTCTGATGTGGTAAACTGATTTTTCTATATGAATTTTGACAAATAATATGCGAAATTTGCACAAAAATAAACACTAGAAAACTTAAAATTAGAAAATTAAACTGGAAACAAAAATTGTGGAAAATCAAATAAGGGAAAACAAGTTGGAAAACTAAAATCCGTAATCAAAAATATATTTTCGTAAAACTTTAGATTTTTTATAAAAAATCTTTAACTATTAACAAAAAATATTTTTGATTTCAACTTTTACACATTTCCCAATACTGTTTTATGTTTTGGTAAAGTTTCCAAAATACTGTTAAATAGGAAGTACCGTTCAGAAAAACGTTATCCCTCACTTTTCTATTACTTTAGTGAATAGAAATGAAAATTTTGACCGTTATTATTAACTGTTTGAAACGAAAACCTCAAACGGAACTAGTCAAATTAAATCTTTTTTGTTCTAATATTAATGAACTAGATTCTTTTTAATCCTTGTACTAATTGTAAGCAATTTGAATGAGATACCAAAGCTATAGGATCAGTGTAACATACCTTGGAGTTGTGCATTTGTTCCATCCATATCTTTGTGGTCAGCACGAATTCCATATGCTTCATGCGCCAAAGTGGCTTAAAGAGCTTCTTGTATATGGGCATCACAGGCTCCAGCATGGTAGACAATGGTCCCTGTACTATGTACTGCAATGAGATGACATCCCAGCCACAATCACCTTCGTAGGGTTCTCTAACAACCACTTTTAAGTAATCAAGTATCTGTGGATCTTCGTACTGGGCATTTGTGGAACGCAGTGCATTATCTAGCGTGGCGGACAAGTCGGGTATATTGTAGATATCTTCACCAAAAGTTTCCAATTCATCTCTAAAAATTTGAACAAATAATGAAGTCGTTATTCATTATGGGAAAACTAAAACTTAATGAAACTTACCTGATATTTTCAAGGAAAAGATTGACAAAGTCACCCTGACCAAGGAGCAAATAGCGTCGCATGCCTTGCAGGTGAACCAACAGTTTGTAGGGACCAACCATCATGTCCATCACATATTTGGATGTCTGAATATAACAAGTCTCAATGGCCTCATGCCATTCGGTATCGGGTACAATCCAGAAGATCTGAAACACTGTTGGGGGAAGAAAATGAGGAAACAATTCTGTTTTTGAACAGCCCGAAAGTACAGTTTTCGGTAAACCAAGTACGTATAAATAAATATATCTGTTAATATATTTTTGATTCTTAGCACTTGTTACAGAGAATACTCTGTAAAAACATACCATTACTCTCAATGACATCCTTGAGCGTTTCTCTTCCCATGATAGCAGCTGTTTTAATTTTGCATATTTCCCGCAAAAAGTTAATGCTCTTTCCGGTCTTGAGAATTTTGTCAGCCAACTCGAGGGATACGAATTTGGGTAGCATGTTGATACGCAAGCGAAACTTATCATACCACAGTCGATCGGCACCAACTTCGGGATCGGATTCGATAAAGAACTCGCCGCAGCTGTCGTAAAGATTTCCGTCCAACATCCACTTTGAGATCATGCGCACCAAGGGAATACAAGATTCCGTTAAGAGACCATGGGCCACATCATGGACATGAAAATTGCCAGTATTAAGAAAATTATATATTGTGGATAACAATTCACCACCTCTCCTCCAAAATGAGACACTTGTGATTCTGCATAGCCATTGCATGCGATACAGAGGACCGACATACCAGTAGGCAAGCTTAATGAAAGTCAACGGCTCCCGGTCTCCGTCTATCCAGTTTTGATTGCGATCCATATAGAACTTGGACTGGGACCGTCTATATTCATTATATGAATCCTGCATCTGAGAAACCAGTCTTTGATATTCCATAAGTTCGTTCCCTAACTTGGCTCTAAACGCCTGATGGATGACACCCATTTGAAAACACATATTTGAGAATATTTTCAACTCATTATAAAAGAATCCAAGTTCAGAGAGACGCAAAAACATGGCTTTCTTTGGGGACTCTATACACATACCATTGTGGCTTTTATCGATGTTTACACGTCTCGTAATTACATCCCTTATAAAATGATTTCCGTTTATTCCATTTATGCTATTAAACGCAATCTGCAAAGCCTCATAACTGATAGCCTGTTGGCTCCTGACTAAGGACTTCTCCGAAGGAGAGCTAAGGAGAGCTTGATATGGTTGAATGTGCAAATTCAAATCCAAGTAATGAGGAGGTGTATCAAAACTACAATGAACTAATTGGCCTTTTTCACTGGGACTCCTTTCGTTTAGATCCGAATTCACTTTAGCAACTGTGTCAAAATCACAACGAACTAATTGGCCTTCTTCACTGGGACTCCTTTTGTTCAGATTCAAGTTAGGAACTGTATGAGAATTAGCACGAACTAGTTGACCTTCTTCACTGGGACTCCTTTTGTTTAGATCCGAATTCACTTTAGGAACTGTGTCAAAATTACAACGAGCTAATTGGCCTTCTTCACTGGGACTCCTTTTGTTCAGATTCAAGTTAGGAACTGTATGAGAATTAGTACGAACTAATAATTGACTTTTACTGGAACTCCTTTCGTTTAGATCCGAATTCACTTTAGGAACTGTGTCAAAATTACAACGAGTTAATTGGCCTTCTTCACTGGGACTCCTTTTGTTCAGATTCAAGTTAGGAACTGTATGAGAATTAGCACGAACTAGTTGACCCTTTCCACTGGGAGGCATTTTATTGTAAGGCCAAGCTGAAGGCTGTTTTGTACTGGAGTTTGTTGGCAACAATCCAATTTCCTTTAATTTGTTCACTTTTACCTTGTCGTCATCTAATACGCTCCATAGCACAATATTGGCTAAAAGATCACGCATTCGAGGATCATTCAACTGGAAGAGGAATAGGAGAAATGTGAGATGAGATGAGAAACCGATGGAAAAGGCTGATTGACAAACTTATTATACTCTTTGTGTATCTTAAGGACAAAGTCAAATTATTCAACGAGATTTTGTACTTACTCCATGGCAGGAAAACATGAAGGCCTCCAGCAAATCATCTCCCTTCACTTTGTATCCCTCGCAGGAGTTCAGAGTGGACATTAACTTTTGCACACATTCGTCCTCCGTCATCGGCAATGGGAATTCGAGAGCAGAAGCGTAGTATAAAATATGTCTTACCGCATCCGATATTATATAATCTGTATATAGAAATTATAATCTCAATTAATTGCATGCTTGGAAACAGAAAATTCCATATTCACCAAGATCATATAGTTTCAATTTGCCGTGCATCAGTTTTTTTATGTCCGAAAGTATCATCAAAATATCAATATTCATCTTGAACAATCAACAATGTTTTTATCTGTTTCACATAAAACTTATACTGATTGTCAATTTCCAATAGAATACAGCATATGAATTAAATTTCAACACGCACTATTTTACACGACACAATTCACAAAAACATTCAATTTTAAAATTAAAAAATTGCGCGACTGACATTTGGCAACGAGGGATGGGCTGTCAGTGCAAAAGTTATCGATTGCTTATCAAAATGCAATCGCAATCGCAATCGATTTCATTGCATTGTCAGTTAAAATTCAAACTTGAACTTTTTCGCCTATTGTCTATTGTAAAGTAATGATTAATTTGTGTCCACTAAAATTAAATTTAAAATTCATAACAATTTATTTATTTAGAATTTGTTTAGGTTGCTCTTAAAATATGAACAATTAAAATCGATTCAATAATTTCTCTTTTCGATTGCATATGACAACATTTCTTATATGGCATTAAGTAATTCTCTTAAACTGAAGCTTAATTTATGATCTTCAATTTCCATCGTTTTAAGTAGATAATTTAACAAAATGTTGTTAGCATTAACATTTAATGGCAAACAAATAAATGGGAATAAATTCAAGTCTTTTGGTCAATATGGTTTCAAAGCAGGAATTTCTTGGATGGTGCAGATTAGTTATAATAAAAACAAAATGTTTGCATTTCGTTCATTTTACAGGACACATTATTCGAAATGAAATAAAAACTAGTTGTATAATATATATATATACTTTCGAATATAACGCTTTGCGCTCATATAAACTCTATACTTAAAATGTGATTGTGCGATAGATCAAAAAAAAAAAGTGTTTATTAAATAATTGCTTAATACTGCCTCGACTTGGACACATTTTCATGAATTAATTGGCAAATTGTGATACATTTGAAAACGCTTTCAACAATAATTAAGTTTGCAGGTAGCTTGCGTGCAGAGTCGTCGCCCCTTTAACTATTTATGTTATGGTAAATAAATTACATTACGATTAATATTTGATTTAGAGAATTTCGCAGCAAGTTGATGCAATGTGACGAGGCACAAGAATTTGCTCGCAATTCAACATGTATGCGTGTTTATTGTTCTTGTTGTTGTTGTTGTTGGCACTGAGACAAAGCGTTTTAGGATGAGGATTGTATTGGCTTAATTGACAATTGAAACTTAATCGTTAGTCCAGAGCCATGTGACCAAATTGTGCAGTTGTTGGATGCGGATGCATGCTGTATCTTCCTGCTGTGAGACCCTTGGAATTGCCCATCACATTGCTCATACGCATATGCTCAAATGTTAAAGGCTTGCTAAGATTTGTATCCCGCTTCTTGTAATATTCATTAAAGTCCAGACGAGTGCCAAACAGCTGAAGATTCGGATCAGCACTGGAATTGAGAGCCAACAGAAATCCTCCAACTGCTTTGCCATACGATGAGGCAAAGTCATCAAGTGCTCGACAGAATGTAACCACTTTCTGTTCAAATATCTTACGCTCCTGATCACGTTCAATTTTTTGCACTGTGGTCAATCCGTAACGTCCACTCTGTTCCGAATCGGCAATTGTCTTGGCCATTTGCTGGCGTGCTGCCAGCTCATGGAAACAATCGTCGTAAAATTGCGATTGTGTCTTTACCAATTGAATGATACTGTCGTACACCACCTCCAGATTTGTTTCCACATTCTTTGATGATTTCACAAAACATCCAATGCTTATCGCATGCAGAAATTTCGAATGTGCATCCAGAATGTCGTCCAGTGCTGTAGCCTGCTGCACACGTTTCTGTAACTCCACCCAGCTGCACTCAATCACCTCAAAGAGCACATAATACTGCATTTGGTGAACAAAGTGCATAATTTCCGCCGTAAACAGATTCAATCTGTAGGTGGCTTTTCCAATTTCACTGCTCAATGCGCGCAGTGCCTAAAAAAATTGAACACCATCGATATTATTATTCTCCTAGCAACACATTTCTAGATTGTTCTGCCGAATAAGTGTTCAATGTATAATCATGATGAGTAAAGTTTGTGTGATGTGTTGTGTTGTGTTTGTGTTGTCCATTTTACAAATGCAACCAATATTTAAATTGTACAATGTAGAACAACTTACCTTGGCATTGCCCATTTGCTCCTTCCATATCTTTGTGGACAATACGAATTCCATGTGCTTCATGCGCCAAAGTGGCTTAAAGAGCGTCTTGTACGTGGGCATTGCAGGCTCTAACATTGTAGCCAATGGACCACGGACTGTGTACTGCAATGAGATGACATCCCAGCCACAGTCACCTGGATAAGCCGTCTTAACAACCACATCCAAGTGATTGAGTATCTCTGGATCATCATACTGGGCATTTGTGCAACGCAATGCTGCATCCAGCATCGAGGATAAATCATGTGAGTAAATATCTGTGCCCTGTTTACCCAGTTCGTCCCTTGAAAGGATACAAGTTAATGAATCGAATCGAATGATTGATTATTATGGATTAACTGCAACTCATTGGGACTTACTTGATGTTCTCAATGAAGATGCTGACAAAGTCACCCTGGCCAAGGAGCAAATAGCGTCGCATGCCTTGCAGATGAACCAACAGTTTATGGGGACCAACCATGATGTCCAGCACATGCTTCGATGTTTGGGAATAACAAGTTTCGATGGCCGCATGCCAATTTGTATCCGGTACAAACGAGAAGATCTGAGAAACTGTTTAAGAAAGGATATGAGGGAGTAATTAACTAATATATGTAAAACGAAAGAACATACCATGATTGTCAATGATTTCGTTGAGCTCCTCCCTTCCCTTGACAGCTTCATCAATTTGGCAGATTTCCCGCAAAAAGTTAATGCTCTTTCCGGTCTTGAGAATTTTGTCAGCCAACTCGAGGGATATGAATTTGGGTAGCATGTTGAGACGCAAGCGAAACTTATCATGCCAGAGTCGATCGGCACCCACTTCGGGTAGGGATTCGATAAAGAACTCGCCGTAGCTATCATTGATGCCTCCTTCGAGCATCCACTTTGAGATCATGCGCACCAAGGGAGTACAACAGACGGTTAACAGATCACTGGCCAATTTATCGACCATGGGATCACCATTATTAAGAAAACCATAAATAACAGAGGCCAATTCACCACCCTTCTTCAACTGGCAAGCATTTGCTACTTTGGTTAACCATTGCATACGGTGGAGAGGTCGTATATACCACGTGATAAGCTTCAACAGTGTTATGGGCTTCTGCTGTCTGTTCATCCAGCTGTGTTCGCGATCAACGAACTCTTGTGACATCGCCTGACGATATTTTTTAAGCATATCATGTAGTTCCGACACTTGACCATGGAATTCATTAAGTTCCAGCTTCAACTTGGAGATGAATGCTTGACCCATGCAACCTATGGCATTATAACCGGTTGAGACATTGGAGAACTTTGAGATCTGGTCATGAAAGTAGCCCAGCTCCGAGAGACGAAACAACATGCCAGATTGTTCAACCGTTAAGCTTTTGGTATTTTGTGGATCCAACTTGAAGCGTCCCGTAATCACATCCTTTTTCAGGTACTTTCCCTGCACTCCTATAAAGGAGTATATCGCATTCTCCACAATATCATGCGCAATATCAACATTCTTTTTCCTGGACACCTCCAACATATAGTTTGGCATTAGCTGCTGGCCCAGTCCCACGTTCCTTTGTATGGGATCATAGCTGCAACGAACCAAGGATTTAACATTTCCATTTCCATTCTGGCTGGAATTCTTCGAATTAAGAGCCAATTTCTTGTTATTGAACGGCAAAAATCCCATATCATCCATAAGATACTGTGATTCATCTTGTAAACTGGATAACAGAAGGTTGGCTAAAAGATCTCGCATACGTGGATCGTTAATCTGTAAACGAATAAGTGTGAGTTTCAAAATTACTGATGCATCTAGGTAAGTTTAGGTCTTGATAAGCAAATTATTTGTTGGTTCGCTCCATTCAAAACATAGGACTTCAAATAAGAAATTATTAAAAAAAGAAAGAAATACAAAAAATTGGAAATAGGCTCTTTCCCTATAAATTCGTATTAATCTATAACAACGATCGAAAGTTAGTCTTTAACGAATCATTAAACCAGACCAAATAACTTAACGAACGAAACTGAACGAATTCATGGTGGAATTACTGCAAGGTGACGTATTTCGATGATTTCAATTCACAATTCGTGCGTAACGCAACGTAAAGTAGATTGCCAAAATAAGGTAACATAAACGAGCAGAGCTGTGGGGAATACGTCACCTTGTTATTGAATTAACCATGCAATCAAGGACTTATTCAACTTAATCTTAACGTCACAATGCAACTCTAGATCATGGAGAAATCAAAAACAAGGTGACTACTCTACTTTGTTTCTTATTATTTCTTCAAGGAGAGTCTGTGTTAAGAGATTCACCATAATCATTGAGTTATATTGTTGACTATACTCACCCGCTCAGTGGCTTCATTATAATGCTCTTGAAAGATTTCTCCAGGCATTAACCCATCCAGTAAATTGGCCCTCGAGTTCAGTAAGGACATTAACTTTTTTATACAATCATTCTCTGATCGCGGCAGAGGATTTTCGTAGGGATTTGGGCACATGCTGACATACTGCACGGCATTGGAAACGAATGCATCTAGAAATAAAAGTTAATATTAAAGCAAGAGAACGGAGATAAGTAAGGTTGATTTTTTTTCTTACCCAAATCTTCCAAAGGTCCCTTGGTACTTATGACCTCATTGAAGTTTGTGAGTAAGTTCTTTATTTCACAGTTTGGCTTTGTGCCATTGTTGCCACTTGTCAGTTTCATAAACTCAGACATGTTTGCTCGATATTAACTAAATACGAATTGTACAATTTACTAAAGAACGCGCGCTTTTTTTGGTTGTGCCTCAGACGAGCAGGGACAACTGCTGTACAAATTGGCAAATAAATGAGCTGTTATCGGTCAGCTTGAAGTCTTAAATGGACTGCGCCAATTCTCATGCTAGAAATAGCACCTCAATTGCAAATAACAAACACTTAACTCGATGTATAGGGCACTATTTAATAATAAACAAAAACGCAAGTCAACTAACTAAAAATGGCGATAGAATGTCGATTCTCAAACGAGAGGTGGATGGTCGATATGCAAGTTATCGATGGTTCGCGCTTTGCAAGAGCTATCGAATCCAGTGCATGAGGTAGCTATCGATAGGTTTCACTTCGTGTTTTTTTGTTTGGTGCATAGTTGAATAGGCACATCTCTAAATCAGCTACACACACGCTTAAAATTTAAATGGCATCGTTGAGCAATTTAAAACAATGTCCGCAATTTTCATCGCCAACAAGTGGCGGTCAGCATTATAATTATGCACCTGGCTTAGAGCATTATCCAGTGATCAGTCTAAAAAATGAGCTGTCAAGTACAACGACTCAGCGCTTTACAGTGGGACAAAGTTTCATACCGGTCGAAAGCGAGAGCGTGCCAAAGCGTATATCGCGAGCATTTTTCGATGGCGGCTTCTGGGAATCTCTGGAGGAAGCGCGCAGTCAAAAGACGCGGGAACAGGCCCCTTTGATTGGCAAGACAGCCGATCATCTTGCACAGTTGCTGGAATTTTATAAATCACTTAGATTAAAGGTATTTCCACACACACAGAAGCTGAGTGCCGAACGCATTGCACAGTATGCTGAAACAAGGTGAGATTTACAGTGACTCAAAAGTATTGTCAATTGTAAGTTTAAACAATCAAAACATTAATTTGTAATATCCAGGGACTGGATTAATAGTGCTATACGCTGCACTGCCTGGCACTGTCATCTATTTAAACTGGCCGTTGCAGGCGTTGATGATGTGGTGCGCATCTATATGAAGATCAATGAAAATAGTGGCATGACTCCGACTCCAGTTTTAAAGAGTCCCTCACAAAGTCAAATCACCTGCATGGCCTGGCGTCCATTGTGTGCCTTTGAACTTGTTGTTGGCTGCCGTCAGGGATTATGCTTCTGGACAATTGACAACAATCTACATTTGGGACGCACCATGAATCCCAGTCACATATTAAAACAGTAGGTGCCACAGTCAATCTTGCAACTGCATATGTATTTGAACTTATGATGTCTCTTACAGTCCCTCCAATCTGCCGATAACCTCACTACAGTGGAACAAGGATGGCACACAGTTGGCCACCGCATCAATTGGAGATCGTGCCATACTCATTTGGGAGCCGGATAACGGGATGATGAAACCATTGCGTCGTCTAGGTCCACCAGGATCACTCCTTAAATGGTCACCAGGCAATGAATGGATGTTTGCCAGCACCGTGGATCGTGTGTTTCGTGTATGGAAATGTCACGATCGCTGGACCACTGATCGTTGGGTGTGCAACGAGGGAAATGTGCAAGCAGCCTGTTGGTCACCTTGTGGTCGTTTCCTGCTCTTTGCCGGCACATCAGAGCCAATTCTTTATCGCCTGCAGTTTGTAAAGCTGCATTTAGGACCCAGTAAGTAATCCCATCTTATTTCTCTTCAAATCATACTCAATGTGGGTGCGGTTGTTGCAGTGTTTGTCTATAAGTCCAAGGCAAATACTGCTCCTCCTCTGCCCAAGATTAAAGCTGACATGCAACAGGTAGACGGCTTTTCAAGTCAATCGACCGTCTGTATAATGCTGCCTACAATTCATCACTTTATCATAACTTAATAGTTTAGTTATCTGACGAGTTCAATAGCCAATAGCCTCGAGTTGGTAACTTAGTATTTATATTGTAAGAAGGGTTTAAATTAGTTGAAGACACTTTAAATTTGATTCAGAGTTGTTTATTTGCTTTAAGTCCTGTCAAAGGAGACAGAAAGATAGAGATAATTATAATTATGCTAAATTGGTTTATTAACGGTTTCCTCATTTGTTTCTTCCCGCCTTAAAGGTGACGACAAGGAGGTTCTTCCTGTGGTGGACTTGAATGCCATTGTCTTGGATGGAACTAATCAAACTTTAATTGGCGGCACTGCCCAACAGTTGGCCTGGGATCCACATGGGAAATATCTGGTGATCACGTTCAAGACAACCAATTCTATAGCCATCTTTCGCACATATGTCCAAAAGTTTGCTTTACAAATCTCGGGTGGATATTATCTGCTCGGAGAAACGCCCTCCGAATATCCAAGCTATGTTTGCTTCCAGCCGCTGAATAGAGAGAATCAACGTTCCGTTTTAACCATTGGATGGTCAAGTGGTCGCATACAATTCCATGCCTTGGATTGATATTCATTTCGATTTCAATTTCTATTTGTATTTGTATTTATTTGGTTTTCTATTATCTTTTTTATAAGCGTGTTAATAAACGTACACAAAAATAACATAAATATTGGAATTGAAATAACAAATTGTAGACACATTTTTGATCTTTCGACTCTCGCTCAAAATCTAATTGACAAAGGGGATCTTCATGAATAACTCGAATTTTTGAAATAAAAAATGTTGATTTTAATCAATAAATTAACAAGTTATAACTCTGATAACCAAAAAGGAATAATAAATAAATACAGACAGTTATTCAAGTAATTGAAAAAATAGTTAAGCCCCATTGATCATCTAACTTAATTTTCAAATTTCTTGTTTTAAGAACCATTGGAAATTAACAAGAAAAATAAGAAAACTATATTTCAATGCAAAGCAAAATATGAATTCGGAACAATTACTTGATTAACTGTCGTTCAATACAATTTCTAAATAAAAATTGAAATTTAATTATTATTTCTAATTGCTTTCAACACTGATTTACGATCCCTGCTCTATATAATATAGAATATCGGACACATTTATTTCAAATCGTTTTGAGAGATGTGTGTCTTTATAATTTATATTTATCTGTGTCAACGGTTACACTTTATATATATAGTATTATAGTAATAAACATACACAAAAATAAGTATATAACGATTTTGCATAAATGCAATAATTAAACGATTATATATATAGAATTATATATATACGGGTAACAGAAAACAGTTGTCAAAAAAAGAAAAGAAAACATAATAAGGATACAGAAAGGCTACGCCAAATAAAGCGTAGGCAGGATCACATTAGGATAAATACTAATTATAAACAATACATATACATATCTTTATATATAACTACATATAGTAGATGACTGCTCTCCTCTGTGCAGCATTTCAATTGGTCCCCCCAGTAGTTCACCCAATATTCAATATTTGGTCCAACACAACTTAGATGTCTCCAAAAAAGTAACCCAATGCCTGTGCCGCCCTCATTCTCACTGTCGAGTGCTCATCCTTGAGCAGTACTGCAATTTTGCTGGCCACCGATTCAGTTTGTGCATTTCTTTCGCTCAAGAAATTATGCAATATGCCTAATATTGTTTAGTATTGGTTAGTTGTAGTTGGAGCAAAGATCTAAGATCACTTACCAATCACAATGGCTGCACTGCCTCGCACTTCTGGCCATTGACTGCGTAATTGAGGCATACACGAGTCGATAAAGTCCTGCGTATGATCCGTCAGCTCCAAGGCCTGTAAAGCACATGACAAGAGAGTATAAATGATATGTAGTCAGTAGTAATAATAGTAATTGACTCACAATCACTTTGACAAACTCGACAATAAAGTTGCTATACTGCAGTTGATGCACTGCATCCGCATCCGCATCCGTTGAGAGCTGCTGTTGGGCCATCTCATTGACACGGATGGCACGTAATAAGCGACAGACACGACGCAACGTTCCCTTACAGGCGCTGACAATGCTCGGCTCACTCTCGCTGAGATGGAGAAGGAGTGGAAACAGATTGGCAAAGAGTTGTTCGCGTAGAGCCTCCATCGATGAGGTGGGTGAACTGTTGCCATCATCATGCTTTGATTCACAGAGATCTCCAAATAATATGATGGCTGCCTCACGCATCTCCATCGAATAGCTGCCAAAGAATGGACGTATCCTGATGGCCAACGACACATGGAATGGCTCAACCCGATCGCTTGGCAATGCCTGCAGTATCCTCGACAATCCGCGCATGCTCTCCAATGGTATATTGATGAGACAATCGCCAACAGTGTCGTCCACACCCTTTAACAAAGCTTGTATAGCCAACTCGGAGTAACGAGGCGCCTCATGTTCTCCCAACTGTCCCACATATCCCATGCCCTGGAGACTCAAGCCACGCACCACAGCATTGGGATCACTTAATGCCGCACTCAGATGCAACATTATGGTGCCAGCCAAGTCGCCACATGGCTTGAGCGGCACCAGACGCGAATAGAGACCAACGGCTGCCACACGTTGGCCATCATGCGGCGAGGCAACATATTTACTCAAGGCATTTACCAATTGCCTCATCGCTGGACTGTTCAATTGCAATTGATTGGACAAACCAATGGCCATTGGGGTCAACAGTTCAATATAACTATGCCAATCTGTGCTGGATGCCAACTGTGTATTCACTGTCAACACTGTCGCTATTTGTTCCATCTCCAGATTGTTGAGGAATGCCTGAAATGTTTCGAGTGCGATTTGACAGGGATTCAATTTGACCAGCTCTTTGTTGGGCACAAAACCAAATTTGCTAGAGGATTTGTTTGGTTGATTTGGACTCAAGGAAGGTGCTCCTCCCACTGGCATCGGTGGACCCAGATTCGTATAGCTAGAGAGCGAGGTTAATAGCATACAAAACATGTCCGCAAAACGTGATTCCAATTGCTGCAAAATAGAATTCAATAAGTAAATATAGGAAATATTGATTTCCAGGGTCAGGTCAACTTACATCGTGGATATCCTTGCAGGGCATCATCTCGTGGAGAGCACAGAATATTGCAAATGCCGGCACACTGGCCAATCTTTGACGTTCTCCATCCTGTGGCTCCGATAAACTTGCACCGCTCAACAGTTGCAAAAAGTTGTCCAGCATCAAGCCGGTTAATTCGGGATCATTGCAAACCAGATGCCAATATTCCACGAGATGCTCATCATAGGGTAAAGGTTGTTGCAACATCTCGGCACAAACCAATTTGGGATGATGCTTCGTTAATGCCACAAGGGCTTTAAGTACTCCCGACTTGGCACGCGGTGCATCACAAAGTTGCAATGCCACAAGACTTCCCGTCACCAGATCGGGTATCGCATGAAACAGTTCCGAGCCCTTCTGTTGGATAAAGAACTTCAGCACTACGCTGGCGCCAATTGTGGAACTCTGTTCCGGATCACGTAGGGATTGCAGCAGGGTTTTACTGGAAAGTGAAAGGGGAAGTAGAAGAAAGAGAAAAGATTATTAAGTGAAGGATAACATTTACGGGGGCTTATAATCAATAGGATATTAAGGGAACTTCTTGTGAGGATTGTGTCTACAGAGGAAAGGAGAAGGTCCAGGTTCAAGTTAACCGTGTAATTTATAAGGGGAAACTATTGTGTGGAGTCCTCTTTATACTTTAAGGATACTTTGAGGGCTTTTTTCGGGTTTGCAAGTAAAATTTCATCACTATGAAAAAGAGTCAGTCGAAATACTGCTGAATATGAGTGAGACGGAGAGAGCCAACCTGATATTGGGCTAGTAATAGGTATATCTAATGTATAGTTAATTCTGATCTATAGGTCTAAAATGGTAAGTATTCTGAAAGTTGAAGACCCCATTCAATAAAGAAAGACAGGTTCGTTTCACTTACCAGAATTGCAGGTACTGAAAACTGGAGATGCGTTGTGCTATAATCTTGGCTATATCACCGGCTAGATTGTAGATCTGTTTGGGCTCATCGGTTATGATGTGTTCTTTGATCGATTCAATTTCCTTTAACCACTCAGCACTGCTATCGATACTGGCAATGGTCAACGTTTCATAGATGCAAGCAATTTCTAAAGTCTTTTGGAGTATATCCACTGAAACCTGACGCACAGTTCCATTTGAATCGATGCAACGGGGCACAATTTTGCCCAACATTTGTCCCGTCTGATTGAACTTGGATGGCGCCTCACAACCCCCGATTTTCATTGATTTAATGTACACTTCAAGGGTATTGTTGAGCACATGACTAGCACAAATGCGAACTTCCGAATTCTTATCCCTCATCCAGCATTCGAGTATTCCGATAATTAAATCAAGTGTCGATGGCGATGGATCCAATTCGACAATCACACGAACGAGTGCATTCAATTGGGGCAACGATTCATTCAGATGCTTGGCCAGAAAACTATTGTGCTCATCCTCCTCCTGCGATTCAAATTTCATCTTCAACTGCTTCGCACAGCCAAAGAAATTTTTACACGCAATCTCAAAGATGACGCTGCCATCAACGCACTCCGAACTGTCGGCGCCACCTGCGAGAGCGAGAGAAAGAAACGAGTTAGTTATTTAGTTAATCAAGGCGTTTGTTAATTGTGGCATCGAGAGAGATAGTTAGTGGGTATACTGATACTTGGCAGAGTAATAGCGCTCGTTACTTTACACTTTTCACTCGTCCAGTGTTGATAAAGGAATGTGTAACGAGTAGAGTCATCAGTTTACCGAGTGCTTTCTGATACTATACTTATATTCGTTAAGAAATCATTTGTGTCACTCGCTAAGAGGATATAACGATATTATTAAGTGTTTTTAGTAGACTTTAAAATAACTCGTTAATGGCCGAAGAGAGAGAGAGAGAGAAATATCGAGAGATGTTCGAATTGCCAACTCGCTCTGCAATAATATTTCAGGCATTCATTGTCTGAGTTATGGAGAGTTGAGAATCTCTTGGAAATTACTCGCCAAGAGTTAGTAAATGGGATGAGCTCGTTACACCTGCTTACTAACAAGGTGAATTTACTAATAAGGTGCTCTATTCCCCATTGGCGAGGTACACTACTTTTTCAACTCGCTCTCTCTGCTCTCAAAAAGTCTAGCGCTAGAAAGAGATAGCAAGCGTTTTACTTTCTGCACTCTTTGTTTGTTATTGTTTCAGCCGACAGCAAACATAAGGCTTTTGTAATATATTAACAAAATAATTCTAAACTAACTTTAAATATATAAACAATTAGTTATAAGCATGTCGTCTTCGATGTTTTCCTGTTTACGAGTTTATGTGTAAAGTCGAAAACAATGAAATGAAAGAAAACATGCGCTACATAACCTCTTTCGACGACGTTTGCTTGCATACTGCTTGCATTTGGTGTAGCTACAAAGAGGGCAGTTGTGGTGAATAGAGCACCTTATTAGTAAATTCACCTTGCTTACTAACTGTTAAACACTCGTTGAAAGCTGTGCAAGGATTAGAAAAAGACTCGCTAAGTGCAAGTTGATCGTCATCGGATATTTACTTACCTATGCGTATGAAATCGGTGCCCAATTTCAAGATGGTTGGCAGCAGTGGCAAATCATGAAACGGCGATTCAATCGGAATACTAAAAACAGTCTCCATGATTTGTTTGCGATGCTTTAGAGGCGCTGGAAGTTGCTCTTTGGTGATAATTAGCTGATTGCAAATGCTGAGCAGCGTTTGAAGTATAGCCGACATGATCGTTTGATCCTTATGTCCGGCCAATTGAATCATTAAAAAGTTAAGCATGGCATCATCCAAATGTTGCAATGATTGCAATGGATCTGCCTCATCCATAATCCTACCAAATGCCTTGACAACAAGTAAATTACTCTTATAGAGCTCCAGTTCCTTGTGTGTGTCCTTAATGAAATGGAGATTACTAAAGAAACCAGTTGAATGCTTTCTTCCACCCATTTGGGCCAATTCCAATAGCTTTTTGATCACATGCGACAAATGCTGGCGAGCAATGTAACCCAATGCCCGAGCACACGGTTCAATTCGTCTCTCGTATTCCGCATGCTTCACATGCTTATCGAGACGCTCCTGACGAGCCGTCGTTACAATAAGATCGATCTTTGTGTGAATGCAAGCGACATCGGTGACCTGGCAGAGTGTTAATGCCACCGCTTGGAGCAACATGCCACGTTCGGCATTCAAATCGGGAAGTTGCCACTCAGAGTGTGGCAAGTGCATGGGATACAAATACATTTGATCGGCCAATTTGCTAGCCAATCGTTGGGCAAAATGTTCATCGCGTGCGGTTAAAAACTCATTTGTTTCAAGCACAAAATCATGTAATTGTTGAAGATAAGCTTGGGGTTTGTTAATGTGCAACAACATGTCGGAGATGCGACGTTCCCAGAGTTCCTCCAATGCCGGATTCAGTTGAGGATGATAGTATTTGAGAAAGCTGAGTATGTTCGAGGCACGCTTAATGCACTGTTGATTCCCGAGGAGAGCCAAACAACGTGCATAAATGCTCTCTGCACTGGGCACAATTACTTTGCCACGTTTAATCACACCACCACGATCCTCGCCAGTTGTTGCAGTTGTTCCAGCTGCTCCTGCTCCTTGTCCTGTTCCTGTTTCTCCAACAATTGCTGCAGTTGCTAGTTCATCATCGCTGGCAATGTCGTATTCAATATGCGGCGATTTGGCAAATAGACTGGCCAAACATTTAGCCAAATTCCCACAAATATCCGTATAGTCCAAGAGCAGGAAATAATTGAGCAACTCACGCTTGAGGAGCTCATCCAATGTGCCCACTGTGGAGGCGAGCATAAAGAGCGTATTTTCACAGCTCAACACGAGGGTGGCATGCTCCTCCAGGGTGCCATGCTCCTGACTAATCTTGCTATACTTGCAACTATGTCGCACCACAAACCAAACAAATTCTTTATCCCGTATCAAGGATTTCTGTGCCAAGGCCACAATTGTTTTGAGCAAGGTCAACTTCATTTTAACACTGCGCTCGGCCAGAATTAATTGCTTTAGACACTCAATCAGTGACTGTAGACGACTCTCGATCTGCACAGCACAACTGTTGAGCAAATGCGTCAGGATCAACAAGGATTTAATTCGTTCCCTTTCGCTATTGTTGCGTAAATGTATGAGCAGAGTATCCATTATCTTTCCCGCATAATTTCCAGCCAACAAATGAAAGCATCTCAACACTTCGTAGTGTCCTTTAACTGTCTGTGGTTTCTCATAATCCGGATACACACAAACCAGATCAAAGAGATGTGTTATCAATGTATCAATGACACCATCCAGCACCTGAGGGTGCATCGAGAGATTCGTTTTCAGCACCGAGCATAGAAATTGTGTAACTGCATTGCGATCCATGTTGCGACGATAGAGCGCAAAGATTTGTGGCACAAGACGTGGCGCCTGATCCAAAATACGATCCTCGGGTAGTAATGGATACATACTGGACAATGCCTGGAGTATTTCCATGCACACTTTAATCTCTCGGGATTGCAGCCATTGATTGAAGAGGACATCGTAGGCAACGCTTATTTCAGTGGCACAATTAGCCGAGGCTTTCGTTTCACCCGTTGGAGTATTTGTTCCATGCTCGAGCAGAGCTTCACTAAATCTGCCAATGGCATAGGCATAGGCCAGCTTAATGTGATCCTGTTTAATGCCACCCAAGTGGGGAAGACAGCGTGCCAATATTGTCTTGATATGGGGCACAAGTCCAGCTGTATTAGCCATGGCCAATTGACCCAGACACTGCATTAACATAAAGTGTGGCACGGTGCCAACGGATCCACCATGCGACTGCAACGATTCCACAACGAGAGAACAATCCTCACCACGTCCAATCGATACGAGTATAAGCAGTGCAGGATTCTGGATCAAGGGCACATGTTGATCCACACTCCTTGTCAATTCTTCCAGCGCCAGCACAATCAATTTCTCATTTGCCGCCGTTGGCAGTGATGTTTCCGCTCTTACCACACGATGTATGCAACTAAAATAGGAACAACAGGAAAATAACATTAGTTATAGGAATTTTGAATAGTTTTCTTAAGCCCATTCTTTCAATGTCCAATATCCATGCTTTATTTGTTAGAGATCTTTGAATTTAATATTAGTTTCTATACATTTGACGTCAGTTTATCAGTCGGATAGTTAATTGAGACCTTATATAGACATTATAGACAAAAAATGGATCTTAGAATTACAAAACCAACAGATAAAACTAGTAGAATATTATTCAGCAGACATTTAATTTTTTTCATATTTTTAATCAAATATTTTGGGTATCGGATTTTCTACGTTTTTTCCTTATAATATTTTTCCTATATTTTTTGTTTCCTAACTTTTATTTTTTAGCTACAAGTTTCCTGGTTCTGGGCTCCTAACTTTCCTGTTCCCAATTCGGTTATTCGGTTATAAATTGTTAAAAGGATATGTATTATCACTTACTCCAGTATCATGGCAACAGTTTGTTCGCTCAGTTTGGTATTTTTGGCCCGATATTCAGTCAGTATGGTTGTGGCACGCAGTGGATGCGTCTCTAGGATCTTCACAATCGCCTGCTGCATATGCTGACGCACTTGCTCATCCTTGTCCGTCAGACTATCAAATATATTGTACATGACGCCTGTGGGGGATCAAATAAAGTTTTGAGATTAAGGTTTTATTAAAGGATTTTAAGTTAAGATGATAAAGATTTCATTATAATATATGTATGTACATACATATAATGGTGATCAATTAGACATAAAAGATGAAACTCGCCCCTAGTATAGTTATAGCCAATTAAAGATATTGTCGACTTTTATAACGTTCGATTATAAAATATGTAAAATTCAAAAACTAAAAATTAACTAGTGTATATTTCATGTTATATAATCTGTTAGTAAATAATCAAGCTTATTGAAGTATGCTTAAAGATAATGCGAGGTATCTGCTCTTTTTTAAAGGACCTGATAAGATTTCTGATTTTCAAGTGTTTTATGGAGAGTTTATTTTAATTTATTTAATCAAATCGAATCAAGATATACTCTAACATACAATTTATACGATTGTATCCTTAAAATTTAAAAAGTGCAGCGTATCTACTAGTCGGTCACTTCTACTCTTTCACTCTCTACAATAAAATTCAATATTATTTTTGTCGCTGGCAAATCTGACTTTCATAGATAATTGCTATCAGTTGGCTTAAATAAATACTCCTATCACATAATTTTCAATGATGAGTTAAAAACAAAAAACAAAAGAAGAAAAAAAACGAAAGAGAAACTCTTTAATATAATGAGAGGCATAGAGGGAAAGAGAGAGTGAGTGAGAGAGAGAGAGAGAGAGATATGGGTTAACCTTCTTATCTCAAAATAGTTTTAGTTTGTTGGGAGGAGGTTTCGCATCAATGGGAACATTAGCTTTGACATTACCATTAACATTGAGTGTGGACTGGAGATGGGGATTAATGTATAGCTTGCCATTCATTAGACAGAGGCTCAAAGTCAAGTTGTGTATGTGTATGTGTGTGTGTGTGTGTGTTTGTGTTTGTGTTTGTGGTTAATACAATTGCAAACTGGGCCATAAAAATACCTCAATCAACAGGTCACACATACACATAAACGCATGTCCTCGCTAATCGGTGTATGTGTACTCAGTGTTGCCAAAACAGCTCTTTTTCTATCGTAAAGTCTAGCTTTTTTGGTAAAATCTCTTTCTTTTTCCTCTTAATTTTACCCTACTAGAAATAAATTGACATAACAAATTCATAACAGAAAAAAATTTATTGTCTTGGTTTTTAAATTTTGATTCTTAATTAATTTTAGCTATTTTAGAGAACAAGTTGAAATAAACAAAATTATTTTAAATATAGCTATTTTTAAAGTTTTCAAATTTCAATAAAGAAATTTCCATTTTTTTAAATTATACATTTTTGTATTTAAAAAACAAATGCGATTTTTCTTTTGTACGTAAATTTTTAGCAGTAACATAAATTTGGACTATTAATACTGATTAGTCATTATAATTAGAAAGAAATTATATACGTAGAATATTTCTAAAACAATAACGTTAATAAATACGAAAAAACCATCTGTTTATATTAATTTTCTTTAAAGTTAAATTAAAAAAATTTTTTTTTCAGTGTTGCCAACTTTTTGGGAGTCAAAAGGGACTGTTTTTAGCGGGAAGGACAAATTTTTTTTTGTTTGCTTTTTAAAATTGGTCAACACTGGTGTGCATCCTTTTGAGCTAATGCGTAGTTATATTTATAGACGGCGTAGTTGGGAAGAGCAGGATTAGGAGAAGGAGGAGGAAGGGCAGGAGAAGATGGATGGCGCCTGTCTCTCACTCCAATGTGACCTGATTAAAGCCAGAACTGATAAAAAAAAAAACATACACAAAAACAAAAAAATAAAACGCTAAGTAAATGTAGCTATTTTTAAAAAGTTTTCAAATTTCAATAAAGAAATTTCCATTTTTTTTAAATTATACATTTTTGTATTTAAAAAACAAATGCGATTTTTCTTTTGTACGTAAATTTTTAGCAGTAACATAAATTTGGACTATTAATACTGATTAGTCATTATAATTAGAAAGAAATTATATACGTAGAATATTTCTAAAACAATAACGTTAATAAATACGAAAAAACCATCTGTTTATATTAATTTTCTTTAAAGTTAAATTAAAAAAATTTTTTTTTCAGTGTTGCCAACTTTTTGGGAGTCAAAAGGGACTGTTTTTAGCGGGAAGGACAAATTTTTTTTTGTTTGCTTTTTAAAATTGGTCAACACTGGTGTGCATCCTTTTGAGCTAATGCGTAGTTATATTTATAGACGGCGTAGTTGGGAAGAGCAGGATTAGGAGAAGGAGGAGGAAGGGCAGGAGAAGATGGATGGCGCCTGTCTCTCACTCCAATGTGACCTGATTAAAGCCAGAACTGATAAAAAAAAAAACATACACAAAAACAAAAAAATAAAACGCCCAGACAAAAGTGGACACGCATATATGTACATACATACATATGTATGTACTTGTGTTTACATACATTTATGACTACATACAGTTAGTCAAGTAAATGTTTGGACAAAGTGAAAAAGAAAAACAAATGTTTTGTTCTTTTTTACTTTAAACCCAAAAGTTATCACTTTTTATTTCTCTTATCATAAGCAAACAAGTGAAAATAAGAAAAACAAATAGAAAACCAAGGACATGAGTTTTTATTTTTAATGAAATAAAATGTGCAATTTTAGGGACTGTAATCTTTAAAAGTTTTATTATAAAACTTACAAAATATTGATTATTTTTTGATTTTTATTGATTTATTTATACAATAATGATTAATTTTGAGTTATACTTTGCAACCTGTTATTAATATTTTGGTCATAAAATATTGTTAATAACAATTATGATGAAACTGCCAAAATGATCTCTACAGAAGAATTTTAAATTTTCTCAAAGCTACTATATGTGAATGAATTTTTCGATTAACAAAGAAATAAACAAAATAATCATTATTTTTACAGTCTCTGTGCGAATTGTATTTTGTCCAAGCAATTACTTGACAAACTGTATATGCATGAACGAACATGTATCAGCTGGTGTGTCACACTCATATACAAATGTAAATAATATTGTTGTTTAATAACGGAATTTTGCATATACCTTCGAGAACTGTTGGTTTATCGGCATTTTGTGCTATCGCATTTGCTGCATTTGATGAAACGCCCGATGGACTGCGTTGGCGTTGATCCATCTTCTTAGTGGAATTTCGTGTTCTCTTCCACTTCTCCAGTTTGACAGAGATGTTTTTACTGTTTTCCAATTGGTTTTTTGTTTGTTTTTGTTTTCTCCAATATCAATTTCACAATTTCACGCTGACGATTGCCTCAGCCGCAGCCTCAGCTGAGAGCAACAAGTTTTAGATTGTCAATTGGCAAACGTTATTTTATTAAGGCTTCTTTTGCGTATTCACTGAAGCACAATTATTTAGCCCAATAACAACAACAACAACACTAACAAAAACTAACGCACACTGATGTTACCCCGTATGCCGCAACTGCATATATGTATGTATTGTACGAAATGCGAGCGTTCAGTCCAATGACGTTTTTGATAAAATACAATTTTTGTGGTTGCGCTGCTTCCGACTCCGTCTCCGCCTCTGCTGCTGCTTCTGTCCACACTGAATTTTTGCCTTTGTGTGTTGTGTGTGTGTTTGTGTAGGAGAGTGGTAATATGTGACGTTGGCATGAATCAGACACGCTGACGCGACGACTAAACGCGCGATTGATTTCAACACAATGGAAATCAAAACACTACAAATTGCATTTGTTTTGCGTTTGTTTTTTATGCAACTATTTTGGTACGCGCGGGCAGCGGCGCCGTTGTCAAAACAACTCTGTAATTGTTATTAATATCGATACGTGTACGTAAAATATATCGATACTGGTGTAAGTTTACATTATTATTATTGATTATCGTTAGCACACATCGTATCACGATATCGCGACTGCCCGCCAAATTTAAAAATATCGTACAACTTATTTATAATAATTGTGATTTGCTAAATGTATTCTTTTTGCGTATTATAAATGTTGCACTTTTCTTTTCGGCTGGAAATGTGATGTCATAAGCACATACTTATTCTAGTAAAATCTATCGATAGCTGCGTAATCTCCTCAGCTGTTTCTTGTCAAACTATCGCAGCACAATACTTTCGATAATTATTCCTTGAGCTTACAAAACAAAAAAAACGTACGTACAAATTTTGGAAACATTTTGGTTTTGTTGCATAAACATCAATTAAAAACTCTAGTTTAGAGTCACAAAATGCGTTTGCTAAGAATGGGCGACCGCATGACGGCACTGCGTGTGCGTTTAGACGAGACGTTCACGCTGCCGGAGCGCTTTAAAGGCACCGTCGTGGAGAAGTGGACAAATTACTGGAAAGGATTATTGCGTGACTATTCGGAAGTGGGTCTCGGTGTCGTCAAAGAGTCAATTGCCAAGCCCAAGAAAGCCATGGCCTATGGAACAGGCGTATTGGGAATATATCTGGCTGCCCAAAATAATCCAGATGAGCGTGCATTTATGACATTGCTGCGCAAGCAAACAAATCGTTTGGTAACACTTCCGCCGGATCAACAAAATCCAGAATCTACAGATTACCTAGTAATGTTGGAACGTGCTGTGAATCAGAAAAAGCTGCGTTTACTCTCGCTCGGCATTATCACACTAATGTGGGTGGATCTGTACGATGAGGATGATTGCACCTATCCGGCCATCTGTGAATATACCTCAGTGGGATTCCTAAATTTCCATGAACGCATCATTGACGTGGGCTTCTGGAACGAGTTTTGGCGTCTTAAGCATAAGATGCGTAATTACGATATTAACTATCTGTGATTATCTGTCTGGACAAACGCTACATGAAATTACACATGAAATGTAATGTGTTGTTGGCGTAATTGACTTTGTTAACTTCTGCCTAGTTATGTTTAATATCGTAAATTGTACACCAATAAAAAATAGTACAAATTATTGTTTGTAATACGAAATTCTCTTGTTTTACGATGCACTCGCTGCCTCCGCTGGCTGTACAATTGTTTTCTTTGGTTTAAAGTGTGTCTCCAGCAGCGCTAAGCATTCTTGTAAATTTGCCAGATTGTTGATCTTGCCCTGGAAATTGTTCTCCTTGCCATTGCCCTTGCCGTCGAGCAGGTCCAGAAACTTTGGTCCCATCTCCTGTACAACAGCTGGATCACCACGTAAAACCATGTGTCCCTTGGCACTGCTGCCAGCCCAGACGCCCTCGGAGACGGTTAGAAAATAGAATATATCCTCTGGTGCATTGCGCAGAAATGTGTTGATAAAGTCCACCTCGATGCCATCTCGTCGATGTAGGGTAAAGTATTTGGGACGCAAGGCTTTGGGTATATTCTCCAGGCGCTCGGCCTCAGCATTGGCAAAGTCTTTCAACAATTGCTGGAAGGATTTTCTTGTCGATTTAACATTCTGCTGAATTTTCTGTACCAGGTCCAGATGTTGTGCGGCGCCGCCTCTGTGTAGTTATAGATTATATAGTTTAATAAACGGTACTAAATCGGAAATTTAAAAAGGAATATCTAATTGTAAGCTACTCACTTGAGTGCCACCGTGAGTTGTTGCTCCCGTTGGAAGACCTCGCCGAGCTTTCGAAGAACACGTTCACCCACGACAAAATAAACCAGGATATTTGTTTTGACCTTTTCGGCATAGAGCAACTTGATGCACTGCAGCTGTGACAGATTTGTGACGTGTGTACCACAGCACATGTTGGATTCGATGCCCTCGATGCGCACAACACGTGCCAGACCCTCATGGTCCTTGGGCAGGCCACGTGGAGCACGAGCATCTTGAAATTCCTGGGCTACCTCAGGATCGACCAAAACTACGCTAACCTCACGACCCTCGCGTATTAGATCATTTGCCTGCCTCTCGATAAGATCCAACGATTCCCGGCTAATGAGATGCGGAGTGCTCAGTTGAATGTAGGAGACACTGGAGCCCAAGGACCATGAGGTTGTGTCGTACTTGAACTCCCGATCGAATAAAGCCGTTATCAGATGCTGTCCGGAATGTTGCTGCATGTGGTCCAGGCGACGTGGCCAATCCAAACGCTGTCTGACCTCTGACCCTTCCTCAAAGCCCGTGGTCGACTCCACAAAGTGGACAGCGGTGCTTCCCTTGCGTAAAACACTCCTCACCTGCTGCCCATTGATGGTCCCATAATCACAAGGTTGACCGCCGCCTTCGGGAAATAATATGGTGTCTTCACAGACCACATTAAAACCTCTCAACGGCCGTGTCTCCGAACTGTTGTCCTCATTATTACAATCCAATGTGGCATAATCACAGGACACGATCGTTGTCCGGAACTGCAAGAGGATTTATCGAGTTCATTTATGTTACTCTCCTATTGTCAAGTGATAACTGTTACCTCCTTTAGGAAGCTGTCCTCCTGGCACTTGAAAACCATGTTCCCAGACACTTGTTGCTTGGGTTAATTATGAAATCTTTTGGGAAGTGTTGTAATTTACACCGCCTTCAACCGGCAACAACAACAAAAACAACAGAAACAAAGGCAGGGCTGTTGAAAATATATTGATATTTCGATAAATATTTATCGCGATATAATTATTTTTGTACGATATATTTGCGCACGATAGTTTTATCTAACGAAAATTCCGTTATCGACATATTTGTGCTTTGAAAAAAAATCAAATACTCCCGCATTCACCCTAATTTTTTTTTTTTAATTTTTTTTTAAAGTCGAAAATATTGCAAAATAAAAGTTTTTTTTTAAACCAAAATGAGGAAAACCTTTTGGTTTAAATTTGAAGGGAAAATCATAAAGATAAAATCAATCCGCTTGCAAATCGTTAATCTTTTTTTCAAAATTAAGCAAATCAAAGGCAAAAAAGTTTCAGATATTGTTATAAAGTTGAAAAAATATAGCGGATCAGTTTAGTGAATGAATGATGCAAAGTTGCTGAGAAAATGTTTGCAAAACTAAATAAAAATAATCAAAGTTATACAAATTTCAAACAAAAACTTAGGCAGCATCTTAATTATCTAGCTTACAGTGCCAAAAATTAGTTCGGTTTGGGACTCTTTTTTGGATGGTACTGTTTTATTTTTTCGCAACCAAGGATGCCACACGTTTTAAAGGGCTGACTGGCGCCATCTCTTGTCTGGTGCATGCGCTACAACAGTTGACGTCCTGCAGTTCCAGCGGCACGGCGCGTCCTTTACGTCCCGTAACTAGGTTTTTTTTACGTTGATTAGCTTGTCATGTAATACATATGTAAGTGTGTGTGTCTGTGTGTGTGTATTGTATATATTTACTTTTGTCTGTACTGTCGTGTTGGTGAACAGGTACATTAAATGAACATCAGGGCGAATGGCGGTTAATAAAGTTTAAGGCCTGGTCAATTACAGCTGCCTGCCACACACGTGTAGCCAGTCCATTCTTACACATCTTCGTCCTCTTTACACTCCCCCCCGCTTCGTTATCATTCTCCTCGTCTGTGTTACGTTATATAAGGCAAAGCAAATTTGCGTGTGCGCTGTTTATATGTATGCATATATATATAAAGTGCCAGCCTAAAAGTAGGCAACAAATAATTCTCAACTAAACGCGCTCACTAAATTCAAACGCCAACGGTACGATTAATAATTAAATAATCAATAAAGACTCGAAAAAAAAGAATGTCTTAATTAATATAAAACAATAATTGTTGAATGATGTGTATGCATGAGTACAAATTATAAAATCAAATGGTTATATGTACATTTAATCAAGTAATTGTTCTGACAAGGAAAATATGCAATTATTTAATTACTTTCATTCATTAGCACAAGTTGAAATAAAAACATGAACAATATTTAAATGAAAGTAAGGATTAGGTGAACTTTTCTTTATGTATGTCAATACAATTAACTGATTGACTGACTGTATGTAACTCTAGTATAGCAAGTAATCAGCTCTATGACAATCTACGCTTTGACCTCCACGCGGAGGCTATCAAAATGGTTTTCAAGGCAACATGAACTAATAAATTTCGACGAATCCATTAGCCTGGTCTGATTGCAGTGAAGAAGGACTAAATAGACAGTGGGGTTATGTCTAAAGGCCATTGTTCAACTTAACTGGAACTTTGTGGCATTCAAATATCAATTGGTGTGGGTATGTGTGTGTGTGTCTGTATCTCTTTCCCCCTCTCTGAGTGTGTGTGTGTGTGTGCGTGGGAAACTTCAGTTGATTGATTTATTATGTTCAGGTTTCGCAAATAGTTGTCAGCGATGTGTATGTCCTGGTGTCGCATGGCAATAGATTGATTGTACTCTCTGATTAATTTGTTATACGCATGATGTGTTTTATTTGTTTAGTATATCAACAATTTGATCACGTTTTTATTCAGCACCCAAACAAACAAAAACAAAAAACAAAATCAAAGTGAAACTGAGCAGTGAACAAAATGGCGGCTATTGATATTATTGTTTAACGATTGGGTAGCATAGCTAGCAGCTACAACACTCGCACAACACTTGCACAAAGCACATGATTTGAAAAAGATCGCAATTACGCACTCAATAATAAATAAATAAATAATACAAACAAACAAATAGTAGTAACAATTAACGAATTAACAAAAGTAACAACCCAACAACTTTTACCCGTTTGACGCAACCATCGTTGATCAATTATAATGGCAAATACAGCTCAACTGTTGCGCCGTCAAAGCTCGCGTGACATTGTGCTGAAAAGCCAAAAGAGCATCGATCAATTGGAATTGCGGGTGAGTGAAGGAAGGAGGGGGAATCCTCTTTTTTATCAGTCTACTAACTGATTATATTTTAGGAACTACGTGGCCGCCTAGTGCCGAAAGAACATGGCGTCAGTCATCATCATCATACATCGCTCCATCATCATCATCAGCCCATGTATGGAGCCACAAATCAGGGCTTCATGTCCGATGCCTTTGATGAATCCTCGGAGCTGGAACAGGAGCCACCATTTGGCTCTGATGCCGGCACTAGCAAGACAAAGGCCGAGCTCGCCGCTGTCGTTGATCAGCAACAGCAGGAGGATATCGTTGAGGGCGAAAAGGAGGGCGAGGAACGTGAGAGTTGGGATAGCAAAATTATGTTCCTGCTCGCTACCATAGGGTGAGTTATAATGTGGTTCAAAGCTACTCAAAATATGGTTACTAAGTGGTTCGGAGTTATATCTCTGATAGCTATTGAGTTATCAGCATGAAATTTGATAGACAGAAATCTAGAATGGATGTAACATTTTTTTAATCTTTAATAATTGGAAAAGGTTTTAAAATTATTTTAGGCTATATACATACATATATGACAGTTTCGGAGTTTCTATTTCTTTCTTTAGCCATTGATTATACTATCTATATGTCTCTGTTTCTTCCACAGATATGCGGTTGGATTGGGAAATGTCTGGCGTTTTCCATATTTGGCGCAAAAAAATGGCGGAGGCGCCTTTTTGGTGCCATACTTCATAATGCTGTGTGTTCAGGGCATACCGATATTCTATCTGGAACTGGCGATCGGTCAAAGGTTGCGTAAGGGTGCCATTGGAGTATGGAGTCAAGTATCACCGTATTTGGGAGGCATTGGCATCTCATCGGCTGTTGTCAGTTTCATTGTTGCATTGTATTATAATACGATCATTGCCTGGTGTCTGATCTATTTGTTGCACAGTTTTGAATCGCCGCTGCCGTGGGCTGAATGCCCAACACGTCTCTACAAGAACTATACCTATGATCATGAGCCGGAGTGTGTGGCATCATCGCCAACACAATTCTATTGGTATCGAACAACGTTGCAATGTTCGGAGAGTGTTGATCTACCCGAAAGTTTCAATTATCACATGGCAATTGCGTTGATTGTCTCCTGGTTTCTAGTCTACATCTGCATGGTACAGGGTATCACATCGTCGGGCAAAATCGTCTATATGACTGCAATATTTCCGTATGTTGTACTCTTTATATTTTTCTTTCGTGGAATTACACTCAAAGGTGCCGCCGATGGTGTTGCACACTTATTTACGCCACGTTGGGAGACGCTTCTCGATCCTGTTGTTTGGTTGGAGGCCGGAACCCAAATCTTCTTCTCATTGGGATTGGCATTTGGTGGATTGATTGCCTTCAGCTCGTATAATCCGGCCAATAACAATTGCTATCGGGATGCCATCCTTGTCTCCTTAACCAATTGTGGCACCTCCATGTTTGCCGGTGTCGTCGTCTTTGCCGTAATTGGATTCAAGGCAACCGCAACCTTTGATCGGTGCACGGAGGAACGAGCCGGACTTGTCGCCCAGAATCGTACGCATAATCTTCCCATTTGCGATCTGCAACAGGAACTGGCCAATGTAAGTAATATCTCTAATGCGTATACGTAATTATGCAGTTAATACTTGTGTTTTAATTTCACCATGAAAATCTATTCAAGTCAAATTAAAGTCGGTTTCATTTTGACAAAGTTTAAAGTCGGTTGACCCTTGGGATTGACAAGAAAAGATATATTAACTAAATAAATAGACAAAGCTGATTTTTTGTTACTATAATTAAGAATTATTGTAACTTAACTTTCACCCTTACTGTAATATTTATCGTTTTGTAGAGCGCATCGGGTACTGGACTTGCTTTTATTATTTTTACGGAGGCGATCAATCAGTTTCCTGGTGCACAACTTTGGGCCGTGCTCTTCTTCCTCATGCTCTTCACTTTGGGAATTGATTCACAGTTTGGGACGCTAGAGGGCGTCGTCACTTCGCTGGTTGATATGAAACTCTTTCCCAATCTGCCCAAGGAATGGATCGTAGGCGTAAGTTATTATAATTTATCTCTCTCTCTGCGTATCGGAAAAACTTAGTAATCCTTTTAATTTCTCTTTCAGGCTCTTTGCCTTTCCTGCTGCCTGATTTCCATGTGCTTTGCCAATGGGGCCGGCAGTTACATTTTCCAGTTGATGGACAGCTTTGCTGGCAATTTTCCACTCTTGATCATCGCACTCTTCGAGTGCCTCTCGATCAGTTATATTTATGGAGTTCGTCGTTTCGCGGATGATATTGAAATGATGACGGGCTCGAGACCGGGTTTCTATTGGATGTTCTGCTGGAAGTATTTGTCACCATGTGCCATGGTCACCATTCTCTTGGCCTCCTTTTATCAACTGATGACCGAGGGCAGCAGTTATCCGGCTTGGATTGCCGCCAAAGGGGCAACTGAGTCCATGGAGTGGCCTCATTGGTGCATTGTTATTGCCCTTGGCCTGATATTCTCCTCAATTCTATGGATTCCCATCGTCGCCATATTGCGGTAAGTTTTCTTTTGAATTTCCATCGGTTTTTTGTTCGGTTAACGGATAAACGGTTTATAGTTTTAACTGTCCCTTAAGTGATTGACCGATTGATTAAAGTAAAAATCGTTTATATTAAGTCGAAATCGTTTTAAAATAGTATGAATACTGCTTCAACGCAAAACTGATCTATTTATTTAATGACTTTCTTTTTCCAATAATAGAAGATTGGATTATTTTTAAACCGATTTCACTTTTACCTGCGGTGCATACTGCTTTTTGACTTAACTGACTGAATTTCATACTTCGAATATACCCGTTTCATAACCGGGTCAACTTTTAACCTATTTTATAACTCAAATGCAGTGGGAACATTATTGCAAATCCAAACCGTTGGCTCTTACAATAAACTTTACAATTTCAAAGTCACTATATAGAGATCATAATTTTCTGAATTCTATTTGAAGACATTAGCCTGATTTTGAATCGGTAAACCGTTTTTACCTAACGAATTTCAGGGATATTCTTTCTACCTTTAACATATATCTAACTTTGACTTTAATTTTCACTTTGACAGCCTTTGCGGTATTAAGGTGGTGGAGGATTCGGATCCCGCCTGGTTCCCCGAGGCGGAACTGAAAGAGGTGCATGGCATTGTGCCACACGAGCCTACAGAATTGGAACGTAGCGTCTTTTGTTTCAACATGGATGGAACGGAGGGTATGTGTTGTCCCAAATACG
This sequence comes from Drosophila testacea, assembly GCA_035043265.1. Taxonomy (NCBI): domain Eukaryota; kingdom Metazoa; phylum Arthropoda; class Insecta; order Diptera; family Drosophilidae; genus Drosophila; species Drosophila testacea. The sequence goes on along the minus strand of JAWNND010001082.1, from coordinate 213,846 downwards.
GTTTGCCAGAGAAATCGCTCGAAGAGGAGGAGGAATAGACAAATAGAGCAATAGAGAATATAGAGAGAATATAGAAAGGAGCCAAAAAGACAATAACAATAATTAATTGAAAGACGAAATCAAATGCAACTAACTGTAAATACGGACAATAAATAATGTCAAAAAAGAAAAAAGGAAATATTAAAAAAAAAAGCGAAAAAGCGAAAGATGTTGAAAACTCGCTCACCGATGAAAAGCAGCGTCGGTAACGACATTTAATACCCTAACTATTATATGTAATATGTTCCCAAAGACTGCTCCCTAGACGAACAACAACAACAACAACAACTACAACAATAACAATAACAACTAAAACAAGTTAATAATAATAGTGAAAAAGCAAAAAAAAAGTTAAACAAAAGAAAACTGAAACAGGAACAGGCAGAAAACAATTGGTGAACTCAGCGTCAAGTGCGCGGTTTCAACAACAACAACAACAACAACAACAACAACAACAATAACATTAACAATTACAATAACAAAAGACAACAACAATTAAACAAAGAAAATCTAGAAAATATTTCCGCATAACTTCATTAGTATGTTCAATATACAACATGATAATTATGGCATAAATAAGCTAAGTAAAAATTAAAAACTGACAAATTGAAGCATGAAAAAACAACAAAAATTGGTAAGAAAAATAAACAAATAATAAGAAAAGCTTTGTCAGTTTTGTTATTGTTTTTGTTGTTGTTATTGTCTGTGAAATGCATTCCATATAGCATATATTACATACGGTATATTTTTGTTGTTTCTTCTTTTTCTCTATTTTTATTATTATTTATATTTTTATTGTAATGGTGTAACCCACATACGTATACATATCCGATTTCGTATACCCGACGTTTGCCATATTTGAATCTGATTTCTAAAAAAAACAATCCAAAAACGGAGCGAAACGATGTGAGAAGAAAAGAAAGCAAAATTTGAAGAAAGAATTGAGTTTTTCGGCAAGCCGAATATTAGATACTCTTGCTAAAGCTACAGTTGTCTGAATTTCCGAAGAAAACAAACGTAGAATTTAGAAATTTTCAATTTAAAAGCAATATTTCCTACCCCAAATACATGTTATAATAAACCTTTATGAATAGATTTATTTGAGAAAAGTTTCATTTACATAAATATTTTGAGATCGGATGAAGATATCTGTCTATATCTATATTTGATGGGGTCTAAAAATCATCTTTACTGCAAGTTTATCTCAATATGCCGCAAAAGATTGCTGACTATATCTAATATATATAAATTTACATAACTATTGACTATATAGAATATGTATATATATCTATATAGATAACTTGTATTGGTATTATCATAAATTATATTATATTGTACTATTGTATGTTGAAGCATCTTTAAGCATTTAATGTTGTTTAGGTTTATTAAACGGTTTGTGATTTCTTTTTTAATTATTCGTATTTGTATTGATAAAGCAATGATATATATACATACATATACATATACCTATACCATATCATAATCTGTTTAGTTGTAACATGATCTATCTGATCTATACACAGAGCACCACCTACAAAATAAATAATCCATCTTGTTAATATGTTAATATTTATTCAATTCTCAGCTTTATGTGTTGAAGCTTGCAATAATTATTTGATAAGAAAACCTCAACCGAAATCATATTGCATTAAAAAAAAAAACGATTACAATTAAGGCTAACTCGACTAGCAGATACCCTGTACACGGCGCTTCAAATATATCAAATGGTTTGTTATTAATTATGTAATTTCTATATTTAATACAAGAATTAACTTGCTTAAAATCAAATTGCAATCTGATTCGAGTCGTGTATGCCTGCTAATGCCTGTTGCTTGAGTACAGGGTATACAACATATCTAAATGTTTCTATTTGTATGTTTTTTTCTTTTTTGCCGTTTTCTTTGTTATAGCGAAAATAATTGTTAATGTTTCTGAGAGAAGTTCTTTAATTTGCATTAAATTTGATGATCTGAACGTTGACTTAATCAAATATTATAACAATAATAATGCTAAGAAAAAGAATAATATGAGAAAGATGAAGAAGACGAAGACGAAGCAAAAGAGACTAGTTAGAGCCAAAAGTGATAAGAGCCAATGTAGTTTATATCCATGAGTTCCGATCAGTTTTAAAGCACAAAACTAAAACCAAGTATGCCACAGAAAATTATATATGTATATATACTATATAGATCTATAGTATATAATAATAATATCGAACTGTATACTTGTATTTTAAAATGCCTAACAAAACGAAACCGTTCATCTCTAGCCGAAAACGTAATCGTAATCGATATCGATATCGATTAGTCGAATGTACTACGAATGAGAACTCTACACATACTATACATATGCATAAATCGGGAGTGCCGATCGATAGGAATTATAAATGATAAGACACGAATATCATCGCATATACCAGATAACTATTGAAGAGAATATTCTATTATATTATATATATATACACACACATTCATATATATACAAATATATATATATATATATATATATATATATTATTATTATTAAATTATATTGAATTATATTACATTTATGTGTGTTAAATGTGGAAAATCAATGGAAAAATCGATCGATTTATTTACTGTATATTTACACATATACAAAATACATCTATCTATATACATACTATATAGTATATCTTATATAGTATATACATGCATACGAGCACATATTTAACTGTATTAAGTGTTATCGATGTTGACAATAATTATGAATGCGGTTTTAAAGCCATATACAACAAAACAAAACTCTAAGTATTCCCCTATTCGAAATTCCGTGTTCCCAAAACCCAAAAGCCCAATCGAATCGAAATAAAGCCACAGAACCCACAGTTTCAAAAAAAAAAAAAACACAAACAAAGAATGCTCCAATTATATACAATTATTAAAACGGAACTAAAGAAATATGAATAAATATGAAATCAATAAATACGAATTAAACAAATCAACTAAATGTCTAGCTTAAGGCGATTTCATTTTAAATGTGCATTCAAAAAACATGCCTAAAATTTATTCATCAATAATAAAAAGCATTATTGTTAGCTTTATTATGTTTAATATATTATAACTATTATTATTGGCAGTAATATTTTTATTTTATTAATATCTTCATTTGTTGTATTGTTATTTTGTTATTATTTTCATCAATAATTGAGTATTTTTCTATAAAGTTTTTTGAAATTACTTTAAGTTTCACTTTACTATTTTTCATCACCATTTTGATTAATTGGGGAAAAAAACAGTAAGCAATAGTACTGATCATCATAAAAATAAAGATATGTATAATATGATCTTTGTTAATAAGTTTTCCATAAAGTTAACTTCAATATCATTACGACTACGTTGCGAAATTTGCTAACAATAATTTACCTAATGACAATAAAGAAATTGTATAAAAAGTTGAACAAAACTAGTTGTTTTAATTTAAAACAAAATAACAACAAAATGAGAGGTTATTTTTAAATAAAATGGAAATCTCTATTGATGGAAAGCTTAACAAATAAATCTGTTATTTGTTGTGTAGCTTGTCAAAATGTTAAGTAAGGTGAGTTCTAAATTGAAATCGAATAGAATAGAATAATAAAATTGGTACATAACCTCACTAATCAAAAGCTTTGCTTAAAAGCTTTTATACAAACTGTTATCAGGACAATTGTGAGCTTTTGGATGGTGATGAACTGGAAGTGAGTGTGATTTTGTTTGTGGTTCTAACTATTTCTGGTTCTTTTCTTGGTTCTATTTGCAACACAGCATGACACAGCAGTTTGTGCATGCCTAACGGTAAGTAATAACGCCACTGACTTGTCCAGCTACAGACCCCCTTTGCCCCTACCCCTGCCTTTCCCTTGCCCCTTGACTGAGATCCCCTTTTCAGGTCTTTGAAATTGTCCCTGGTCTTGTGCTTGGTAACGAAGCGCAACAAGCGGAAACCAAGTTGGCCAAGTGACCAGCTGTGTTGCTCTTTTAGCCATTTTATTGCTAGATTTAGCTAGAAAATTTAAAGAAATGCTATTAGCTAGAAATTTCACTATATTTATAACTGATTTAACTACTTTTAACTTCTTCCCGATAATCAAACTAATATATGTCAACAAAATGTTTAAAATTTAAAAGAACTGTGTAATCAAGGTATTGGAATATTTTAAGGAAGGAAGTATTGTGGAATTAAAGATAACTTTGAGGAAATAAAGCTTTTTACGCCAAAATATACATATATTTCTTGGCTGTGAAAATGTTTTGGATAGAAACAGTAAATTTTGAAATATTCTGAGGTTCAAGTTGTCTTTAGAAAAGTGCAACAAATAAAGGCTAATTTAATATAAAATGCAATCAGTTAATGTTAAGTTAATCAGTTAAACATTATGAGCTTGCATTATTCTTATTTACTTATAGAACTTTTATTATATATGTATTTTTAAATAAAAAGAGAGAATTAATAATGATTAGCTATTACAAAGTTGTATAATAAATTAATAAATCAAATTGAAATTTCTAACCCAAGAAATTCTAGCAACACTGGTGATCAGCTGACCAGAGGAGATGGAGAGAGGGAGAGAGAAAGGGGATAGAGTGAGGCGAATGCATAGGATACTGTCGTAAACAGGTAGTCTATGGGTTGGTCAAGCTGATAAAGCCATAGAGCGTCTTTGGGTGCAGATTGCGCATCAAATTAGCGGAAAATTACAAGTTGCAACAAGTTGCAAGCTTAACTTGGCCATTTGCCGTTGCCGTTGTTCGTTCTTCGTTATTCGTTTTCCGTTTCGCTAACTTGGCCAGCGGGCGAGCATAAGTATGAGTATTTTTTTGTATTATTTAAATTTGTTATTTCTATTTTCATTTTTTTTATGACTCTCCATTGATTGCACACACAAATTTGAAATGTTTTGCATAAAATGTTAAGGCAAAAGTAAAATGTAAGACTTAATGTTAAGGCAGGTGTAAATGTAAATGTTAATGTAAATTGGAAATTGGAAATTCAGCCAGGCGAACACAATTAAAAAAAACAATTCCTAAAAATCCAAAAAATCTAAAAATGCAGCCAACAACAATTGACGAAATCTTTGGTTGCTTGTCGATTGCTTAGTTTACTATATTTTTGGTTGTCCGTTGTTGTTGTTATTGTCGTTTGTTATTGTTGTTGCCGCGACACCTGCACACAAATTTATGGCATAGTTTTTGAGGCAGCTTCAACAACAGCAACAACAGCAACAGCAACAACAATCGACAACAACAACTACCGACAACTCCAATCGATCGATAACAGACATGTTAAATGGTAAGCCAACATTAGCAGCGACATCAGCTGCGACGTCGACTGCGGCTGCGACTTTGTTTGCAAATGTACAGTGGCTGACAAATGCCATTTATTGGACACTTATACAAATTTGAGAAGCCACACTTATGACATAAGTTCAAGTAAACGATCTCAATTGACATGTATCGTTGAACTTATCGATAAAATGACTTGTTTTCTCAACATTTTTTGTTTGACTGCAGAACGGGAAAACATTAAGAATTGTACGAATTCGCAGTTAACTTTATAATTTTTATAATTTAGCAACATTTGGAAAACTAAAAATGTATTGTATATTTAAATTTATGAATTTATTGACAAACCTAGTAGTATATAAGAGTTATTCACTGTTAAAAAAAACCTTATTTTCGATATCATATATTTACATACAGCAATAGTCCATTATCAAAGAATTCTAGCCGAAATCTGGTCACACTTATTTTAACATACTGTTTGCATTTAGTTCAAATAAATAAAAGTTTTTATGCTACTTAATAGACTTCAATAAATTTAATAAAATTCTTGGCTTAAAATTTAAACTCTTATGTAAATTTGAAATTTGCAACTTATTTTATCCAAGTCGTTCCACTGCGCGAAGTCACGACGACAACTAGTCAACCTTAGACGCACGAACCTAGACGAACCTCAGGCGCCAACAACAATGCAGAAATATGTTAAGAGCAAGCAAGAGATAAAAAGTGTGCGAGAGAGGGAAAGAGAAAGTGAGAGAGAGACAGAAAATCCATTGAGCCATGCCCAGGTGTAAACAGGTGTGTGTGTGTGCTGTGTGTGTGTATAGAATGAGGCAGGCGAAATAAATGAAATAGCTGAGACGAATGCCGCAAAAGTCGACGTTTAGAGTATGTGGCCGACAGTGGTATGCACAGTGGTATGAGATAGTGAAATAATTGCAATGTAACTGGTTTTATTGAGTTGTTTGCAGTGCTTGCAACAACAACAGCAACAACAACAACAATAACACGATTGCCACATCTTTCTTCAGTGCACGAGTTTTTAGCTGATTTCTAAGAATTGTTAAATTTCAAAGGCGATTTGCTATGTATCGTTTATCGATAGCAAATATTTAAATTAAATTTTGTATTTGATCACTAGTTGATCTTTATTAGAGAAAAAAGGCCTTAATCTGTTAGATGACAATATCTCATTTATCAATTAAATTGATTATTAATTTAGTTTTAAACATTAATCGTACAACTTCACTTTTGCTTTCAATTTATAGATATTTGATTAAATCCAAAAATATATCGATTATATCGATATATTGAAATACTTCGATAACCATAGATATTTAACGTAAAGAAATATTAAAGCTGATCGATCAAAGCTTTAAATGGCAAATGAATCAAAATGTATCGATAACAACATTTTAAAAAAATCGAAACTAAGCGGTCAACACAATTTTAATTTATCGACATTAAAATTTAGATATGATCAAATTAGAAAGATATTAACTATATTGAAATTGATCGATATTAAATGTATTGAAAATGAGCGATGTGAATTTCATTGAAATTGTTAGTTATTAAGAATATTTAAATTTATCGACATTACAATTTGGATAAACTGACCAATTGGAAGCGAACCTTTTATAGTTGTGGTATCACTGTGCAACACTTTGGGGCAGCTGTGGCAGCAGCCGCACAAACAATTAACTTTGGCAACAAACGAGTGCTACAGCAGCAGCAGCAGCAGCAGCAGCAACAGCAACAACAACAACAACAACAACAACAACAACAACAACAACAACAACAACAACAACAACAACAACAACAACAACAGCAGCAGCAGCAGCAGGTGGGCGGGGCAGTGAGGCAAGGTTTTGACGCTGGCAGCGACGTCAGCGTCGACTGCGCGCCTGCGCACGTAAACAAATTCTCAGCTGGCATTGTTTTTGCTGCTGCTGACGTCGCTGCTCATTTATGACTGCGACTGAGAGTGCGGATTGCTGTTGTTGTTGTTGTTGTTGCTGCTGCTGTGGTTGTTGTTTTAAGTAATTTCGTTGTCGTCGTCGTCTTTTGGCTGCTTGAAAGCTAAAAATTAAAAAATAAAAGAAACAGCAACGTCGACAGCGGCAGAGGCACGTAGAAAACAACAACAACAACAACAACAATCGACAACAACAATAACAACAGCAACAGCAACAACAACAACAAAAATCCCTGGCAAAACACGCCAACCCAACGCGACTTTGTTGCTGCGGTTTTCAGTTGCCAGCGCGATTTTGAATCGAGTTGAACGCGACGCGTCGTCTTAAAAAAAAAACTAAATTCAAAAACCAACAGAGAACAGCAATCATAAAAAAAACGAAATTATAGAAAAGTATATATGTACATACATATATATATATATAAAAAAAACAGGGTATTAAAGTTAACGAAAACACTCTAAAGTCGGTGCTCAAATTGAAATCGATAAACGAAATCTTGTGAAAAATCTGCGCGAAAAAGAATTGTGAGTGCGTGCGTGCGTGCCGTCTCTTTTCCTCCCACGCACTCTCTTCCCTCTATCCTTCAGCTGAGTCTGTGTGTGTGCAGGTGTGTGTAGGTGTGTGTAGGTGTGTGTGTGTGTGTGCTGCACATTTTTCTTTATTTTTGTTTTTGTTTCGTGCCGCCCAAATGAAATTTATGTGCAATAAGCGGCGAATGCAGGCCAACAACAACAACAGCAACAACAGCAACAACAGCAACAACAACAACAACACGAGCAACAACAACATCAACAACAACAACAACGCTTAGAGGTACACGAGAGAAAAATATCAATACAAATTTCAAGCACACAATTCTAAAACTTAGCTTGAAGTTTTTGTTTGTTCTGCATGTTTATTAATTTCCTTACAATAAAATTTAAGAATATTTTTTTCTATTTAAAAAAACTCTCAATTTTTCAAAGTATCAAATTTTTGATTTTAATTTGCATTTATGTAATTTTTTAAAGAGTATATATATACATATATATATTAATTACATTTCATTGACTTAATTAGATATAGTGTATAAATAAAATAAGCTTAAGAATTATTTGACATATCTGTCCTTAAATTTTGTTTATAAATAGATAAATAAAAATTAAATAAACCCGATAAAAGGATAATTTCATTAGTTATTTGTAATATATAGGTTAAGTGGGTCAATAAGCTGTTGGCCACTGTATTTCTAACAACTAAAAGAAGTTAACCAAAAGTAGTTTAAGACTTACAATTAAATTAGGAATTTATAATAATCCGGATTTTACAGGATCAAGTTTTAAGCGAGTTATAGTTAGACCCTTTACTTTAAAGTACTTGGAGCGGGTCTATTAAGTTGGTCCGAAATGAAATGTGTCACCTGGATCTCAGAGACTATAGGAACTATAGAAACTAAACTTGGTATGCAGGCTTTCCTTAATCCTGTTCAGATCAAGTTTATATAGAATTCTGCCCCGTAAATCGAAAAACAAAATTTCAAAGTCTAATTACAGGATAATTTGTAATGCCAGTATTTTAAGTTTTGGTATTTTTAATATACACTATATACCGAATCTGTTTTGAAAACTTTATTTCGCTCGGATTATAAACTCGGAAGTTATTCAACAAACAATTTTTCACAGCGTCGGACCAAAAGAGAAGAAGAAACCACTATTCCCACTACCACTCAACCACTATTTGTATGTTTTTTTTTTTACCACTATTCGCCTTTCACTACTTTTGGCTCTTTCTTATAAGTACAGGGTCTCCTACTGTCGAGCTTACTGCACTGTAGCTTGCTGTATATTTGTTTCTGTGTAAGACTTGTCGGACTTCAAATATTTTTGTTATCTCTGTGAACTGTTGTTCATCCCAAAGCAACTGTTCAACTGGCCAGGTTCAAGTGTAACCAGTTAACCACTTCAGTTACCAGTTTATCTACCCCTTCTCCATCCTCCATCCTCTATCCTTCCTCTTCAATTCTTTGCCTCTCTTCTCCTACGCCCTCGAAATCAAAAAGCCGCAGGCCGAGTTCCACTTGGCGGTAAGACAAATGTATGTAAATCGCGTTCTTAACAGCGCCCCCTTTTTTATTCTTTTTGTTTTTTGGGTTTTGGTCTTGATTTTGGGGAATTTTTGGATTTATTTATTTTTTGGGTTTTATTCTTGTCATTTATTTTGCGCTCCATTAACTGGGCTTATTTGCATTAAAACGAGTCTTATTGACTTTTAAAGCAGACGCTATCTAATTTTAATTGCTTCTTCTTAGCTGTGAATTATTATCAATAATTACAATCAACTTTTTATTTTACACAATATTTAAAAATGTTTTTTTGGGTAGCAATTAATTGTTAAGTTTGTTTATTCATAAGACATTCATAAAATGTTTAAATCCCCACAAATCTTGATAGTCAATTTTTGTTTTTTTTTGTTTCAACTTTGATTGATTGACAAAAAGCTTAAAGCTACAATAGCGTTGGTTGTCAATCAAACTTTGACGAGCGAACGTAGCGAAATTTCTTAATTTCATATTTATTTGATGTGAATTTTTATATAATTTCATTTTTTTATATTTCAATAAATTTTTGTATAGAGCTGGGATTAATTTTTGAGGCTGTGGAATGTGAGAAATGTGTTTGAGAGAAAGAATTTCTCACTTATTTAGAATGTAACAGTTTGGGAATGTCACGCTATGATCTTAGAGATCAATAGAGATGTTCAATATGGGGAAATTCCTCCGATGAAATTCGGTATCAAGATATTTCTTATATAGAAGAGATAAAGTTGAATATAATGTATCACTACAGAGAATATCAAGCATTATTCGGAACTTTTTAAAGAGAAGCTCATAACAGTTAAGTTTTCCATACAACTTAGAAAAAGAGCTAAATTTTAGAGAGAAGTCACTTGTAGAGAAGTTTCTTAAAGAATGTGGTAATAAGGCATAGATAAGTCAGCTAAAGTTACACAAAAGTTCGGTACAGTAAAGATTCTTATAGTAAATAGGATGCATTTAGGAAAGTTCGTCATATGTAGACAGCTGAAAAGTTAGTTGAAGAGAAAATCCTTATAGACAAGCGCAACATAAATAATGCAATATACTTATGCAAAAGATCTATAAAGTTCATTTAATTCTACACAACTAATCAGAAGCTAATCATTAAGAAATGTTTGTTAAAAAGATGTGATTAAATCAGAAATTCAATTTTCCCAACTTCAACTAAAGTATTTGTAATGCACTGCAGATGGCGCCACAGTCAAAAATGTCCGTTAAAGCGCATTGCAAAGTCGTCAATGTTTTCTCTCTTTACAAATCGCATATTTAACCGTTTTCTTGTTCTTCACGTTGATGTTGTTGTTGTTGTTGTTGTTGATAGTGTTTTTGGTTTTGTTTTCTGTTGTTCTGACTGTTTTATTTGTCATGCTGTTCTTTTTTTAGATGGTTTTTTTTTGTTTTATCATTCTTATGATGATTATTGTTATTTCTCAGCTGGCTTCTCCAGCTTCTTCTTCTTCTTCTTCTTCTGCAACTCCATTTGCTTCGTGTTGTTATTGCTGTTGATTTAGCTGCTTTTAACATTTATTATACAGTCTGTCTCTCTGTCTCTCTCTGTCTCTCTCTCTGTCTGTCTGTCTGTTTGTTGCTTCTTCTTCATCTTCTTGTCGTCGTCGCATCTTTTTGGCTTAAATGTCAAGCTCATGCTGTGAGCCAACATATAACCAAATTCCAGTCAGTTGGCCGGTTATTCAGTCAGTTGGCCAAGTCTCTTGTAGGAGTAACAGACAGTGCTGTCATTTAAGCTATTTAATAGCTAGATTTGTAATTCAAAAAGCCATGTTAATTGAAGAAAAGCTATTAGCTAGAAATCTGACTACGTTACAGCTCAGAACTTTCTTATAATAATCTTAATGAAGATACAAGTTTTAGCATTTTCTTTAGTACTTAGTTTTATTAGTATAACTATTTTTTTAAAGCTATTTCTAGCTACTTTTTATTGTTAAATTTAGTACTTTAATTATTATAAAATATGTGGATTAACTTATATAATATCATTAGTTTATTTCTTCAGCTATTTTAAAGCGATTTCTAGCTACTTTCTATTAGCAAATTAGTTGATTTTTTTTAGCCAAAGAAATTCGTTCAACTCTGTTAGCAGCAACAACATCTCTCTTTCTCTTTCTTGTTCACTCCTCCATCTCTCTCTCTTACTTATTGCATTCTGTTTCTTTTGTTGCAGGCAAATCTGCATGCGGCCAACTAACTGTAAAACATTGCAACGGTCAGCGGCAACATAACAACTGGAAATAGCACAAGCAACAAGTTGCAACAACCACTTGATACCTGCTACCTGCAACTAACAACTAGCAACTAGCAACGTGGGGCTGCCAACAACAACAACGACAATTGCATAAAAATTGAAATTAGATATTGGCGGCGCATCAAATTACCAAATGCTGTTGCTGCTGTCAGAACTATGGCAACGACAATGACAACGACAACAGCAGCAGCAACAGTTGCTCACTTGCAGCAGCAAAGGCCGCTGCGCGGTATTTCAATAATAATTGAAGCTGAGCCAAAGGCAGCAACAGTCAACAGTAACAACAACAACAACAACAACAACAACAACAACAGCAGCAACATTGAAAGCGATGAAATGTCGCTCAAGTCACAGAGCATGTTGTTGGCATTTAGCGACAACAGCAGCAGCAGCAGCAGCAATAGCAGCAGCAACATTAGCAATTTGCAGACGCTGCAAGTTGACCATGCAACTAAAGTTGATTTGGAAACGAGTTGCAATACAACAGCAACAGCAACAACAACAACAGCAACAGCAACGACAGTAACAACAACAGCAACAGAAACAAAATTATATCCACAGCTGCTGCTGCGGATTGGAGCTGACACAGAGACAGGGATAGAGCTAGAGACAGAGATAGAAAAAGAGACAGAGGCCGAGGTTGAGGCTGCAACAGCAGCAACTATAATCAGCTGCAATGTTGATGCTGCTGCGGCTGCTGTTGCTGCTGATGTTAGAAACGTGTTGTTGCCAGCTGTTGGTGAAATTGCTGAGAGCAACAATGGCAACAATGACAACGCTAGTCAGTTGAGTCAGTTAGTCGATTGGACAACGGCAACGAGCAACGAGCACACGGTCAAGATACAAATAGCCAACGGTCAAAGTGCGCCCACAGCAACAGTTGCAGGTGCAGCAACAGCAGCAGCTCAGCGTAAATTGGGCAAACAAATAAGTGTGGTTAAATTGAACGACAGTCAAGGCAATAGCGAAATGTTGTTGCAGCTTAAACAGCAACAGCAGCAGCAACAGTTGCAGCTACAACAACAACAGCAACAACAGCAATCACAACCCTTTCCGCTGCTACAGCTAAAACAGCAGCAACAACAGTTACAAGTGCAGCAACAACAATTGCAGTTACATCAGCAACAGTTGCAGGTACACCAGCAGCAGCAACAACAACAACAGCCCTATCAGCTGTGCTATTTGGTATCAAGTGGACAATATTCACCCTGTGAAACGCTCGACAGTGGCACAGGCAGCGATTTGGAAAGCATTAAATCCCCCGACAGCAACAGTTGCAATTCCAGCAGCAACAGCAACAACAGCGCACCTCAATTGCAGTTGCATTTGAAGACAACACGCATACGTGTGAACAACAGCAACCACAGCAACAACGTCAACTCGAGTGTGACAAGTGGCATGCCACATGTGCCACAACGTGCCTACAGTTTGACCGACGACAGCGAGGAATGTGACGAGAGCAGCAGCTCCCTCAGCAGCAGCGATTCCCTGCACTCGAATGAGGCAGCAACACCTCCACACAAATTGGGCAACCTGTTGCCCAGCTCCCTCTTGCATGACATACGCAACAGGGAGGGTGAGGGGCAAGTCCAAAGCGAGTTGCAACCTGTCTTGCCAGCAACAAAAATTGATGGAAGACCCTTTAAATATGAGGCAGATCAATATTATAATTTCCATGTGCATGAACATGACAATTATCGCAGTTTTGGGCAACAGCAATTGGACAACAGCAATTGGACGGGACAACATCAGCAGCAACACCAGCAACAACAGCAGCAACAGTTGCAGCAAGAGGAAGAGGAGGATGAAGATGCATTTGTAGGATATAAGGATGTGAGACGTGCCACACAAGCATCAACAATACGATCCTCAAAGGGAACTGTCCGTGGCGTCAAGAATCGTGTGCGCAATGGAGTAGCAACATTCTTGCAACTGCAACAGCCCAATGCCAAGGTGAGTCTGAATGAATGGGAATGCGAATGTGAATGTGAGTGTGAATAATGAGTGTGTCAAGATTAATCAATTAATCTTTGCAAATAATTTTGCAAAGCAAGTCAAAGTTGGAAACAAAAAACTTCAGCTCTTGGCTTCTTTTATTTCTAGAGTGAGTGTAAATATAAAGTTGAATATGAATAATGAGTGTGTAGTACAGAAGTTTCGGGATTAACATATGAATAATCTGTGGCTAAAGATTAATCGAGAATCTTTGGGAATAACTAATCAAAGAATAAAATTAAATTGGCTTTAGTCTGAGTATCTTGAGTGTAAAGCGAATAGTTGAATATGAATAATGAGTGTTTAGTACTCAAGTCTGAGTTCTTTTATTTCTATAGTGAGTGTAAATATAAAGTTGAATATGAATAATGAGTGAATAGTACTGAAGTCTGAATTCTTTTATTTCTAGAGTGAGTGTAAATATAAAGTTGAATATGAATAATGAGTGTGTAGTACAGAAGTTTCGGGATTACCATATGAATAATCAGTGGCTAAAGATTAATCGAGAATCTTTGGGAATAACTAATTAAAGAATAAAATTAAATTGGCTTTAGTCTGAGTATCATTTAGTTATAGAGTGAGTGTAAAGTGAATAGTTGAATATGAATAATGAGTGTTTATTACTGAAGGAAATTCGAAAACAAAATGAAATGGACTAATTTTCTCCTTACTTGTCCCCAGTTCGTGTGGGTGTAATGTGATTGTTTCGAGTGTGTATGTGTGAATAATGAGTGTGTAAGAGCAAAGAATATTCAGGAATAAAATAAAAAGTTGGAGTGAATGTTACACCTACATATATGAATAATGAGTATGTGGATTTGTCGAGCACTTTTGAATCTTCAGGAATAATTGTTAAGGCAAATCGAATATAGAAATATTTTAGAATCAAGTAAACGATATGAATACTAACTTGATTTCAATAGCGAGTGCATGGCGAGTGTTTTGAGTGTATAGTATGAATAGTGAGTGTGTGTTTGTGGCAACAAGGAATGTTCAGGAATAAATGAAAGCATTCACATTGCATAATGAATATATTTATAAATACTTACAAGTATGTGTATGTTTATCTGTTTGTAGAATGACTAAATGAATGCACTCACATGCTCGTTATTTGTATTCACATTGTAGTCGCATTTTTGTGTAAATAATTTCTTCATGCGATTCATTGAGAAAGTTATTTCATTATTTTTTTCAACTTTTTGTCTGGATTGAGTCTTTGTGAGTGTGTGTGTGTGTGTGTGTAGAGTCAGCGACCCAAGCAGACGCCCACGCAACACACACACACACACACACACACACACGCACACAGTTATGCAATGCATGTGTGTGTGTGTGTCGTGTCTGTCTTAAAATCTACAGAGTCTACAGTCTTCAAACTCACGCTTCGACTATGTGAAAGTCAGCTTATGTTGTTGTTGCTGTTGTTATTGTTATTGTTGTTGCTGTTGTCGTTGTTGTTATTTTCAAAACTGATTCACAGCCACAACAACAAGAATTTGCTGAAATTCCAAGCAATTTATTATTAACCAAATATTTTTGATTAATTTTAAAAAATAATTTAATTGAATTCAATCAATTTGCAATTTCATCTTTGTCAATTGTTGGTAAAATCAAGTATACGTATGCTATTCAGGGTCTGCCAACTGCCAGCTGCCAACTTCAGCATGTGTTACAAACAGTGCCACAAGGCTATAATACTTTTGCACCTGTTGAGCATATGTATTTATTTCCTTAACTTTGTATACGCTGGTATTTGTTTTAAATCTAAAATTTGTTATAAAAAGCAAATTAACAACTCGTTGTCTATTGACAGATTGTATTTTAGTTGTAGCAGTTATTCTTCTTCTTCTTCTACATTTTCTTCTTCTTCTTCTTTTTCTACATATTCTTCTTCTTGCTTCTTGCTTTAAATTAATCGTTAAGTTGCATACACAATTTGCTGCCAAAAGGGCAGTAAGAAAGCCATGTCTAAATGTCTAAAAGAGGCAAACAGAATTTCCATATAAACAGTGGCCACAAAATGACGAAAGAACCAGGTGAAAAGGGCAGACAGGGGTGTCGAAAAAGAGGGGTAAAAGAGGGGGAGTTAAAGGGAGAAGTGAAGAAAGAGGGGATCTATAGATAGGCTAGCAAATTTGGCGATCACTGAGTTGGGTGTTGGGAAAGTTTTTAGTGTGTGTTTTGGGGCGGAAGTTGTTGGCAGTCAACATCAACATCAACATCGGGGAATACATGGGGAATAGATAATTCGAGTTGTAGATAAAACGGTATAGATACGACCCCATAAATGTAGGGGCCTTAAATGGCGAAGCTGGCCCTGACTAATTGCAGCCGTTGTTGTTGTTTGTAATCTCTGTTACTTTTGATTTCTTTTCGGCTTTCTTTTAGTCCATAAAAAAAAATAAACACTTTTTGAAAGTTCTTAATGGGTCACAAAGCTATTGGCACGTGCATGTCTAAATCTATTGATTGACCAACTGACTGATTGACAGACTGATTGACCTATTTGTAAAGCCGATTGAGCAACACATGGCCGAAAGAAATAACATTAATAACAATAACAATAAGCAGCTCCAATTGCAGCGTTATTGAAATTGCATTAAACACGCATCGTCTAATAAAAAAAGTGTCGACTCATCGAAAGATACACAGATAAACAGATACACAGATACACAGATAAACAGATACAAATGTATCTTTTATTTTACTATATTTTATTATATTGTATCTTTTGTTTGTCTAACGATGATTCGCATGTTTTTTTACCAATGCTGTTACCACCTTTATTTCTTCTCTGTTTTTTATTTCTGCGGCCTTTTGCGAAATCAATTACAAGCATAACTCACAGCACAGTGGGGCAATTTGTATAGTTTATTTGTGCAAAAAACTACACTGATTTTGTCAGTTTTATATTCGTCTCAGAAGCAAACTACGAGCGCTAGATGGCGCCAGTGCTGATACTCCTGTTCTTAGCCATACAAAATTGTTTTTGACATGACTTCTGAATTTGTTATGCAATAATGATGAAATTTGTTAACGTGTATAATTAAAAGAAACTAAATACCTTTGAATGCCAAAATAATTGTTGAGAAATTATAAAAACATTGTTTTAAGTTTAAACATGTTATAAACTACACAAAAAGTAATTAAGAATGTATTTATATATTGTTTAAGATTTTCTAATTATTAATGATAGTTAAAAGTTGTGTTGAAATTTGAAAGAGAAATATCTGATATTTTAGGAACACAAAAACTTTGCGCGATTGTTTTCGAAAGAAATTGTTATCAAAATCTCTAGAGTTTTGTGAAACACAAATATTTCTGTCAATTATATAGATTATCACTCTTTACTACCTGACTTTCAATTAGTATAAAAATGGACAATAACTAATAGTAATATGCAATAAAATGATGTTAAGCACCTTAGGCCAAATCAATGTCTCTATTTAATGGCATTGAAAATGCCGTTACATATATAATACATACTATAATATTTTTGGAACTATCAAATCTATAGCTGTATAGTTGTCTGTCTGTGTGGGCGTGGCGCCTAGTCATTATGTGAACTTTCATTTTCCTATACATAAATAGTTTCGTCAATAGGCAACATTTTGGCTAAATGGCAAAAAGCGGCTCGAAAAAAAAATAACCAAAAATGAGCGTGCTAAATATAAACAGAAATTAGCTAAATTATATTTTAATGGGCGCTCGACTCGTTTTTGCTAAATACTTGTTGATCAAGTAAAAAACGAAAACACAAAAAAAGATATAGAGTCAAGACTCTGGCTCATCTCAAATATGATTAGATAGATTGTTGTTGTAGATGCGCATAATTAACGCATTAGTCGCTCTTTATTATTATAATTTGAGTTGTGTGTTGGCTTTTGGCTTTTGACTTTTTTCAAATGTGAAACAACAACAACAATAACGAAAATTCAACACACAAATTATGCAATCGATTGTTTCGTCAGTTTCCAGCCTCCAGCCCCCTTGTCTCCGTCTTGTAGTCAGTCTCTCTCTGTCTGTCAAATCTGCAAATGATTTCTATATAATTATAATATTGATTTGCCTTTCAAGGTTAACAACGCCAATTTACTTGTTGTTCCCTTTTGTTGGTATTATTATGTGTTGTTTTTTTTCTATGTCTATTTCTATTTCTGCAGGTGCCATAAATATTTCATTGATAGATTTAAATTGTCCAAATCATCATTTGATATCATCCCATACTTTAAGCTCTCTGCGGGGTAAAATGCATAAATTATAATTTATCTCTTGTTGTTGTCTCTTGAAAGAATCGAACCGGAAACTGATTGTGAGACCTGTTCTCAAAATAATACTCAATTTCCTTATCGCTTTCGACCACAGAAAACTCTACAAAAATAGTTAAGAACTCAGCTACAATGAAGAATTCATAATTTCGCAGAGAACTCGTGGCTTTAAATCGCTTTAAATACTTTTTAAATACTTTTAATCTCAATGAAGATTAGACCTATTCTCAGTTTAACAATTAGATACCAAACTGTCACATATCTAACATGTAGATGAATTAGCTGTATGTTAGTTCTAAGTAGTTAACTTTAATGAGATAAATGCCTTACATACAAGTGAAAACACTCTGAACCGATATTTAACATGTAGTTAAGTAAGCTAAAGCTTAGTTTAAATTAAATGACTTTGCTGGAAAGTAAAACTGCATGTTAAGCTTAACATGAGCATGAGAATTTACCCAAAAATTCAATTTCATCAGTTGAGCGCAACTTTCTCAAGTTTTGAAAACTGAAAACTGAATCATTAGTGAGAGAAAAAAGAAGCTTATATCTAACGACTTGAACTAAATATTGAGAAAGCAGATTTTGGAGCTACAAATGCAATGCCCCCACTTTATATTTCTCTCTCTCTCTTTCTCTCTCTTATTCTAACTAACTCTCTCTCTCTCTCTCACTTGCTGCTTTATCTATAGCTATCCCACTCTGTTGACTGCTCTCATTTTGAGGCTAATCACAGTGACAGTTTGTTAAGTGAAGTCATCATTTTAATGCCAACAATTAAACAAAAAAACAACAGATAATAAAAGAAAAAAACATTAGAAAACAAAAATGTGATATTAAAAGTGTCGCTAAAGTGAAAAACAAAAAGAGCAAAGCAAAGAAGAGTAAATGAAAGAAGAGAGTTAAAGCAAAATGCAAATGATCTCGTTAAGAAACAATTTGGCATTTCAGATGAAATACTACATATGTATATAAATTAAAATACAAGCAAAAATTTTTGAACAAAAAGAAAAAAATATGCAAGACAATGCACAATATTTATAGGGGGAGTAAGAGAAAGAGGGGTGGGGAAGGGGAAGGCGAAAGGAGTAACAACACCAAACTTGAAACATAGTTTGAATTCGAACGAAAGTGAAAATGAAAATGAAGATGAGATATACGTGACCAGGCGCAGATTTATGGCTTTGAGAGATTTTTTTTTCTTTCAACGCGTTTTTTTTTCTGCTTTTTTTTTCTTTCTTTTTTTTATATATTTTTTTTGCTGTTTGCTGCAACCGATGGAGGCGCCTCGCATTGTTTTCAGATGCGCCACATCCATACAAATTGTTGGCAAACAATTAAATACAAAAGTTTGTTGGGCGCGTCGTTAGCTGCATTTTAATTTCGAATTTCGAATTTCGAGTTTTGAATTTCGAATTTTTCGATTTGCATTCAGGGCCAAAAGAAAGCAACAGCAAATGGGCTTATTAAAATATCCAATTATTGCTAAATTGAAGTTCGCCTTTTGCCCCAACGAAACGAAATGAAACGAAACGAAAGTGAAATGTTTCACCTCACACATGTGTGTGTGTGTGTGTGTGTGTGTGTGTGTGTGTGTGTGTGTGTGTGTGTGTGGAGTATCTATACGTATGTGTGTGTGTGTGTGTGTGCTAAGAAATCCAATGAACCATCAACCATTCATTGCAAACTGAAATTTAAGCCTCTTCACAACATCGCATCGTGTTTCTGCCATGAGAACCAACTTCAACGTCAACGTCAACAACGATGTGGCTGAATATTGTCGAGTCGGCCACGCCCTGCATTGCCTTGCTATTTTACAGGGTATATCAACTGTCACGAGAAGTTCGTCACGTTTGTGTAACTGATAAAACTCTTTTGTGTTATAAAATAACGCATGAAAATGTTTTACACTCGAATGATAACATTTTTTGGTAGTTATCGATCGATAGTTATCGATCACTTTTACTTATAGATTTACTTGTTTTCTTTGATAGTTTTGGCATAGATCGATCAACAATGTAGCTACCGATATCTATTAATTTGTTGGTATAATTACTGCCTATGGATAAAGCTATCGATAATTACCGATAACAGCGATTTTGTTACTATATAACCCTATTTGCTGTTTTTTATATCGATAAATATTGATAGCTGTTCTATAGCAATGTCTTCAGCCAAGTAGTATGAGTATCTGTTTAAATCATTATCTATACATTCTGCATTCAAAACTTTTGCTAAGAAAGCACTCATTCTTTCAGATACTCATCGATTTGCTGTGTTGTATATCGATAAGTATTAAGAACTCTTCTATAACAATGTATTCAGCCATGTTTAAATCATTGACTATATATTCTTTCAGATACCCATCGATACATTAGTATAAATGATCTGTCAATTGACAAAGATTATGTATCTGATCATGTATTTTATTATAGCTTTTAACAGGTCTTGTATCATTCTTCAAATATTTGCTTGCCCAATTTCTTGTTGCTTTGTCCATATTATTCACATTCATTTCGAATGACACATTCAATGAATAATGGCATTAATTGTTCACGGTGGAGCTACAGGAACTTCTGGTTCTTGATCTTTAATTCTCTTTCTCTTTGTCTTCACAAAATGTCAGAATATTAAGAATATCAAGGTTGTCATTATCATATTATCGATAGAAGATTAATCGAAAGTCATGAATCAAATGACAAAGTGAGAGAAATGAATGTTGTTGAATTTCTTAGGGTATTTGGGTTGGGACTTTGTAGTTGTTGTTGTTGCGTGTTGTTGCTTGTTGTAATGGGCTTTCCCTTCTGATTAGTGGCATTCCCATGCGCCCAATCGATTGTCGGCATCGATAAATGAGATCCCAAGCATTATGTAAGCATAATCAGGCAACGTGTGACGTATTAATTGAACTTTATGGAACCAAAACGAAACGCAACAACTTGTTGTAAGTTGTTGTTGCAATTGCAACTTGTTATTGTTGGTGTTGTTGTTGTTAAAGTCAACTCCTTTTTGCTCACATAATCGAATGTTTTATGGCGTCTCTTCTGAAGATGACGATGACGTTGTCGTTGTCGATGTCGATGATGCTGTCGTTGTTTCTCGACTTGCCTTCGATTGCCAATTCTCCAATCGACGCTTGTCGATCGCAAGTGACCTGCTTTCTCTTTTGTTGTTGTTGTTGTTGTTGTTGTTGTTGCCCACAAGCCTTACCTGTTGCCACTTTTGTTTTAGACCCTGCACTTAAGAAGTACAAAAGGGTCTGTTCAATTTTTGTTAAAACGGAAAAGTGCTTAAAAGGCGGCTAACTCCAGTCGATCATAAAGAGCTAGAGCTACCAAACTTGTCAAATAGGTTCCTGTTTTTATGTTTTACAGTTGAACTTCATTATTCAGTGAAAACTTCATTATGATTGTGTAATAAACTTGGAAGTTATCTGTTAGCAATGCTAACTTAGCATTAATATATTTAACATGAAAATTGTAAATTTCAAATTTGTATAATACTTAAAAATTTAACTCTCTAACTCTTCCTTTTTATCTTTATTATAAATTTATATACTTCTCCTTGATTTTTACTAACTATATTCATTCAAAATATCAATCTTTATGGAAAGTACTTATCTACTGAAAGTTGTACTATAACGAAATGTGAGATGAGAAGACTTTGCTCCTAGTATCTATTTATCTAGATTTCGTTTTTCGGACAGGTTTTTGTTGAACTCGCTACTTTAATTTGTGATTTCTAGTATTTAGGCATGTAACATAGGCATAAGTACACGGTCTACTGCAGTTGAGTTGGCTCGACTTTTTACCAGTTGTTAAGTGACTCTGACTCCGACTCTGACTCTGACTCTGACTTTGGCCTGTCGACGAGTTCTGCAAGAGCACGTGTTAATTGTGGATGCTGGGAAGGCCGCTTTTGGATCACAGTTCAAATGTTCAGAGAAGTCGTTTAATGAGAGGAGGGATGGTGGACTTAAAAGGGAGGGGGGGGGTAAGGAGGTGGGCTAACAAACCACAAAACAAGTTTCAATTTGAAAATACTAAATTTGTTGTTGCCTCAAGGCATCTTTTATCACTTAACATGGCTTTGAACTTTGTTTGCTTTTTTTCAAGAGACACAACACAACTCATCGCACTTCATTTCGCATCGCATCGCATTGTATCACAATCGTCAATCACATCTCAAATGACGCTTAATGGCAATTATTACTGTACCAGTTTTTGTATTGCTTTTTTTTGTTTATTACATTTTTTTTTTTTTATATGTTAAATATGGCATATTACTTGTAAATAACAAGTTAATGGCTCGCTGTCGCGGCTTATGCAAGTCAATGAGCTGTCCGACCAAATGCAAAAATATGCCCAAAATTAGAGATGAGCGTGATGCTAGAGATGTGACATTTGTAACAAATTGAAGTTTGGCAAACGAGCTGAATAAGAATTTATTGTAATGTTTGAAAAGGTACAACATCTCAAATTACAGATGACACCCCAGCGATACAATGCATTAAAATATCGATACTTATCGATTAATCGATTAAGCTGCATATGCAAATATTACAATCTCTTAATATCAGCTAAATGAGAGTGATAATCTTCTTTTAAAATATATTGCATTAATAAATTAAAGAGACGGTTTTCTATCGATTGTGATTGTTGAGAGTTTGATAGTTTTCCATTTGGAAATATATAGAGAGGAGCACAGAAAATAAATTTAAGAATGGAATATCAATATCAATACTATCAATATATCTAAACTGTTGTTAAGTACTTACATAAATCATAGACCAGGTCATCAGTTGATCAAAATATTAGGTATCGATCTGCAAAGATAAGAAAATCCATCTATATTTATCAACGTTTTAAACAATTGCGAGTTATTTGAAGATGAGTAAAGAAAAGTTGTTGGTTTTATTGTACAGAAAACTAAGAGACTTCTTAGCTATGTTCATTCTTCAGTAATGATCTTTATTCGATAACAATATTCGCTTAAGCTCACTCACATCGCTAGCAACAAAGCTTGATCAAGATTCAAGTTACATGCGTTAACTTAATCAAGTTAACCATCTTGTTTGACAAATTTGAGGTATCAGCATAGTTAGCTTAAACTTTAAAGCTGTAAGACTAGTTAACAAAATGTATCAACATAGTATTATATAGCATGTAATCGAACAATTTACATACGCAATTCGCTTTATATGGAGTCGTGTCACATCGATAACAATTTATGATGTCATTTATCACTTGTATAACTCATAAAATTGACAGCACACTTGTCTCTCCCTCTCTTTCTTGCTGTCGCGGGAGTTCAACGATATCTATCGTCTATCGATCGATAGGCAATCCAGTTAATTGGGCTGGCAACTTGGCCAGCTAACGGTAATGCATTGTGGCAGCCAGCTAATTAATGCGGCGCGAAAGAAACGAGTTGCAACTGCAACTGCAAATGGAAATCAAAATGGATAAAATGGCAATTGAAAAATGAAAGAAAAAAAAAAAGCAGAAAGAAAAATCGACAGAGGGAAATGCTTGATTGCATTGCATTGAGTTTTCACTTCGATTGCGCCTCGTGAAAATTTGCTGTTAAATTCGAGACGCCTTGTAAATATCGTTAGATAATTTTAATGCCCATTTACACAAATTAGTTATGCGTAATTTTCAATTGGTTTTTCATTCGTTGCGATTCGATTTGATCGTGGTTATTACTTATTTAACATCGTTCAGGCATTCGCCTTGGCCTGGCCTCTTTCCACTTCTCCTCTTCTTTCCACTTCTCCTCACCATTTCTGTCTCCCTCTCTCCACAACTCGAGTGTAGTTTGTCTGTAGTCTGTTGTCTCTACAGTCTCTTCTGTAAGCTACAAGTATAATCAAAGCTTGCCAAATTGTTCAAGTAGCTGATACCCTGTAGTCATCAATCATCTCTTCTTATACTAAGTTATCGATTAATCGATTAACTCACAAGTTTCCATAACGAAATTAGCTTCAAGTTATCAGTGAATTAAATAAATACATTTTCCTAGTCGTTTTTATGTTCAGCACTGTATACTCTGTAATTTCTTATCTGCAGGGTATCTACAATGTATCCGCTACGCATTTGACTTGGCTACAATAAATTCTTTTGCACTTGTTGTTATTGGCAATTAAATAATCAGCGCTTTGCCACAAATTGCCGAGCCTCGAAACGAGGCTTCAAAACAGTGAAACAATTTTGAATGAGAAGCGCAAAGAAAGGCGCGGTAGCTAGTTAGATAAATATAGATAAATATAGGAATAAACAGATAGAGTAAGATTAAGAGAGAGAGTGAAAGATACTTATAAGGAGAGGCTTAAATTTAAAGTAACTGTTAATTGGTTTAGACTTATAATCTAGTCTGATAATCAAATTGGAAACCAAAAATAATTCTTATTCTCGTAGATATAATAAATACTTTTTGTAAAGATACATTTCCTTATAAGAACTCGAGTTCAGAGCTTCTTTAAAAGTTTTGTTTATCAAGACAATTAAAACTTTTCACAGTATGAGTTTTAGGAATTCGAAGACAGCATCTTGAGAAATTCCACATAACATTATAAAATAACTGATTTTTATTGTATCTGCAGAAAGAGAAGAAGTCTTTGTTCTTTTGTGTTGATTTGTTTTGTCCCACTGTGCGCAGTGTAGTCTATTCAATTCTCAGTGGTTTGTTAATGGCATTTACAAAGTGAGCCGCATAAAAGCAAACTTAACTTGACTTGGTTTCTTTACAAATATTTTGCTTGTCGCAATTAGCAGACAATTATGTGTATCTATGTATGTATGTATGTAGCAACTGTATGTATCTGTATCTTTATGTTTACTCAAGGTCACAACTAATAGACAGAGAGAGAGACAGAGATAAAAATAAGATTGAGTTCATGTGCTGTAATAAGTTTTATAGTTAAAAATTATATTCTTCAAATTGATCCGAGATAAATGGTTGTTGTTATAATATTAATAAAATATTGTTTTCTTAATATTCTTAATATTCTTAATATTTTTGTGAGCCTCTTGTTCGTTTCCAATTTAATCTATGAATATTTTCATTTCATTTTTAACTTCTTTGCAGAACTACAAGGAGAAGGATGTGGGCAAAGTTGTGTTATATACGACGAGCATGGGCATCATACGAGATACTTATGGAAAATGTGCGAATGTTAAGCAAATATTGCGTACACTGCTCATCAAGTTTGAGGAACGTGATGTCTTCATGAGTGTCGAGTACCAACAGGAGATGCGAGATCGTATGCAACATGAATCGATACGTGTGCCACAGTTATTTGTTGAAGGTCAATACATTGGTGTAAGTATCTCAAAGATACATTTTCATCAATTGGAATGTTAACATTATTTATATCTCTCACACATACACACACACACACAGGATGCCGACACTGTGGAGCGTCTAAATGAAAGCGGCGAACTGCGTCAACTGCTGAGACCCTATAAGGTAAGTTAGTTTAACAAACTCCTTGCAATTAAATACCCTATAATACAAATGTCTATCACTTTTTAGTCCATTTCCACGGCGTACACCTGCCAGACGTGTGGTGGCTATCGATTGTTGCCGTGTTCTTCGTGCAACGGTTCCAAGAAATCTGTACATCGAAATCATTTCACCGCCGAGTTTGTGGCTCTCAAATGCATGAATTGCGATGAGGTCGGTCTGGTCAAGTGTCCCAATTGCTAGGAATCCACAACACGATAACGATAACGATAACTTGCAACCTGCAGTCTGCAACTGGCGACCGAAGCTGTCTAAATTTTATTTATTCACTCGCGTACCATTTTTTTCGTTTCGTATCTTAGTAATTTAACGATATCTATTGAAATCAATAATTTTTTTTTTTTGAGATATATATTACTATTTTTTTTTTTTTTGTACATGTATCTACTTAAGTTACGAAACGCAAATGTAGTCGTTTGTTTTATATTAACAGTTGTGATATTTGAATCAGTTTTGCTGCCAAAAGTTTCGCATATTTGAAACTTGAGCACAGCATCTGACAGAGATGGCCCTGGGAAAGTGAACGTATGTAGCTGCACAATAAATATATACAGATATTTACTCATACATCCAAGTTGTTTTTAGTGACCTATGTGTATGAGAATTTATGATAAAGATACTATTTGACAAGGCAAGTTTCATGTTTCAATGTGAATTCGTTAAATAAACGATGATATGAATGACGAAACATGTATTAAAAGAATCCGCTTTAATTTATTTAATTCATAATTACATTTGGTTTCTTCTTAAAAAAAATCATTTTGTTAGTATAAAAAATTGATTTTTGCCTGCCTAATATAAGGACAATCATACAATCATTTTATATCGCCTATACAAAATATGCAAATATTAAAAAAATCAACCGCCATAAGTTTGATTTTTCCTAATCCAAAATTAACGCAAAATAGTTAGAAAAACAAATTTGTTGTTCTAAAAAGCGGCGCAATAGATATCTCCAAAATGTTTGCAATATTTTAAAATTTGGAATATTTTAGAGCGAGTGCTCACTCGCCAGAATCAGCCAAATATGAGATATCAATAAAAATATACAAGCTTTATTGGTTTTTTGTTTTTGTTGAATTTTCTAAATGTTTCCAGAATTTGCCTGATTTCTTAGACAATATTTAAAGGAACTAGGCCCCCAGAAGGGCTAAAAGACGAAACATATTTAAAAAAATCCGCTTGAGTTTATCTAATTTCGAATTTCATTGAATTGTTAAGAAAATAGTTTTGTTACTCTTTTTATTTAATTTTTTTTTAAGCGCGCCGCCAAACTGTTTTTCACCTTTTTGGTGCATACTTTTAGGCTGAGGGCACTAATGCGATTTTCACTCTTAAGTGAGACAAACCCAAAGGTGTCACGTTTCACAGTGATCACGACATTCATTGTTTGCTAGCGCCGCTGTCAGAACTTTCGCACAGCATACTTTTGAGCTCAGTTAACAGTGGGTTGATTAAATACTTATTTTTTAGTTAAATTAAAACTCCAGCGCTGTTATTGATAATTAATCATTTATTATATAATACTGATACTGATTTAATTACTTAAATGCTAACAAAATATTAAAAGGTGCTTACTGCAGCAGAAACCAAAAAGTGCTGCATAGTTTCAGGCTGCAACCAAAACTTCGTTTATTTTAAGTTTTCTTTTATATTTATTTATATAACCAAAATTCAAGCAACTCTGGTTGCTATCGAGGAAGCAATGACTGAACGCAATGGACGAATTGAAGGACATTAATAAGAAGCAGAACATTGGCCGCAAAGTGATTTTCATGAAGATAAAGGTTTTCTTCAGAAAAGCTCAATCTTCTTGAAAATCACTTTGCAGCAAATGTTTTACTTTTTGATTAAGTCCTTCAATTCGTCTACTTCGTTCACTCATAGATTCCCCGAGTAGCAATCAGAATTGGTCATACCCCAAATTTATTGGTTTCTGGTTCCATTAACAACTGATTAGGATGAGAATCAGCTGGAGTGCATATATATATCGTGGTATCTGATGAAAATGGCTCTTTTCTGACTGCATTCCTGGAACGAGTGTCCTGCCTTTGTTTGGTCTACGCTCCTGATAATGTGCATCACTGTCCATTTGTCGACTTGATTCCATCAGGAGATTGACTCACAACATCATCATCATCATCATAATGTGCATTAGTTTGAGTTGTTCGATTACAGGATTACAGATTCCATGGGGAATGGGAGCTAAAGTCAAAGAAGAACCTGAAACAGATGAATCCAGCTGCTGCATAAATTATTCTGATTTAAATCTATTTATCTAGCTTAAAAGTGCAAAATTGTGTGTTTTTACTTACGTTTTTATTGCATTGCAAACGTTTTATAATTAAATATGCTTCGTAATGCAAAAAAAATAAGAAAAAAAAGAATGCAGAACAATTTTATGACACAGACAGTTTGGAATTTGTTTGATGAATGAATAAAATGAGATCTGTCAAAAGACAGGAAATCTAAAATGGCGAACAGCCAACTTCGCTTTATTCCATATTCTTACAGGCATGCATTCTGTAAGTAATCGATAACACATAATAGTAATGGGACTCTTCTCCAAATATGCAAAGCATTGCTGGCAATATTTTTGCGATTATATCAAACTTGCAGAATATGTCGAAGCACATAAAAATTGTGTAATTCATTTATCAATTATCTTGTTTTATATAAATGTTGATTAATAAAAGAATTAATAAAGCTCTCCAACAATTTCTCCCTCCGATACTTTCCCTAATAATGATTAGACAGAAAGATCTAAACTTTTACTATTTTAAACATTTTATTGTAATGTTTATTCGCATAGTAATTTGTTAATTTGTTAATTCGTTAATCCGTTTAGTTTTTTCAGTTGAATGTCCTTGATTTTAGTTAGAATAATATATGAAATATGAAACTGCATCTTCTTTCAGTTGCTCCATTTTGATTGATTGATTACTTTTCACCGCCAATGGCCATGGTGGTAAGGAAATAGAATCCAGACCAGCTTAGGTATTTGATTGGATCGCCAGATCCCTCAATCTTTCTCTCACTGTATTCAGATCCATATTTGGCCATAAAGGCCAAAAAGGCCATGCCTCCCATAACCCAGCTACTTTCATTTACAGCCAAATAGCAGAGAGATGTAATGTTGCCCAATATGGTTAAGAGTTTCAATGTCTGGGTTGCCTCATCACTATCATCACTTCCCTTAACGAATGCAACAAAAACCGATATCGCCAATGGCACAATGAAGACTCCATGGCCCAAAGCAATAGTATTGCTTTCACCTCCAAAAAATAGATCGATATTGACCAAAGGCAATGGAATGATTTCCATAATTGAATTGGTTGTTTCCTTTGCATCCTGTACAGTTGAATCCCCGGTTAGACAGTTGACGAGACCCAAGAGACCATGACAGAATCCAATTACACAGGCTGAGAATGCATATGGATGATCCTGAGGTCCCATCGCATAGAATCCATATCCTGTAGCGCCGCAGAGCACGGCATTCAATACTCCAGATACCGCTGAATTGTCCGACATATTATCGCCCTTTTTCCTTTCTCTTCAGAAAACGTTAGAACGGTTAATGGAACTTGTGAATTTTGATTACGAAACGCAAAACGATAATTTTTCAAAATGTTCAAGAGAAAGCAAAAAAGAAAAATTAAATTTACAAAATTTTTAGAGTTTTTCCTCTCGATGTGTCGACCGAATTGCTGAAAGTGTTGTGTGCTTATGATATAGCCCCAGTTAGAATTTTCCGACGGCTACTTTGATTGAATTTTTACAGGTAACTCTGAAAAATTGGGAGTAAATAAATCTAGGAAAAAGTAATCTCAGTAATCTCTGGATTTTCTTTAAGTAATGAAAACAATTGAACTAATGTTCGTATTCTCATATGATTGCATCCTCTCGAGATAGAGAACCACTTAATTAAGTGAGAGAAATGCAGAGGATAGGGATAGGATATCATAAATACTAAGAATATATATTTAAAAGACAATTGAATTTAGATTATATTTCTTGGAATTTGCGTACATATTTTGTAAGTTTGTTTCGTTATGGTCTTTGGTTTCGATCAGTGGCATCCTGGCATCTGCCTGGTTTGGTAAGATGAAGAAGAATTCTTAACATTCTTGTTACAAAACCATGTAAACGGACCACGATCTGGAACATCATCCGAATCCGATGATGCTAATGTTAGTTCGTCAAATTCATCCTCGCTGTCCTCGTCCACATCGGAGCCGAAGATAGAGGAGTAATCATCCTGGAAGCCAGCATCTTGTCGTAGATTTGTCAGAGATTGAGACTGGGACTGATTGTTTATAAAGATTTCTACATTATCCTCCGTATAGTCAATGATATGACGTTGTGTCTTGTTTAGATATTGCTTTTGCCTTAAATAGATCTTCAGAATACCCTTTAATCCGATAAATGTGAGTCCTCCCAGGAGTGTGCGATAGTGTGGCGTTGCCATATGTCGATAAAAGATATTCCCCATCAAATTGGCAATACTTGGTAAAATAATCGCACCGCAAATGATGCGGCTTATGTCGATGGGATCATTGGGAACCACTGGCGTTGCCTGATAACCATCATCACTCTGGGCATCAAGGAACCAATTAACGAACGGCAATTTTCGAACAATCCCATGACGATTGTTCCAAAGTCTTAGGACGGCTTCCTCCCAGCGAATGAGACGAGTGAGGACCAAGGCAACGGGTATGGTGGGTAAGCCGATGAGTAGAAATATGGGATCACCTTTCTCCATCAATTCAATGCCACGTTGATGGCCAAATACCTGGATGACTGTAATGCCGCCATATGTGACTGCTGCCCAATAGACGGAACCCAGAAAGGCGCTGACAGCAACAAAGGGACTACACTTTCGGATGAGATCCTGACAACCCTCAAGGATGATGGCCATGCGACTGACCCTGGGAAAGAGCATCAAATATTCCATACGGCATTGCATGCAATACACTTTCTTTCGGGAATTCCAATTCTGCTTCTCATCAATCCAACGATAAAGGCAACTCTCATGCACCCACTTTGTACTGCCACGACATTGACATGGATGCAACCATTTGGCACGAGGATTCTCTAACTCTGTACCAAAGCATATCCAACAAGTGCGCTCCGATTCCGAATCCGATTCCGTCTCTCTTTCTGTTTCTTCATTTGTCATCATTGTCTCTGGTTCCATCATGATCAGCTATTCAATCAGTCCCTCGTTTCGTTGGCGATAACCAGGCAGATTAGTATATATATAAATATTTAAGAATTGGAAAAAACAAATATAGAGCAAGTTTAAAATGTGCGACAGGGAGTGAGTTACTTATTTTTAATAAGCTTGCTCCACTTTCAAATAAATTATAGAAACTAAGCCATCTAAGTTTTTACTTATATTGTGCCATTGGCGATATCGGTTTTTGTTGCATTCGTTAAGGGAAGTGACGATAGCGATGAGGCAACCCAGACATTGAAACTCTTAACCATATTGGGCAACATTACATCTCTCTGCTATTTGGCTGTAAATGAAAGTAGCTGGGTTATGGGAGGCATGGCCTTTTTGGCCTTTATGGCCAAATATGGATCTGAATACAGTGAGAGAAAGATTGAGGGATCTGGCGATTCAATCAAATACCTAAGCTGGTCTGGATTCTATTTCCTTACCACCATGGCCATTGGCGGTGAAAAGTAATCAATCAATCAAAATGGAGCAACTGAAAGAAGATGCAGTTTCATATTTCATATATTATTCTAACTAAAATCAAGGACATTCAACTGAAAAAACTAAACGGATTAACGAATTAACAAATTAACAAATTACTATGCGAATAAACATTACAATAAAATGTTTAAAATAGTAAAAGTTTAGATCTTTCTGTCTAATCATTATTAGGGAAAGTATCGGAGGGAGAAATTGTTGGAGAGCTTTATTAATTCTTTTATTAATCAACATTTATATAAAACAAGATAATTGATAAATGAATTACACAATTTTTATGTGCTTCGACATATTCTGCAAGTTTGATATAATCGCAAAAATATTGCCAGCAATGCTTTGCATATTTGGAGAAGAGTCCCATTACTATTATGTGTTATCGATTACTTACAGAATGCATGCCTGTAAGAATATGGAATAAAGCGAAGTTGGCTGTTCGCCATTTTAGATTTCCTGTCTTTTGACAGATCTCATTTTATTCATTCATCAAACAAATTCCAAACTGTCTGTGTCATAAAATTGTTCTGCATTCTTTTTTTCTTATTTTTTTGCATTACGAAGCATATTTAATTATAAAACGTTTGCAATGCAATAAAAACGTAAGTAAAAACACACAATTTTGCACTTTTAAGCTAGATAAATAGATTTAAATCAGAATAATTTATGCAGCAGCTGGATTCATCTGTTTCAGGTTCTTCTTTGACTTTTGCTCGTCTTCCCCATGGAATCTGTAATCCTGTAATCGAACAACTCAAACTAATGCACATTATGATGATGATGATGATGTTGTGAGTCAATCTCCTGATGGAATCAAGTCGACAAATGGACAGTGATGCACATTATCAGGAGCGTAGACCAAACAAAGGCAGGACACTCGTTCCAGGAATGCAGTCAGAAAAGAGCCATTTTCATTAGATACCACGATATATGTATATATGCACTCCAGCTGATTCTAATCCTTATCAGTTGTTAATGGAACCAGAAACCAATAAATTTGGGGTATGACCAATTCTGATTGCTACTCGGGGAATCTATGAGTGAACGAAGTAGACGAATTGAAGGACTTAATCAAAAAGTAAAACATTTGCTGCAAAGTGATTTTCAAGAAGATTGAGCTTTTCTGAAGATAACCTTTATCTTCATGAAAATCACTTTGCGGCCAATGTTCTGCTTCTTATTAATGTCCTTCAATTCGTCCATTGCGTTCAGTCATTGCTTCCTCGATAGCAACCAGAGTTGCTTGAATTGGCCAAATAAGTTCAAATCCAGTTCAATTTTATAAAACACTTTGAAGATATCTTAATGTTAATTTCTATACCCCAACTATAAAAAAATGTAATTAAAATATCAAACTATTTTATTTTATACTCTACTCTCTGCAGTGCCGTATTAATATTTTTGTTAAGCTATTATTCAGTTATACTATATAAGTTTTATATTTTAAGTTTTATTTAAGGCCATAAGAGTTATGTACAAATAACTGAATACACATAAAGAGAATCATATTATTTTTTTAAAGAATACAAATACAAAATAGATCTTTGCATGGTATTTAAGATGCTTAACTCCAAGAAAATATGCACACAAAGTAAAATATCTGCTTGCTTGTAAATCGAGATGAATCCGCTTCCTATATAAAGTACTTTTATATAGTATTATAATACCATGAGACTCTATGACTTTTTCAACTTTATAGTACAAGTTATAATGGTAGTTATTTATGGTTTATAGGTCGTAAAACTTGCAGTTGTGGGTTTCAAATGGAATTCAAGTTGAGAATGTAAAGAGTTGTTGTTGTTGTTGTACTAAGTAGTACTGAAGTATTGAAGTATTGAAGTGTTTGATAACTATTGCAATGACTTGACAATGTCAGTCAGTTACAGACTGATATCCGATTGGCCCCGCCCGGGGCTTGAGACTTGGAGGCCCAACCTAAGCCCATAATGCTAGGCCTCAATGACAATAAGAACTAATAAATTTTAAGACTTAATGTCAACAAATGTTATGAGGATGGAGTACAAGTATTGTAAGTACACGATACCACGCGTCACAGCACCTCTATCTCTCTCACTCTCACTCTATATCTCTCTCTATCTATCTCTCTCTCTCTCTCGCTCAAATGCATAACGCCCCGAGAGGTTGAAAAACCACAGAGCGTGCTCAATGACCATGACGCCCCAAAAAGTTGTCGTTGTAAAATTCATTTAGTTGCGTCTTGAGCTTGTTTATTGTTTATTTTATGACTTATGTTGCGCTGAAGCGAAGCTAGAGTTGATACTATTCTTACCACACCTCATCTACTGGGTGTTTATATTTTTGTAGACCCTGTACTTGAAATGTAAATACTGAAAATAATATGTAAAAAGAACTGTTACTGTTAAATTAATTTTTATTTTAAAAATTGTTTATATAAATATATCTTAGCTATTTTGTGTGAAAATTTCAGCCCGTATCTCTTCTCATTTCGTCTTCACTATGATTAGTCAGGACAAAGAGTTTTTTATATATACAGAAAACATTTCCACAGTGCGAAACTGTTTTGAAAATTTCATCAAGTTTCGATATCAATCAAAATTAATAATAAACTCATAAATGATAGTAAGAAATTTGTGTTCTACCAAATTCTGTAAATTTTAATAGTTAAAAAATGGAAAATAGTGAAAATAAAATTGTTTTGTTGCATATTAAAAGATTCGGGAATCTGAACCGCAAACCGAATCGAGCTTTTCCAATCTTTTAAGTGGTTGTATATGTCCTATATGTTTTATTTGATATGTTAGTTATATGGTATATATAGGTATAGAGTATAGGGTCTCTCACTGTCGGGTTCGCTCGAATGTAGTCGCTTTTTTACTAGTTTTATTTTATGATTGGCAGCTGACGAAATGTTTAAATCAAGAACTGGTTGTTACAAAACTGTCTGTTATCATAAGTAATTGGCTGTCATTGTCTTTGGCCCGAGCTACAACTCCAACTTAAACTTTAACTCTAGTTCCAGTTCCAGTTCCGTGAACTAAGCTCAAATAAGCCTCGCATGCTATAAAAGGCTTAAAGACAGAGAGAGAGTGAGAGAGAGGGAGAGAGAGAGAAGTAGAGATTGAGAGATATGATGAAGTCATCTGCAGCTAACCGATTTGCCATTTGACATTGATTTAACTGACCCATGATAAGGTGCCAGACATGGGAGCTTATTGTTCTATCTTTACCACATATTACAATGATACCCTTTGCCCTCATACCCTATACCCTATACCCTATACCCACGTACCCACATACCCTATTTAAATTACACTGCCAGAAAGGCGTCAGCAGACTGTGTAGATATCCTTACTATTCTTATTCTCATGACTTACCATATTTATCTCTTTATAAATACCAAAAGCAATACCCTAACATATATACCCTGTAGTTGTGTTGAACTTTTTTCTTTGGAGAGATTGTTGAGTTGAATCAAGTCATTTATTGTTCATGGTAAACTATTAAAATAAACAATATTAAAATACGATTAACTAGTTTTCAATTTAAACTTGATTTCAAGAATATCACTTGATTATTCTCAGTGTAGCTATTCATACATCCGGCTGACTACACATCGAGTGGCACTCAATTGTCGAGACCCTGGGGCGACCCTCCGCACAACCACACACACACACACACACACACACAGCTACACTTGGGGTCGTTTATTGAACCCTTCATCGATCCAAAGTTAACGCATTGTGGGAAAATTAGATTTATTACTTGAACCCAAAAGAAAAAAAAAGAGAAAAAATCGATGATTAAGGAAATTTTGAATACACTTGAAAAACGAGACTCTGTTCGTGTTTTGGGGATCATCACAAAACACCCACTGTATGAGTATGAATATGAGTACAAGTACGAGTACTCATTCACTCGCACTCATTCCATTCAGTTGATTCTTGCCTGCAGGCGCTCTTCAGAGCTTTAGAATGTTTGCCACATGAAGCTGCTCCAAATACTAGATAACAATAACAATAATAGTAGTCAATAGAAGAAGAAGAACAAGAAGAAGATGAAGAAGAAGAGTGATAACAACAACAACAACAATAATATGTTTAACACATATCTAGCTAGACATGATTTGTGTCCAACTGAACTTTGAAAAGAACTTTCTAAGTATAAACTTCCTTTCATTCCTAATTCACAGATCCTTCAATCTATGAATAAGAACTCAAGATAGAAATGGATATAGTGATAAAGTCAAGATAAAGTTAGAAATATATATAGTCGGTTTTATATCTATAAGATATGAAGTTTGTACTCCTTTGAGTCCTTACTGAACTTTGAAAAGAACATTCCAGCTATACACTTTCTTTTAGTTAACTCCAATCTACAAACAATAACTCGACATAGAAATGGATATGGTGATAAAGTCGAGATAAGGTTAGAGATAGTTTTAGTCGATCTTACATGGTTTTTTCCATATCCAAATTAACTTTAGTGCTAAATCATAACAGAGCTGAAATCTGTCATAAATAAAAAGTTCCGAGTTAAGAAAAGTTCAGTTCTAAAGAAGTTACAAGGATAAGCTACAAAGCACTATAAGCCATCAGCTATCAGCTATCATCTATTATAGATTCCTCTTTCTTTCTTTTTTTAATTCCCTTCTCGTTCTTTCCCTGTCTTTCCTTAAGTTAACATCTTACATTTTGTGTCTTGCCATTCATCATCATCAATCCTTTTAATTGATCTTTAAGCTTCTACTTTAACATTTGTAACTTAGTATCTTCCATCTTCAACTTTTCCCTTTTGCTTCCCTGTCAATCTTCTTTACAATGTATCTGATAAGATTCTTTTGTTAATCTTCCATTCTTTCGAAATGTGATATATTTATCGGGGGAATCAGAAGCATAACTCTGTTTCCCTTTCCTCTATCAGTTTCACAAATTCGAACCCACAAAAATAAAAATGTAGCTGATCAGCTTTAGTTTAAAATTATAGTCATAGTTTTTAAAGTCTTAAATTGTTGAATTGTTTATCATGGTCTGGACTGTTTTGTGGTTATCAGAAAGATGTTGGAACTGTCAACGCACTCTT
This sequence comes from Drosophila testacea, assembly GCA_035043265.1. NCBI lineage: Eukaryota > Metazoa > Arthropoda > Insecta > Diptera > Drosophilidae > Drosophila > Drosophila testacea. Next base: position 177,645 of record JAWNND010001082.1, on the reverse strand, counting down.
GAACATCCTTATCTCTGACTATATCTTGAGGAGGGAGGTGGGAGGTGGGAGGTGGGAAATAAGTGCTATATACACTAGGTACACGGTATACTTTCAACTGCTGCAATCATATTTCTAGTTTTTCTAGTTTCTTTATTTATTAGATCGTTTCTTATAAAATGGGAAATGAGAAACGATTCCACAGTTCCATATCTCTCGCTCTCGCTCTCGCTCTCGCTCTCTTCCTTATCAACAATGCTCCAGTTTTTACCTGCACCTATCTAATTTATACATTTATACACATTTGAAAGTCTGTTTGTCGTTTGAATTTCCATTTCCATTTTCATTCTGATTCTGATTCTGATTTTCATTCTCATTCCCATTTTCATTTCGGTGATTAAATGAAATTGATATTAAAATTGAAATTGAATTAGAAATTGAAATTGAAATTGAAATCGAAACTGAAAATCATTTATAAACAAAACAAAATTAATTGCATCGCTTCAACTATTTGACATACACTTTAATCAAATTGAAAACTAACACACACACAACACACACACACACACACACATAGACACCTGTTAATACCCATAAAGTAGTTTGCACTGTGGAATATTTAAGCACATTTTGTGATAATCTATTGAAAAATTAAGAAAGTTGTATTAAAGTCTACAAAAAGTGAGTATGCTCGATTATGGAAAGCCCAGCACCTAAAAATATCCAAGTTACTCTATTAAACACTCTTGTTAATATCTCAAGTTAATTCATTTAATTATTTATTTAAATTCAAAGCAGTTGCTAATTAAAATTATCTTAATTGACAATAATTATATTTAAAGGCTATTCTAAAGAAATTAAATTAATATTAAACTTGTTATATTTAACATACTTTTATTTTCAATAAAAAGCCATAAGTAAATTCTGAATTCTGTCAAAACTATTACAATACTCACTGTCTTGACTACTTGGGTTTGTTTTTGAAATCTATAATCCCTAAATTATAATGTCATGAAGTTACAAGTTCAACTCTCGTTGAAGAGATCAATATTTACTTATTGTTAATATCAATTATGATTGAAATCAAGTGTTATTTATTTGACCATACAATAGATGCATTTGTCCCACTGTGCAGTCAGATTCGTAACTATTACTATTAAGGGGGTGTTGATAAATTAACGTGATTGTTAATAATGCATATCAATTGGGCAATTCAATATTTTATTTGTGCCATCGATTTGGCCGCATTTAAAGTCGATCGATACTCGCTTTTATTATTGCTGTTGTTGTTGTAGTTGTTGTTGTAGTTGTTGTTGTTCTTTAGGCCAATTCTCATGTTTATTTGATAGGGCCAAGAGTGAACTTATTGGCCATATAGAAGCATTAAATATTAACATTCATCAGGCATTCCGGTTTCTTGCTTTTTTTATTGTTATTGTTGTTGTTGTTGTTGTTGTTGTTCTTAAGCCTGCGCAAGAAGAATGCCGAAGAAGAAAGAAGAGGAAGGCTAGAAGACCAGAAGACTAAAGACAAAAGACGATAACGATGACGATGACGATGACCCATAACGAGGCTGTGGCAACAACATTGTTTTTAAGATCGTAAAATTCTCGGCCCATAGCTAAACAAACCGAGAATCAAGAATCGAGAAGCGAGAATCGAGATGCGAGAATCGGGAAGCGAGAATCGAGAAGAGAACTTAAGAATGCGAAATGCTGTAAACTTCTTTTTGGAATTAGAATGTAAAGTGAAAGGAGTTCTACAGGTTAATGCCATGCTATGCCAAGCCGAAAAAATTCCCCCAACAACAACAACAACGAGGCTGAAGACTGTAGACTGTAGTCTGTAGAATGAAGACTGTGGACTGTGGACTGAAGACTCCGGGATGCCAAAGACAGACTCAGAGTCAAAGTTAAAGTTAAAGTTAAAATTAAAGCTAAAGTTGTTGCCGGTTCAAGAAGAAGCCTGCTGAGTTGTAGGAATTAAGGGGAGAAGGGGGAGACTAGTGGTAACTAAGGAGAGGAAAAGAGACATTCATCTCCCTCTCTCTCACTCACGCACTCTTTCTTACACTCTCTCTCTCTCCCTCGCTCTCTCTGTCTTAAACTGTCTTGTCTTCACGCTGTTGTTTTAATGAATGAGGAATGGGATTTCATGAAAATTGTCTGGGCACGATATGAGCCAATGTCTTAGCCAGTTCAGCCAGTTGGAGAGTTAGCACAAACACACACACACACACACACACACACACACACACATGCTACTTGCAACATGCGGCACTTGCAACCATTTCACTTGTTAAGCAAAATTAACGCGACTCGTCTAAGAATTCATAAAAAAAGCCCTCGAAACCGTATGAGGAAGTGATGTGGGAGTATTAAAGAGAGATAGATAGCTGGATGGAGAACAAGAAAGAGATGGACATAAATGTCAATAATAAATACCATCAACAATGTTGGAAAAGCTGATTAAATCTTAAAAGAAAAACCATCATAAAAACATATCTAATTAGCAGCAACATAACTTTTGTTTTGGGAAATCTCTTCATTACATTACAGCCAAGTTTAAGACTCATTAATGTAGTTAATGAAAATTATTGTTAACAGTTGACAGAAACTAAACCACAGTGTATAGAATTCTAGATTTTTTAAAGTTATAAATTTATCTTATAATTATTATTGTAGTATTATAATTAATCAAAAATATATTGTAAAATAAAGCAAACCAAATGAAAGCAGATTTTCCATCTTTCTGTTCAACTTTAGATATTGTTACCTTAGAAAAGGTAACTTTATATAGTATAGTTCCTATGGCAGCTGTTTGATATAGTCATCCGATCTAGATCAAAATTTGGTCAAGATATAAATTATATAAGATATATATCTGTAAGTTTGGTTGAGATAGCTTTAGAAACAACAAAGGTATTCATACTTATAGTTAACTTGCATCCGATTGTTCCTATGGCAGCTATATGATATTGTCATCCGATCTAGACCAAAGTAAATTTCTCAGAGTGCAATGTATAGTACAAAATACATAATCTGTGAGTTCGGTTTTGATAGCCCAAAAGACACACAATTTGTTCATACTAAACAATTTTGAACCTTCACTCCGAATTTGAACCTTTTTTCAGCCTCGTAGCTCTTCCCATTTCGTCTCCACGATGATGACTCAGGGAATCAGTCAGGACAAAACTTTTCTATATATAGATGTAAATAATTTTCTTTTTGGCCATCGAAAATATGTGTTTTCTAAATTAGACTAACTGAAATATTGAACGATTTGCTGGACACTTTCCTACAACTTCTTTCACCTTTCTTCATCTATTTTTTCTTCTATATATTCTCTTTCTTTTTGTCATCTGCTGCTTTAATCTGATTCATTTTGATAGAAAGTCAGACCATGACTATTAATTGTTGGCCTAAGCGATGGATTGGCATTAAGATAATTTGGGTTTTAAAAGAATGCAAATGACAGCATGTCATGTTAGAGGGAGAAAAGGAAATGAGCGAGAGATAGAGAGAGAGAGGGATACGAATAGAGATATCTGTTGAGTGAGTTGACAGATTGGATGGACGAGGCCTATTGTTGTCGCTTTTCGTGGCACATATGGAAGAGATACTCGTACTTGTAGCTGTGGCAACAACATCAGCTTGCGGAAGCAGATTATTAACACCGAAATAGTTTTATGTAGGATTAGTGACAAATATTTCAAGGGGCCCAACAAGCTGGAGGGAGGAGAAGGAGGAATAGGAGAAACAGACAAGACAGAGAGACAGAGAGGCGTGTGGGCGGCTGTCGAGACGAAGACAACGGTTGCCACAATGGCCTGGCAACGTGGCAACTGCGAGACGCAACACACGGCAACAACAGCAGCAGCAACAACAGCAACAACAACAGCAGCAATAACAACAACGAGAACAACAACAACTACAACAATTGGAACAAGCTAAATATTTTAGTTTCAGCCTTTCAAAGATTTAATACCCTATCAAAAATAAATAATTGGCATAACATCAAAATAATACTTGTCATAAATATGTTTTAAACAATTGTATTAAAATGATTAAATTATTATATAATCTTAATAGACATAATGCAACACTAATTTACCTTTTGAAAACACATAACATTTATTTTAGACTCTTTATGTTAAACAAGTTCATTGTAAATTTCTTGAAAAACAAACAAAAACTCGGATTTTCCTATAGATCGATCCTATATAGCTATAAAGTGATATAACATACTAAATAGATATATTATAATATAAAAAACATTACTCTGATTTTAATTAAAACTGGAAAGTCTTATTCTTGTGATGTTTATCTTCTATATGCATATATAAAACTCCTTGTCATGACTGATTCACTGACAGATCGTTGTGAAGACGAAATGGGAAGAGCTACGGGTCTTAAATTTACACACAACATAGCTGAGATATAATTATCGTGCAAGTAGAATTTCCAACTGGAAGGTGTTTAAATTTATTGAAATTGAATTAGTATTGCTAAGACCCAGCGACTTCCCTAGTATATGTATATTTCTGATCAGATCAGCTGGGCCTTCTTTTGTGATTAAATTGAAATACCCTTTGCTAGGGTAGATCGGGGCAACAGCTTCATCTTCCGCATGTCTGCGCTATTTATAAGCAACTAATCGCCTAGAACGCTGGCGAGAACGCTGGGAAAAGCGAGTGGGAAAAGCGACTAGGAAAAGCGTCGCGACGCTAAACGCCAAACGGCAAACGCCAACGCCAAAAACGCCAGGCCCCATCAAAGTAAAGTGAAAAGTGTTGGATCTGAGACGGGATGCAAAAGGGAGTGGTGGCAGGGTGTAAGGAGGGGTAGCCAGGTGGAGGGAGGGAGGGAGGAATGGAGGACTTGGGGCATGAGGTCGTTGAAATACCTGAATGACGCGTTGTTCGTTTTTCGGTTTTTCTTAATTTTGGAGTGAAAATTTTCATGTTGCCATAGGACGCACATAAATTAATTGAAATTTTTTCTATTTTCCGTTCTTTTTTTTTTTGTCATTTTGGTGACAATTTTCCACTCCGGAAAAGTGTGTGTGTGTGTGTGTGTGTGTGAGGGGGTGGGGGGGAATTCCAAAAAGCCAAAATGTTCACCGTGTATTTCGAATTTATTTTTAAGCTGTGCATGGAATTTGGAATTTCTATTTGTCAGCGCCATAACATACCACAAGCATCTCTATTTTCAGCTGCATCTGTATTTGTATCTCTCTTAATGTATCTGTATCTTTTCGTATCATTCAGTATATTTCCATGGATTATACTTTATTTTTATACAACAAATATTTGTACAAAAACGGGGCTACAACAATAGATGCAAGTTTTCATTTCAAATATTCAACATTTGTTGTTTCAAGACTTTTAAGCAAATGAGAAACAACTTTTGTTAAATAAAGTTAAACTAACTAAATATATCCTTACTTCCCTTTTGACTTTTTAGACCCAGTACTTTAAAAAAGTACAAATGGGTCTATTAAGTTTGTGCAAAAAAATGTGCGTAACAGGCAGAAGGAGGCGTGGCAGACCCCATAAAGTATATATATTCTTGATCAGCATCAACAGCCGAGTCAATATAGCCATGTCCGTCTGTCCGTCTGTCCGTCTGTCTGTCCCTTTTTTGAACACCTATATCTCAGAGACTATAAGAGCTAGAGCCACCAAATTTGGCATGAAGGTTTATCTATACATTGCATTGATCAAGTTTGTTTTAGAATTTTGCCACGCCCCCCTCCGCCCCCGTAAATTTGATACAAAATTTAAAAGTCGAATAACGAAAGCACCTTTCATGCTAGCGATATGATTTTTGGCACACATGATAAACTTTATAGTCCAATCCTGTCCTGAAAGTTTTATCTGGATCGGATAATAAACGGATAGTATACGGCTGATCAAAATTTTGAAAATATGAACACCTAGATCTCAGAGACTATAACAGCTAGAGACACCAAATTTGGTATGTAGGTTCACCTATATCTCCCGTTGATCAAGTTTGTTTTAGATTTTCGCCACGCCCCTATCCGCCCCCGGAAATTGAAATACAAAATTTCGAGGTCGAATTGAAGACGCCCCTTTAATGTTAGCGACTTGATTGTTGGTACAAATAATAAACACTACGGTCCAAACCTGTCCAGAAAATTTCACTCCAATCGGATGATAAACACGGAAGTTATTCAACTAACAATGTTACAGGCAAAAGGAAGAAGAAGAGACGCTAGCGACCTCTGTGTTTATTAACTTCGTAGTGGCGCCATCTATTGTTTGGTACGCATTATTGAAGAACAATCAATAGTGAACGCTTTGCATTCAAAAAGTACTGGGTCTCCTACTGTCGAGCTTGCTCCACTGTAGCTTACCGTATTTTTTTAAATCAAATTGTTACTTACAAATTTCATTTGCTGAGTTTGCTCATTAAATAAAACTTCAGTTGCCAAGTTGTAAACCTTAAACTTGCAAAACTTTCTCAAAACCAGACCGATTTTGATACAGACTGTAATTTAGATAATGTTTTGATTTGTACATTAATTCTACATTTAAACCGTTCGTTTGAATAATTTATTTTTCTAAATTATTATGGAAATCTAGTTAAATTCCACAGGAGTTCCAGATTTAAAACTTGCATTAAGTACTTTGCCAATACTTATCCAATTTTAAAGCGGAATGTTATTTTGAACATTATTTTTATCACTTAATTGGTTTTTTGCATGTCAAAATATTTCCAAATTGTTTGAAAAGAAGCGAGCAGAAATTATAAAATACGTTACTTTAAATAACGATAATATTGAAAAAATAATTGAAATAGAAATAAACTCATAAATAAAGTAAAAGCTAAAAGGGGAAGTATCATCTGAGAAGTGTGTAGGCTAGAGTGGTAAGGGGGGGGGGGGGGGGGGGGAAGGGGAGCAAGTTGTCATTTTCTTTTGCCAAATGGAGTTGCTTTCATATTGAGTTTTTGTATTATTTAATAAGTGGGAAGCGTTGAGTTGAGTTGAGGTAGAGTTTTCATTGGAAAATTTGAAGCCAAAGCAGCGACGTGACTTCCGTTCCCCATGCGAAAAACTTTTCTTGCAAGGTGAGTGTGTGTATGTGTGTGTGTGTGTTTGTGTGTGTGTGTGTGTGTGTGTGTGTGTGTAAGTGTGTGATTGTCAACAGGATATGTCTACAATGTCGACGGTTTGTTGATGGCATAATTAATGCCTTGCTGTGACAACAGCAACAACAGCAGCAACAACAACAACATGCAACAATCGTTGCAACAACAACAACAATCAAAACAGCAACAATGTTTTTGTTGTTGTTGTTGTAAACTCAGTTCATCGTCGTCTCTTTCGGCTTTCGGTTTTTGAAGTTTTCCTTCAATATGAGCACAAGCTTTTCCGGTTTTCCTCCTACTTTTTGTTGTTGTTGTTGTTGCCGCTTTGCTTTCCATTTGCTGCCACAAGGAAAAACGTTGTGGAAAATTGAAAAGCAAAATGCAACTTTTGATTGACAGGCAACAAAGTCACAACGCCTCCTCCTCCTCCTGCTCCTACTCCTACTTGTGCTCCTCCATCTCCTTCTCCTCCTTCGTCTTCTTCTTGCTACCTCTTAAGCATTTAAAGAGTTTTCATTAAATTTTCATTGCTTCACAGTTGTTGCCAGAATTTTATGGAAAACTTTCGTCTTTGATATATGATAAGGCCCCCAAAAAAAAACCAAAAACAAAAACAAACAAAACAAACATCAACAACAATTTCTCGATGAGCGACAACAACGACATTTAAACTGGGCACTTTAACTAAAGAAACGTAGCGATAAAGAGGAAAATGAAGAGGGAGACATATGAAGGAAGGGAGAGAAAGAATAAAGGGAGAGGGCAATAGTGTAATACTTAAAGTACTTAATGTTCATTGTTTTCAACTCCAGCATATATCTAAATTTGTTTATATCTAAGTTTTAAATGATTAACTATAATAAAAATTAAGATGCATAATTTAAAAATATGCTATATAAGAAATAAATAAGAGAAAACTTTTCTACACAATCTTAATTTGAAATGCTATCCGACTGATCAAATCAATATGTTATCAAATCCAATAAGATAATAGATTATAGAGGGCAATGGCTATCGAAGGAGAATGAAAATTATATTGATCTACAGTGCAGCAAGCTCGCTAGTAGCAGACCCTGTAGTACCCTGTAGATAAACCTGTCGATTAGAGTACAAAATCTAAAGTTTATCTAACTTGTAAGGCTATCGACAGAATGAGAAAATGGCCCAAAGATTAAAGCAAGTCAAGCAACTAAAATTTGTAGTTTTAATGGTTTTCAAAAACTTTTCAACATCTAAAACTTTAAATCCAGCATTAAATTAAATTAACTGCATTTTAATTTAGAAAATAGTTATATATATACTATTTCTTATTCCTTACTTCCTTTTAAAGACTCTGATCTATTCAAATTCTTTCTTTGCCATTTTCGTGGGTCGAATTCAAGTCGAAAGATTTCTATTGTTTGTATCAAAATTTGCGGCATGCCAATCCCAAATCTCAAATCTCAAATCCCAAATCCCAATTCCAAGTTCGTCAACATTGTGGTGGTAGTAATGTAGTGGCATGCCACATGCTGTGGCGCCACAGCCTTTAAATTGAGTGCTTGTCGAAAGTAAAAACTAGGCCCACCTAGAAAAGCGAGCAAACTCGTTTGAGCCGAGAGCGGCACCTTTTTATAATACCCTGTAATCGAAAGAGATGCCTGATGCAGGGTATATAAACTGAAAGATTCACACAATTACAGCTGCTGCACTTACAGCGTATCTGCTAGTCGATCACAGTTTGAGTTCTAACTATTTCGAATCGCAAGCGATCAAATTCGTTGACTGCCCGCCCCAAACTGACAGATTGTGATTGCCGCTTGCCTCATGCCACATGCCTCACGTTGCAAGCTGCAACCTGAAACTTGGAAGTTGCAACAAGGCTGTGGCAGACACAACGACGCAGCTAGCGACAACTTGGCCCAGAGGCCATTACCGGTTGCCGGCTTGACAACAATGCGGATACGTGCTACAGCCATAAGTTGACAGTGTTGCAGGAATTTCCTGCGCTTAAAATAGCTAATTTTATAACGAAAACTAGCTAGAAATAGCTAAGAATTAAGTCAAGCTAATAAAGCAAATTTGAAAAGTTTAATTTAAATAAGAGTTTTATAATAAAAACTTGATCTTAAGTTGATTTTAATTCAGCTTATTTGTTAATAAAAACAAGCTAGAAATAGCTAAGAAATAAAAAAAGCGAATAAAGGAAATTTGAAAAGATTAATTTAATAACAATTTTTATAATAAACTACAGATCTTAAGTTGATTTTAGTTCAGTTCATTTGTTGATAAAAACTAGCTAGAAATAGCTAAAAGCAAAAAGTAAATTATAAAACTCCAATATTTCTATATTAATAAATAAAATGTATCTAGAAATAGCTAAGACAGTTTATTGAACTACGAAACAGAATTATAAAAGCTGTATATTCATTTTTAATTATTTTAGGTTGTCAAAAATACAGTTAATTTGTGAATAAAAAAGAGCTAGAAATAGCTAAACATTTTTATTTAATAGGCAAAATGAAGTAAACATTTTAGAACTTAGTATGAAACAATTGTAAAATTTATTTAAATCCTTATGCAAAATTTAAATTAAGTTGCTGCGGAAAACTCATTTTCATTTAAATTATTTGGAATACAATATAAGCTGCTAAATACTACCTTCATTCAAGTAGACCAATACTTTTAATAAAGACAGTATAATTGTTGAATATCTGCTGAAAATATATTGATCATCTGAAATATATTGGAATATTCTGGCAATCAGAAAAATTGGAATAATTTCTTGAAATAGTTAAATTTTTGAATAGCAACAATGCTAAAACTAGCTAGTTATAAGCTAAAATGGCAACACTGTTGGGTGTGTGTGTGTGTGAGGATCGTAGACAAAATGTGGCAAGCAAAAACAAAGCTTGCCACATGCCGTTGCCGTTGCCGTTGGTCGCCACACGCTTTGCTTTCCTATTGCCTGCATCAGATAAGTTAATTGGCCATTTTGGCCCAAAGGGAACAAAAAAAACGGCAGAAAATGAAACAAAAGTCGTCGTCGTAGCAAGGGGAGAAGGAGGCAGTGAGAAAGACAGAGACAGAGACTGAGATAGAGGCAGGGGGAGGCTGGGTAACTGTTGCCGTGCCTCGCGATTTGTGGCACGTTGATCATTGTTGTTGTTGCTGTTGTTGTTGCCTGGGCCATTGGCCGACCGACAAAACGTGAACAATGTGAGCCACGTTAACACCGCCAACAACAATAACAACAGCAACATTGGTAACCCAGTGACACAGTTTTCCAATTCAATTGAATTGCATTTGTGCCTGCCCCCTGCTGTTTGTTGCATGCCACCGATCACAGATAGCGACCTGCATTTGCCATTTCGATTTCGATGAATGCCATTCGATAATTCCACTCGTTTGACGATAGATGCATTGAAATGCATTCCTAACATTTGTTTATTTCACACTATTTGCAAATTCATTTTAAGCTTTAAAACTAATCTGTTTTTGTTTAGCTATAATTTAATAAAAAAAAACAAAGTGTTTAAATCAAATCTTACGTTTTGATTTAAAAATATTTCATCAGTTGTAAACCAAGTGTAAACAATGTTATTTGTAAATTCATTTAAATGTTTCATTCATTTAGTTAAGTTTAAAAGTAGAAAAAGTGACATGAAGTTCGTTAATGCCATTCCACTAATATTGGAATATTCCAACTACTATTCAAATTTGCATTCACTTGAATAAACTGCAAGTTATATTTTTTCCATGAGTAAAATGCGTTTTCAATTCTAACATTTCAAAGATTTTAAGCGCACATTTATCGATAACAATGTTGTCGTTTTCGCCAGATGTTTTCAGTTATCGGTTCAATGTCAGCTTCTAGCATTGTGTTAACTTAATTAAAGTGACACGACAATTTGCAAATTCATTTTCAGAATTATCTACACACACACTCACACACACACACGCACACACACAGACAGACAGACAATGAGAAATGCAAGAAACTATTTGAATAATTGCTCAAAAATAAAAGGAAAAAAAAAACAATTGACTAAAAGTGTTGTGTTTAATCTAATAATTGGCGCATGCAACAATCAAAATCACTGAGCGTATCAATTGATGCATGTGTGTGTGTGAGGGTTGTATGCACCCACACACACACACACTTTTGCCGCAAAAAATATTCATTCATAAATTGCAACTGCGTTTGTCAATGGCTCTAAGCGCCATTTACATGCCACAGGAAGTGACATAATCAACAAGCCCACAACTAGCGATGGGTATCGGCAGTAAAAAAGTATCGCCACTGAGAATATTGATAAATAATGTATATATTAAATAATTTACAATTTGTTATTTTTATAAACAGGAAAAATGTACTTTATGCCAAAATAACGGACTATTGCCTTGGTTATATGATTAAAAAGTTATACAAGTTAATACAAAATTAATACCGATTTTTGACAGTTTTTGTAGTTTTAATAGACATTTTGATTTGAAGTATTATAATTTTTAGATTAACTGAAATATTTTCCGTTAAATTGCACTTATTTGCTTAAATATCGATTTTCTTGATCGATACAATATCGATATCACCATATATAATCCCATCCCCAGCACACAAACAAAAAGTCGCGTTTACACGCATCGCAAGTTCGTGTCCAAAGTCTTTCGTTCTGTGCGCTGACCTCGTGCTGCATTCGAAAGCGACTTCGAATTCGAGTTCGAAATTGAGCGATGTTGTAATTGTGGAAAATAAGAACAACAACAATAACAAGTGTCAACGCTGCACGTTCCTAGGCATGTGTGTGTGTTCGCGTGTGTGTGTGTGTATGTTAATCTATGCAAAAAACGCCATTCACAAAATAGACAAAATGCGCAACGAGTGCGAGTGAGAGAGACTGTAATAAAACTTTTTGCCAACCAAGTCTGTGAATAACAAAAACAACAACAGCTCGGAATGTTTGTAAGTGTGGACTGCAATTAATGAATGGAGTGAGGAGTGTGGAGTTTAAAAGAGCAAGAATACGAACAATTGTAGCCACTTAAGAAAATATAAAATGAGCCAAAACAAAAAAAAATTGAAAAAAAAACAACGAGTTTCACAAAAAATATCCTAATTTTGTATTATCATTAAAAAAATAATTAAAGAAACATATTCTTCTAATTCATATAATATTTACAGTATTTTAAATATCAGATTAAGGCCAGTTTTAAATTATAGAAACTTTTTATTTTAAAACTCTTTTCTCTAAACATTTGTTGTCCAAATATTTTTGAGTTTCAAAATAACTTAAAGTTATACACTCTATTTCTTTACTCCTTAAAAAGTTTCGATAAGTTTTTATGCATTTTGAAAAACAATCTTATCATACACATAATATTTATAAACGCCAAGTGTGACAACCTTGCTAGGAACTTACGGACAAAGGGATAGTGCTAAAAAGAGAGAAAGAGACAGAGAAGAGAGAGAGAGCAGGAAGCGCAATTTGCATTGACAAATTGCCAATTGGAATTGGAGTTTTTCGTTTGTCGTTTGTGGAATGTGTCGCATAAATAACTCAAGTGCAACTCAAATAACTGTCCAAAAAATTGAGACGCGTTCCACAGTAATTATTCACTGGGAAGCGCGTTCTGGAATGCAGTAAATAAAACTGGAATGCAAATTGCAATTGCAAATACAACAATTTGAAAAGTCAACTTGGCACATTATTAGAATAACAGTTAACTGCATATGTACATATGTATGTGTTTATGTATGTATGTATGTATGTACTTATTTACAGCTCACATTCTTTGACGTAAAGCGTAGTTACGTAATGCTATGTTAATAACATGGTATTTTCTAATTGGCATATTTAAAGTGTACGTAAGAACCGTTGGAATGCGCTTAATTTGCTTAACGTAAGGTGTTACGTTACGCTTTTTACTTAAACACCACCTTAGCAACATTTCGACTTGGCAACAATATTGCAGCAGCAAAAGTTGCACTCAAACATTCACTCAGGCACTCGAGCACTCAAGCCAATGCAAATACACTCAAAGCTACACAAAAACACTCAAGAGAGCATACCAAAACACAACACGTGAGCGAGAGCGAGAGCGAGTGAGCAAATAAAAAGCTCTACGCCAGAAGCCGGTATGAGAGCGACAGCGTGCGAGGTTGAGAGAGTAAGCAAGAGAGTGAGTTTTAGAATTTGGCGCGAAGCAAGTTACTTGGGAAAGGTAAAGGCATTGGGGACGACAGCGGCAGTCGCACTCGCACTCGCACCCGCAGTCGCAGTCTCAGTCGACGTCGGCAGTCAGCAGACATAGTACTCACCATTCTCGTCGTAGTAGATTCTCGTAGTGTATATTGGTAGTTGTTGTTGTAGTTGTAGAAAGCTCCGTTTACTGAATTGACAATACAGTCCGCCAAAAAAAAAAAAAATTGCAGAGAGGGGCAATTGACAGCGGGGCGTGGCGCTGCAGTCGCTGCTGACGTTGACGTTGACGTTAACGCCAACGTAAGCGTTAGCGTCAGTGTCAACATTGTCTGTCTGCGTAGGCGTGGGGGTGGGGGACCCTTCCTCTTCTGTCTGTCTGCCTCTTTCTGTGCGTCTCTCTCTCTCTCTGTGTGTGTGTGTGTGTACGTATGTGTGTTTGCAATGACGTGAAAGCAAAAGTGACCGTTAGATGCAGTGATGCCAGAATTTCATGGGATAAAATAGCTAGTTTTATAGTAAAAGTAGTTTATGAACTGTCTAGCATTTAATAAATCTACTAAAGTAAATACTAGTTGTTTTATATTAATTGCTCATTATTAGCAAATTGATCTTTTAATTTAGTAAATGCTAATATAATAATACGGCTTAAAACAAAGAAATTCTAATGTTAAGTTTGGATTAAAATACTGATCTGATAATGAATATTAGCTAGAAAGTGCTCGAAACTTAATAACAAAATGCTAATACTTTGATATCAGCTTAGCTCATAGTACTAATAAAAAATTAGCTAGTAACAAAAACAGCTAAAACAAAAAAAAAAGATCATGAAACTTGTAAGAAAGTATGCTAATAAGTTTATGTTATGTTACACACATTGAGATACTTTTCATCTAGCCAATGTATAGAACATTTCAACAGTGTATAAGGCCGTAGAAATCCAAAATTGTATATTTAAAATTACATAAACTGTTTTATTTTTTGATTATTTCAAAGTATCTGTCATATGTAGTTTGAATTAGAAAAATGCGGATTTTACATAAACAGTTAGCATGCTAAATAAATAATAATAAAAATAGCTAAGAAAATGATTTTCCATTCCCATGACACAATATCATCAGGTCTCTTCATTAAAATATGCCCCAAATACGCTAGTTTTTGTTTTTAGCCAGATTGCTAGCGGCTATTATTTCTTTATATTTTATTTATGTCATTATAAAAGGTCAAGTAAAAAAAGTTTATCGAAAATAATTAAAATAATTAAAATTTGCAATTAAAAAGATACAAATTCATTTCAAACAAATAATTTTGAAAGTCAAAAGTTTTGCAATTACAAAATAGTTGAATTTAGCTATTTCATAGCTAAAACGGCAACACTGTCTTTCAATTGCCCAAAAATGCAGGCAGACAAAAGCTAATTGCAATTTTCGGCGACCTACATCAACTAAGGGGGTGGGGTGGGTCAAGGGGATGGGACGGATTGAGTTGGGTGCTGTCTGTGTGTTGTCTGTGTGTGTGTGTATTGATTTTCAAGTTGTTGTTCTTGTTGTCACACCCATTTGTGGTCATATTTTTACAAGCAGTTTCATTTTCATTTTCATTTGTATTTCATTTAGATACAAATCTTGCAGATACACACACACACACACACATATAGACAGCGCTCGTAAATGTTTTCAAAATTATAATTTGACATTTATGCATTTTTTATGATAATTTATTACGTTAATTTTTGATTAAAACTGGCGTCGGCTGGCAATCAACCCCTTCTGCCCATCTCCACACTCCTCACTCTATTTCTCTCTGCCCCTCTGCTTCTTTTCTCCTCTTTCCTCCCTCCACTCTTCTTTCATTTACCCTCATGTCAACATGCCTCATCTAGTTGTATCTTAATTTATATGCGACATTCTTAACTGTTTCTTCATTGAAGTTGAAGTTCATGAACTTGAAATGCAAATTGAAATTGAAATTGAAATTGAATATAAAATTGAAAATAAATGGAAATTTTAGCGTCACGTAATAACATAACGTAAGCTATTACATTACGTTACATACCCGTAAATTGGAAATAAGTTTATTTTCAATAGTTTCTTAATTGAAGTTAAAGTTTATGAACTTGAAATTGAATTTCAAATTCAATTGAATTGAAAAGTTAATTTGAAATCGAAGAGATAAATTACATGTACTCTTTGTACTTTACATTTTAAGAGATTCTAGATTGAAATGAAAATAGAAGTTCAATTAAAATGTTATTTCTACTGATTTTATTTCTAATTTCTAAAAAGTTATTAGTGTTGTTTCACATTCAATTTCAATGCAGTCGATTACAATTTAGTTTCAATTTTAATCAGCTAATCAATATTTTTGAAATTTTATTTTCTAGTTCATTAGAAATTAACGAGTTTTCAATTTCAATAAACTTATCAATATTCATTTGTTTGAATAATTATGAATAAAGAAATTAACTTTAATGGAATTTAAAGAACTGTTGAAATAAAAGTTATATATATATTTTTGATTCAGTCACTTCCGGAATGCTGATTAATCTCAAGAGACCTTCTATGGGTAGCATGCACCTTTGCTATCTCTATAAGTAAGTATTTGAAATACTTCTCGTCGCGCCGGTGAAATCTAAATATCAATAACGTTGCCAAGCAGCAAACGCATAATCACAGACTCATAAATAAGACACATATTGTACATTTGGTTGCATATGTATGGCATATGGTATATAGTATATCAAATAGGAATATGGTACATCGTATATAGTGTAGCATAGTATATGCCATTACTATATATATAAACTATAGACTACATACGTATGTATGTAGATTCATTATCTCGCTGTTGAAATTGAAATAATGTGTCTTGAGATACTTTTGGGAAGTTACGATTGCATTGTTCAAATTATATTTTGTATATACAATTATTAGTATATAGCTATAACAATTAAAGTTCTCGTACTTAGCATGCAATTTCCCAAATTGAATTCTTCACTCCTTCCAACACTTTTCACACATTGAAATTGTTAGAGTTGGGAAAATGTAAAAAATATGTCCAACAATTACAATTGCAATTGAAGGATTGAAGGATTTATGGATGCTTTTAGGTTATGATGTCTTTTTCATGTACAACTTAAAAACATTTTACGGCAGACCATTAAAAAGTATCAAACAAAAAGTTTGACGTTTGCAAAAGGGAACAAAAAAATGAAAATAAAAGGTTCCTGCTACAAAATAAAAAACTGCAAACTAAATAGAAAATATATGGAATGAAAATAGTAGTCTGGAAAATCTAAATGCAAATTTATGAGAGAGTTATTAATAGTCTCTCAATCTTTATACGGAGTCCCCAATAAAATTGAAATAGATTCGCGGATGCGGATTCGGAATTTTCATAATTTTCATTTGATTTCAACGTATATTTGAACTAATTTGAATTTTTAATGACCTCCCCCACATTAAATTCTAAATGAACACGACAAAATGAATCATGACAAATCATTTCAATAGAATTAGTATATGTTTGTGTTTATATGCATACATATAGTACTATATAGTAGATGTATATTGACTTATTCAGGTCTGTTCCGGTTTTTTGCTTGAATTTCACATTCGCCACATTTCGCAGAATTATACTAAGTGACAACTTAGGGATTTGCTCAATTCTTAAATCTTGAAATTCGAATGCATGATTATTTTTAAAAATACTATTAATACTATAGTTCTAAGTAGAATATATCATATAGTATATCCTATATATAGTTCTTCAGAAATACTTAAGTACCAAAGTTCGATGTAAGGGAATTTGCTTTTAGCTCACGCAATGTATTAATATACATTGTACATTTGGTGATAAAACGAGTTTTTAGACCATTTGAATACCCTATAGATTGCTCATCAGACTGATTGACACACCCCCGCATATACCCCACAAAAAGTGAACTCAACTCATTGAAAGTTGCTTTATATTGTTACAAGCATCAAATTATAAGAAAACAATTATAGAACTTACCAGTAAATGAAGATTAATGGTTAGATACCCTGTAAAGAAATAAAAATACATTTTCAATATTTATTATTATTTTATTATTATTTCAAAAAGCAAATTCTCCATTTAAGCAATTAAAGTTGTGTAGTGATGCTTTATAGACTATCAGATACCCTGTAAAGTGATTTCATGTACTTTGGCATGATTTACAGTCTTCAAAATGCCTATAAAGATATTAATTCATAATGCAAGCGCATTTCAAAAGTATTGTCGACTAGATGATGCCCTGCAGACAGCTACAAAGTAAAGGAACAACTTTGTTGACATAGGAAATCATGAAATCATGCAGTAAACATGGCATAAACATTGCACATGATCATGATACACACAAACATATCCATTATTTCAACAGTCAATTAACCCAATCGAATCTTTTTTTGGCTACATGTATCTTGATCCCATCAATAAGTCTAGTATGTATAAACAACAATAAGGAAAAACAATTTATGATTTCACTTTGTTGTCTCAGCTCTCTCTCTCCGTCTCTATCTTCTTCTATTTGTTGTTGTTGCGGTTGTTATTGTTGCTGAAAATTAGATGACAATTTGTTGTCCAATTTCAAATTCAATTTCAATATTGGCGCGACGGCAAAAATGAGACGATTGTTTACCTGTTTACCTCATGTTATTGTTATTCTTATTGTACATTCCCACTCACACATTCTTTTTCCTCTTCCTCTTTTTATTCCTCTTTCTCTTCTACTTTTTGCGTGTTCGTCTTTTTCTACTTTATCTTGTGTTTTGTTTATATTCTTCTTGCCGTGATTTTCTTTTTTGTTTTCGCGTTATATTTTCACTTTTTACGTAATTCCATTTGCTTTCAAGTTGCACTTTGCCCTTGTCTCCATCTCACTCAATCACTCTCTCCTTTCTCTTTCTGTCTTTATTTATCTGCTTTCTTTCTTTCTCTGTCGCTGTCTCTGTCTCTTGCTCTGCATCTGTTGTCGCTTGGTTGCATTTTGCAAATTGATTTGACGCCAAAGACGCCAAGCTCCCGCCCTGCAAATGTCAACACATGCCGGACGTACGAGATACCCCTTGATTTGTGTATGAAAATGCATTCAACGGGTATATTGATATCATGAACTTGCCTCATGCCATGATGTATGCGTGTAAATATGTAGAAAAAACGTTAGATTTTTATTATATTTTCCATCGATTAACGTTTGATAATTACATTTATCGATAACACTTTGACATATTATTGCCATCCAAGCTTCAGCTAAGCTGTTGTATGCTCTTTTTATATACTATATATAGTTAAGTATTTCTTGATTTATATCGATATACGTTACGATTCATGTGTATCTAAGGCGTATCGATAATGTATCGATGTGTTTATCGATAGCAAATCTTGAAACTCTTTTGCTGCACTTACAACACTACATGGTAGCACACATTCAACATTCTTTGTCAGCATGTTACGTATACGCATTGGTATACATGCAATCGAACATCGTTGCGTATACGTAACATTGTATATGCAATTAATATGATCATTAACGCCACAGATTAGAAACCATATATGTATTATAATATATACTATAACATATAATTGCTTCGAATATTATTAAGCATCTCTGTACCATAAATGAATACCATTTGCAGGGTATCTACGCGTCGTTAAGTGTGCTCGACAAACGCTTTGTTATTTTTACATATTTCATTTGAAGCTCTCGTTTCTAGTTGCTTTTGTTCTGCTTTATCAGCGCTTAAATGTGGGAACTAAAAATGTGGGCAACCTGTGTGTTGTTGTTGTTGTTGTTGCCAGTGCAGTGGGCGTGGCAGTGTGGCTCATGTTGTTTTTGTTGCTATTGTTGCTATTGTTGTTGTTGTAGCTGTCGGAAAGCGCGTGAAATTTCAGGCGTTGACATTTTGCGCCAATTCGCAGAGCTAAAAACAAATGCGAATGACGCCTTAAAGACGCGCGAAATACAAACAAACAAGTACACACACATACACAGAGAACACTCACACACACACTCACACACACATACACACACACGGAAGAAAAGATGCGAATAGCATTCAAAGTTGCCACCTGTCCTCAAAACAAAACATTTGCACCCGCCAAAATTGATAAGTGCATCTCCCCTTCTCCCTCTCTTTATCACCCGCTTACTCTTTCTCACATCCACTTGCCATCTCTCTACTCTCTCTCTCTCTTCCCTCTTCTCTCTTCTCTGTTCTCTGTTGCTCATGACGCTTGTGGCGCTTTTAATTATCAGTGCACGTGGCATACATTGTTGTCAAACGATTTTATTAATGGCAATCGGCGTCTGCAGTCGTTAAAACTCGTTACTCATACGACTCGTTACACGTTACTTGTTAGTTGTTACTCGCTGCAAGCTGCAAGCTGTATGAATGATTCGATGTCTTTCGGCACGATCAGCACGTATACGCCCCATTAGACGGTGGAGCATGTTGCAGTTGCAATTATGCATACATATTTGCAAAGCGAGAGCAAACGAGGGCAGCTTAAGCAGTTAGTCACATTTTGAATATGTTCACATTATTCATAAGCATTTTCAATTTGATTCATTTTGTATTTATTAACTAATAGTTAATACACAGTAACAGATAAAAAGTTTGATTGGGAAACAAACAAAAATTTATTACAAAAAAACAAAACATAGAAAAAGTAACATTACAATTAAAATATTAAATGGAAATGTAAATTAAATTAAAATGAAATTTAAATATAAAAAGAAATATAAAGATTCAAATTAATTTTCACAAGATATTTTAAGTGCAAAACACATTATTATTTTGAAATTTAAATAAAAAATGGTATAAGGCTTTAAAATTTAAGTTAAACAACAAAATTTGAAGTTCTCTAAGAATAAAGTAATATTGAAGAAATATATTTGAAAAATGAAATTATAAAAATAATCAATAGAAAAAAGGTTGGATTAGGATAGAACTTTAAATTTTCAAATATTTAAGAAATATAATATAAATATATATATAACATATATGATAATTGTAAATTAAATGAAAAGATACGATTTGAAATTAACAAACAAAAGTTTAAATAGAAAGATAAGAATAACAAAATAATCAAAAATTATTATATCTTAAAAATGTCTTACATTGAGTCTAAGAGAAAAATTAATTAGATATTCATCTGAAATAAATGTGTAATATTCAAGCTGTTATTTGAAGAAAGTTAAATTGGAAGAAAAGCATCTTTAAATGCGAGTTCAAATTGTAAATAGAAAATGTAGTTTGTATTATTTTTTACTAGCTATTTTCGAGTACTTCAAATGCCACCCTCGCATCTAAATATCGATAAAGTACAGGTTCAGTTACGGGCAGCTATAATGTCTGGAAAACGGCCTTGCAGTTCGAATAACTCGTAGCTCGTAACTTTTAACTTGTAACTCTAGCTGCATTACGACTTTAGTAATTGGTTTTGCATATATATAGCTATACTATATATATATATATATATATATGGATATGTATACTTGTGCCCGATAGTATGCTAATGGGGCGACTAATGCGGAACCAAACCAGCAGTTGCAGTTCCATTTAAAGTTTTCAGATATGTTGACATTTTTCTACCCATAAATGCACATTATTATTCATATGCAAATGTGTGACATATATTTTTTTTGGCTTAGAGTTGCCTGATAAAGCTTATCAGGCGACGTCGTATGAGTAGCTCTATAGATTTACGACTAAATACACACGTATTCATGAGTATTCACTCGACAGGCGACAAGCGACAAGTACTTTGTCATTGTCATTCCAATTCTCTCAATGCAATTTGTGGAAATGAGTTTCCGTTTCATATACCTTAATATCGAACATTGCATTGCGACTATGTCAGTGCGTATCGAATAATCGAATAATTGTAAATCGATAATTCTGCTATTAATACTAAATAAATGATGATTAATTGATTAATGAAATTGTTATACTCTACATTTTTGTTATAACAAAACCGATGATATGTTATGTTATACCAAGAGCTTTCTCATAATTTAAAACATATATTCGATAATTTTGTTATCGCTGGAGAGCATCATCGATTCGACTGTTTGACTTGAAACGTTTTTTTTTTAAGGTCTTATTCCCAGTTTTGTTTGTTACTCGAAACAGTAAAAGCAAATTTCATTTGCAAACAGCCTTTCGACTAATAATAGGCATCTCAACTTTGTTGTTTTTGCTGTTGTAACTCTCCATATCTCTAGGCTAGCCTAAAACAACAGCAACAACAACAGTAACAACAACAACAACAAGAGAAACAGATGCCAAAGTCAAGTTCATATTTCAATTTCAAGGTTTTGGGTAAACATTTGCTAATAAGTAAACACACATTGAAATATCAGCAAAAAAAAAAAGCACGCAAATTGCGAAGAGTGCTAAAATAAAAAGAAAGACAGAGAGAGAGAGAACGAAAGAGAGAGAGAGAGAGAGAGAGAGGACAGTAACAAATATTGAAATGAAAATGAACAAAAAGACAAAAGACAGCAACAGAAACAGAAACAACAACAATTAAGTAATGTTTCTGCTCGTTTGTTTGCATTGTATTGTGTTTCCTATACCCTGTAAAACAGATACCCCTTAAAGATCCCATTGATCTTGGGCGCAGAAAAAGTAAGAGCTATGCAATTTTTAAACTGTATGTGTAAGTATTAAATATGCACAACAAGTGTAAAACGAATAGTTTGATTATTCTTAAATACTTGATTTATTTATTTCAATAAGCTTGATTTATGTGCACTTGTTTATATTTTGAACATTTATAAGAACTATTTCAAATATGCTTAGTGTACTTGATGAGCTCAATTACAGTTTTCGGAAAACGTAAAGAGTCCTTTTAACTATCTACAGGGTATTAGAGAATCCAATTCCATCTAGGTCAAAGAGAGACTTAAAAAGCCCAAAGAAAGCAAATGACTTCATTTGTTTTATTTTAGTTGACAACTGTTTACAGGGTATCTGTCTGTCAATCACTGAGCTTAGCTAGAACCTCTTTTTGTTACTTGTTGTCATTATAACGAGTATTACGAGCTATTTGTTTATATGTTTTGTGATCGCATTTAAAGAAAATATCATCAAGAATTTATGAATAGGCAATAATTTAACTACTCGACTTAAATGATAGAGCGTGTGAGCCATAACTGTCGATATATTTATATAGTACTGTACGATATAGATACGGATACGATAAGATGATATACACATACACATACATATGTATGTAGTACTTATATACCATATATACTGACCGATGTCTTGTCAAATGCTATTTCCCCTTCCACAAAGTTCGCGGAATTTTCGAAATTGCCTGGCGCCAATTCTTAACTATTCGTGATAATCGCAGTTCAGACTTAAGACAATCAAACCGATTCACACCATTCGGGTTTTATTATAACTACAGAAAAGATAGAAAACTTATCATTGCCATGCTGAAGATTTCATACACTATAGATTTTGTTGTTACTTTATTTGTTTTTGTTGAAATTATTTCAAGTTCTTTGTACAACAAGTAAATATTTAATAGATACTTCCCATGACAACTAAGTATATAGAGTAGATATAAAAATTCGATTTCAGCCAAATTTAATCAGATTTAAGTATTTAAATTACCAATTATAATCAAGAAACAAGAATGTCTTCCACACTAAACCTTGATATTAATATTATTGTTTCTATAGCGACTTCAGTTTATACTTATTATAGAAAAAAACATTATTATTTTTTAAAAACCTCAGTTTCTATAAATTTTGAAAATAAAAATTTAATAAAAGGAACTACTTTTTAATGTTGAACCAATTTATAGACAAATTTTCGCTTCAGGAGTTGACTTTAAATGATATCTCATGATTGAAGATAACTTATAAAATATAATATTTATATTAATTCCAAGCATAAAAGTATTACAATTAAGGCTTTTTCTTAGACAATTTACAATAGTGTTTAATGAATTAACTTTGGTTTGGTAACTTAACTAAATCAAATAAAAGTTTAATTAATAACTAATAAACATGAAATTATTACAATTAAGGCTTCTGCTTATACAATTTACAATAGTGTTTAATGAATTAACTTTTGTTTGGTGACTAAATTAGTTGAAGTAAAAGTTTAATTAATAACTAATAAACATGAAATTATTACAATTAAGGCTTTTTCTTAGACAATTTACAATAGTGTTTAATGAATTAACTTTTGTTTGGTAACTTAACTAAATCAAATAAAAGTTAAATTAATAACTAATAAACATAAAATTATTACAATTAAGGCATTTGCTTAGACAATTTACAATAGTGTTTACTGAATTAACTTTTGTTTGAGACTAAACTAAATCAAGTAAAAGTTTAATTAACAACTTGCCACACTTGCTTAAAAATTTTATCCACAGCATGGCTTAGTTAAAATACCCTCGGCAAGGGTATCAAAATAAAAGTAATACTTGAATAGGCAGTTCTATTTAGTTGGGAATCCCAGCAAAAGAGGGAAGACAGGTCTCTAAAGGGGTGAGGGGGAAGGGGGGGGAAGACAGGCTACAACATGCGCTTCAGTTGTGGCTTTCCAGGAATCAAAATCAATTCAAGTGGCTTGGGAAAGCGAGAGCTTTAAGAACACGTTCTCTCTCTCTCACAATCAGTTGATATATGAGATAGGGAGATATCAGATACCGTGATACCAACTCGTAATAGACGATTCGATTTTTCTTACCATTCTATATAGCACAAGTTTATTAAGAGTCTCAGTCTCATTGTGAGTGTCATCAATTTCTTTGGAAATGCTTCGTCATTGTTTTGGTTTATTACTATTTACTTGTTTGCAATAGTTGCATTCGTTTGAATGAATGAATAATTGTTTGAATACTTGTTTGTAAATAAGCAAATATATAGAAATTGATATTTCCCTTTTCGTTTTTTATGATGCACACGATAGTTGTGTATTTATTTGCCTAGAGACCTTCACGCCTAATCAATGAGACGAATTCACTGTGAATTCAAATACTCGTATTCGTATTCGTATTCGCACTCTAAACACTCGATTAGCTGGGGAGTTTTGAGTACTTGAGATACTGAGATACAGAGAGAAGGGGTATATTCACACACACGTGCGTTACGTCTATTGAACTTTGTGACTTTGTTGTTGACATTGTGTTATTGTACATATATGCCCAAAGAATTACTTTGAATATCAACAAATCAATGGGAACTTACAACTTCCGGGTACTCGACTTATTGACAGACATCTACATAATACCCTATGATTGTGATAAGTAGCTATCGAGGGACGAGGACTTATTCAACTCACCACTCAATTTAACTAGAGCTATATTCAAGTATTTCAGAAAAGTTCATATAGAGAATATTCGTAATAAGTAAGTAATTATAATTTCATGCATTTGTCATGCATTCCAGCATGCACATTTCTAGTTGAAATGAACTTGAGAATTTTTACATTGTTTGTCCTTTGATGACTTTTCAGCCTGAGCCTTAAGACTGAGGACTTTTCAAAAGTCAAGCAAGTTGACATGGATAACAGTCTTCAATTCTGAAAGAACTACTTTCAAAAACTGCATAGAAACTCCAAGTGTAATTATTCTTTTTTGAAGTTCAAATTGTATGTTAAACTGTAGTTAAACTGTTTAGAAATAGATAATAGATTATGGTTCAACCTTTTAGATGTAAGACTCAGGCCGATTTTAGCAATCTCTATAAAGGGAGCTTAAAAATATCAACCGAATAATAATTTGATGTAAAGTGTAGAGAAACTGTTGTCAAACTCAAAGACATCTATCAAATCATGAAGATCGACTTAAATATATCCTTTAGCTGAATTTTGACTCAACTTGCCGGTAAACTAACAGTGTAAATAAACCTGCAGATAGAAGAAAGAAATCTTATGTTTATCTCTCCATTAAGGTAATCCAATTGTGATTGAATTCTCCAAGGAGAACTGTTATCGATAATTTGCTGTTAATCAGAATTGAGAAGTGAGCTAATGACGCGGGAGAATCGGGTACAATCTGTCAGTGTAATGACAGGTCAGGTACAGGTACTTAGTTATCAATGGAATGGCGATAATTCCGATCGACCGATCGAACATTTAACATTTGTCTTTATCAGCAGCGACTCTTTGGAACCGACTCTCAAAATGACGGAACGTAACATTATGTATTTGTATAAAGCCCCTACCAACAACAGCATTCAGTTAGTAGTACTCGTAAATACTTATAATGTCATTATCAGCTTCTTGGGGTGGGGTGGGGTCGGGTCATGCTATATAGTAGAGTGTTAGATCAACCTGTCCAATGCGATCGACAACAAGAGAGAGAGAGAGAGAGAGAGAGAGAGAGAGCAATTGATTTTAATTAGGTTAACATTTCACATTATAATAGATTTCGTTCACATTCTTTTCTTTAATGACGACAACTCGTAGGTACTTTTTTTCTTTTTTCTTCTTTGTTGTTGTTGTATTTCCAATTTCTATTCCCGATTTGATTTTTTTTCGTTTCGTTCAATTTTTCTTTTTTTGCGAATTGCTCTTATCAAAATTAGGTCAGCGCGTTGTTGGCACTTTTCGTTGATTAGTTGGAAATTTGAAATTTTTGTTGCCGTTTTGGCGGCTGCCTCTAAAACATTTCAAGTGCCTCTGGTCGACACTGATAAGCGGATTCCTTATCAGTACGGTCTGTATGGTCTATATGGTCTCTGGCAACAAATCAGTTTTGCGAAACAAGCTTCTCATACCCTGTAAGCATTGAATAATGGCTTATTACCAAATTACGCAACTATGTATTGGAAATTGTCTAATAGATTGCTTTGATTACAGTCGATTAAGGATTTACAGATGAAAATATATACATAAGTACATATTAAATTCAATTAGAACTAACTTTGAAATACAAATTAGATTGATACAAATTATAATTGATTCAACAATTGTTCCAAGGATTGGAAAGGTTTGGAAATTTCAAAAGCTATCTCTATTGTGTTATTGAGTTGATGGAATCAGTAATATGCATACATTTTGGGGTATATAAGCAGCTTTTTACAGGGTATTTTGTTATTTCTGCCTCCTTGCAGGTTTATAAAAGGATAGGAGAAAACAAACAGCAAATTTAAGGATATATAGAAACATTGCTTACTCTAAATCCTTAACTTAACTCTTATTACAGAGTATCCACCATCTCCGCAACTATGCCAGGAGTTAAAGAATTAAATTACTTACAAATTACATCTTAAAGCGTTGACTTACAATCTGTACAAACTCAAATATGCTGCATAACTTGCGTATTTTTACAGGGTATAGCTTAGCTTATTGTAAGTTGAAATAGTTTTTCATACTAAGAACTCCGATTTATCCCAATAACAAACTATTATTTCATAATTACAGGGTATCTAGCAAGTCTGCCATGCGAATTTCTGCTGTTGTCTGGCTGCCAATGAGACTTTTCAAGTGTTGCCGTGTGACAATAAAAGTTAAAGAAGCCACAAATCGACGCACAAGTCGATTTTGACGTTTCGCCAATAGTTTCATTTTATTTTTTGTATTATTATTTATTATTATTGTTTTTTTTTCTGCGTGTGTTTTTTTTATTAGCTTCTTGTTGATAATTGCAAATGCTTAAGTTTAGTTTCAAGGTGCTGATAAAATACCACAATAGTTGACTAACTGTTAACTGTTCGAGTTCTGAAAAAAAATATGCACAATGTTTTATTTTTGGCCACGCGACAAGATTTTTTTATGGTTTTTCAAACTCAGATTTATAACCAGTTTAATATTTTTACTTCTTTTTTATTTAATACTTAAGTTAATCTTTTGAGTTGATTAAAGGGACTTCCTGTATATAAATTATAGTAAGTTGTTTAATTACGGTTTTATTTTTGAATTCTTTTTCAAAAGCGGAAGTTGGGAAAACCCTGCTGAAGGGATTTTATTAACTAGTCTTGAAAGTACTAGTCTTTATCAGCTAGTTTTAAGCAAAATAGTTCTATAACAAGTATAAAAGCAACTAGTATCTGCACAACTAGTTTTCTAACTAGTTATAAAACAACTAGTGCAAGTAACAAATAGTTCCAGGACTAGTTAAAAAGCAACGTGAATTTGACTGGTTGCAAACGGACTAGATTTGGGCAAGTTCCCTGCTGGGTCAAATGAAAGTTTAAAGAGTATTCTATAAACCAAACCCTCTCAATTTATATGCTGAAGACATAATTTGCAGTGGAATTTGTGCTCGTAATTTAAATGTTCTCTCTCTCTCCCCGATTCCCCCTGCTTCCCGCCGTTTCCCTCCAAAAGGTCTGTGATCACACGTGCCACATAACTGACGGAATATTTGTTTAATTGCCATTGTATGCGATGAGAAATGTTTGAGTTTCAACAGAATAAACAACAAATGGGGGAATTACAAGGGGAAAGAGGAAAGAGTTATTCACATCTGGGTTCAACTACGATTCCAAATACGTAAGTCAGCGATAGATCTACGTAAGATCTGCAGAAAAAAAAAGAATTGCTATCAAAAGTATTAATACTCTTATTTCTAAAACTTTGTAGTATTTGATGAAAATAGTTTGGAGAAAACCTTAAAAATACTTAATTATGTAAAGTGAATGGGAATTAAATAGGATTGGAAGAACTAAAGGTATAACTATATAATCTTTTCATTTGAAATATAAGTTAATCATTTCCCATAATTAAGAGTTTATGAAAATAAGAAACGAGAGTCATCTTATAATTAATTGAAATACGCTTTACTTTCAAAATTCAAATCTATGAAACTTTCAAGCCAATATACCTAATCTTGACTTCAACTGCTTGGGAATTATAAGCCAAATAATGTTAAGAAGATTTAGATAATCAGTAACAAAGCTCACAATTTATATTCAAATCTAAAAGATTTCCCTTTAAAATTCCATTGCAAGTATTTTATGGTATAAAATGTAAATTGATTTCTCGATCTTGACAAACTCAGAATTAATAACTATAAAGAATACAATTTAAGTGCATTGTTAGTTGTATTAGTATTACTTCAAATAGGAGATAATTATTCGAATATGAACAATCTGAACTAAATGAAAGATTTCTAGTACATTTTTGGGATTGCAATAACGTTGCTCTAGAAGTACTTTGAAGTGCGTGAATAGTTCAACTGATTTGAGAATGCTAAGTATCGTTTTATCTATTCAACTTGAATGATCGCTTGTTGCCAAGTCAGCAACTGTCGGCACCTCTGCTTCTGCTCTTAACTATATTTAGTTGTTATCAGCTTTCGTCACACACGCATTCCACACACGCACACGCACACGCACACACACATGCACAGAGACACACTTGAAATTATTTAATAGCTGCTTGTGTGCGATACAAAGAAACTATTCAATAAAAAACATAAAGAAAAAAAGAAAAGAAAAGAGAAGGAAGAGATAAAATCAGCTTAACCAATCCTCAGGTAGCACATACTCATAGATACCTGTAGTACAGGTAGTACAGGTAGTACTTATAACTATCTAATATTTGTCTTTCAATTATTTCAAATGTCCATTCTGGACACTTCAAAAGCTAACTACGTAACCAAAAACTGCAGCATCATTCCCCATGAAACTCAACTAATTTGACTCATACGAATATTTCTATATATATAGTGTGTGTGTGTGTGTGTGTGTGTGTGTGTGTAATGAGCTCTGTTTTAATCGCTTCAAATGCTGTCAAATTATCAGCTACTATTTTGTT
Source organism: Drosophila testacea (assembly GCA_035043265.1). NCBI lineage: Eukaryota > Metazoa > Arthropoda > Insecta > Diptera > Drosophilidae > Drosophila > Drosophila testacea. The sequence goes on along the minus strand of JAWNND010001082.1, from coordinate 148,617 downwards.
GTTCCTTTTCATTTTCATTTCACATTAATTACACGTGCCAAAGTTACGCACAATAGGCGTATACGCAATGCGCGTTACTCATACGCCGAGTGTTGCCAGCCAAATAACGAGTGTTACGCAAAACGTACGCAAAAAAACCTACACATGATACGTTGTCGCTATCTCTCTCAGTCCCACTTTCTATCTCCCTCTCCCTCCCTCTCTCTGCTCTCTCTCTCTCTCTCAGTCACAGTCTCAGTAGCTGGTTGCGTAAATACGTGTAAATTGATTAGGAAATGTTTATTCTTTCGCCTCCCTCAAAGAGAAAAAAATAAAAATAAAAGAAAATGGAAAAAACTAGTGAAGATCATAGAAAAATCTTTGACTGGTATTTTGTAGTTGGTATGTAGAAGTGAACATGGAGGTGATTCAGTTGCTTCGAATTAATCAAGTTTTTTAATAAGTCATATTAAATAGGCGCGATATGCGATAAGTGTTAATTGATAAGTGATAAGCTCAGTGGCGCCAAACTATTCCACATTGCGTGGCCTGTCCGATTTCAAGTGGCACATGCAACACGTTGCCATATCACGCAATTCACAGAGTATACATACATACTATATAGTATAGAGTATAACAGCTGGAGATCAAGGTCAAAGTTCTTCCACAGTTCTATTAATTGATTTGTTGAAAAACTACAAATCTCAAACGAAATAAATACATTAAGCTACAGTGCAGCAATCCCGACAGTAGGAGACCCTGTACTTATGGTAAAGAGTAAGTAGTGGTGAAAAGTGAATAGTGGTACAAAAGAAAAAGCAATATACAGATGAGCCTACATACCAAATTTGGTGTCTGTAGCTCTTATAGTCTTATAGTCTCTTATGGTATAGAAAGACGGACAGACAGGCGGATGGACAGATAGACAGACATGGATATATCGACTCGGTTGTTCAAGAATATATATACTTTTTGGGTTCTGGGCTCTGCCACGCATATTCGACCCTTTTGTACTGTTTTAAAGTACAGGGTCTATTAAATTAAATAGAAATGAAATCCTAAATAACTAGCTGAGAGATTTCAATTTCAATTTCAATTTTGATTTCAATTTCAATTTCGTTTTCATTTTTTGGCATTTTTGATTCTTCTTTGATTTCCATTTCGTTTGCTCTTGTAATTGCCTTTTAAAAACATACAAAATGTTCTGTATTCTGTATATTTTTGTTGTTGTATAATATTTATTAATCATTTTGTATGCCCTAGACGACAACTGTAGCGACAGATTTGACTATAGACATCTGGTCCAGGGCTGTCACACAGTCCAAACAGTCCAAAACAGTCGGTTATTTATTGATATTACTAATAATAATACCCTGTAGTTATGCAAATGACAGCAAAATGCTTGATCAATCAGAGATCAGACAACTTACAATTTAGATCTTTCAATTTCTTTGTGTTACAATTTAATTATTAAGACGGAATTTGTAACTAGGATATAAACTGCTCAGTTCTTTCTTTCAAACATTATCTTATAAATACTAGGAATATTTCGATACAATCGTGAAATTATTAGATAGATAACTTATTAGAGTAGATATCTATGGAATAATTTGATTAGTTGATTTCATATCAATTTTCGGCATATTTTAAAACAATATTTTGCTATATTGTTTATTATTTATTACTTTCCATCAATTGGTGCGCTTACAGGGTATCTGTTTGTCCAAAATTTGTGTACACTTTGGACTTTATGTCAGTAAAAAATCTGTTTGCTGTCCAATGGACCTAATGGAGTCATATGTGCACTGTACATATATAGAAATTGGGTTTTTCTGAATTATGTGTAATTGAATTCGAATTCGAATTCGAAGACGAATTTCGCCAAAAGCAAGATTCGATTGCGTCTCATTTGTGGTTGAATTGTGGTTCATTGTAGCGCCAGGGTGGATGATAACGCACCCGCCTTGCGACCCCGTGATGCGACTCCCCTCTCTTACCCCCCCCCCAACCGACCGTACGTCCCTGCGTTTCATGGGCAAAGTCATAAGCGTTTTTCTTGTTGTCTATGGGATTTACCGATAGACCTTATCGCCTCCAATAGCATACAATAGCTCGCATACGAGTACTCTCGTATATTGAACAGACTACATAACTGAATGCATTGTAAATATTTTAGAACAAAAAAAGAAAACGTTGTAAATACTATACTATAGATGTCTACGTCACATACGCTAATAGATACCCTAGTTTTCAATGAGGTAACTGGGTTACAAGCACACACAATTAAAGTTATTAAACTTCCTGAAACTAAAACTTGATTATATTCAATTTGTAATTTTAATTCAGATATAACCATAATTATCATTTAAATTATTAAGGTATTTATAATAAATTATAATTTAAACTGTTCCAAGAGGTTAAAGATGTGGGTTTTACTAATATATCATCAAAATTCTGTTTGGGTTCATATTGAAACATGTGTTTGACATTTCTGACAAAACTGTTCTTGGCATCGGTTATCCATTTTTATTAAATAATACATAGTAGACACATTAAGTTAGTTAGGGTATTTAAAATGCCAATATGTAACTTTGTTTCTGCTTCCTTCTCAGTTTTCGTTATCAGTTTGTTCCGCTTGGCAATCGAATTATACGCAATCAATGCAACTAATTACTATGAGGCTTACATCTACTCAAATAGTATACTATATACGAGTCTAAATATACATATATATATATATATATATATATAGATTTGATTTATATAGTTCTATAAATGTATACTCGAATTTACAGCAGATGTCTGCAGGTCTTTTGTTGTTAGGCAGCAAATTGCAACAAATTGCTCTAGAATCTAGAATCTAGATGATTATTCATATATTGTTATCATTGTGGCACAGACTCTTTTAATTAATGAACTGACCATATAGTATATATATAGCAATAAACAGATATACATATATTTAAATATAAACATACACACATATAGAAAGCAGCCAACTATAAATTGCACATACGCCCCATTGAACGCGCGCCAAAACAAAAGCGCGGGAATGAGGAAAAACAAATGAGGAAACAAATCTATGTACAAAGGGGAGAGAGCAGGGAAATGTTAGGACTGTTAGGACTATACTGAATACTGATAGTGTATTGTCATTAATTGATCTAACCTGTACAGACACATATATAATATAACAAAGTGCTCAATTCTAAGTAGGCTCTATAACACTTTGCCAGATGCTGCCCACGCATTTGACACATTTTCTATGCTTCAAGCAGATCGATTTCTTTGCTGCTTATTTATACACTTTTAAAGAGTATTTGAATTTTGCCAGAAAATGTGTAAACAAGGCGTGGCAGACTGTACACAGAATAAATACTTTAGATCAGAGTAGAGAAAAGAGAGTATGAAAACTTGAATGATATGATGATTAAACAGTTTCCAAAAGAACACAAATTGTTTTCATTTCAAATATCATATTTTTTGGCTAGGAATAAATAGAGCTTCTGAATTATCGGAATTAGTTGGAAGAAATCACTTTATCATATATTTAGTTGCTGGTTTTAAATAAATTAAATAATATTTTATGAAGAACTTTTATATATTTAACTATGAATATCACTGCCTAACTGACTGACTGACTGACTGACTCATTCACTGAGTCATCATCGTGAAGACGAAATAGGAAAAGCTATGGAACTGAAAATTTCCCACAACATATTGCATATTATATATTATTTTCAGGATACTTTTACTATTAAAAACAATTCCTTTTTTTTGCAGTTATGTTTGATTATAAGTAATTTGAAAACCTACAGTACTCAGTTTCATCTGCAAAGGTATCAATTCTTCGGCTAGGCAAAGATAACATATTTTATTGTTGTTGTTGTTGTTTTCTTCCCCACCTTCTTCTTCTTCTTCTTTGATTTGAACGTCAGACTGACGCACAACACTTAGGTGGGCTTATTCCCCAAATTTTGCCAAAACGTTGCCAACTCGAAAATCCAAAATCGAAATCGTAATCGTAACAAAAACATAAAAATGTCCTAGACGAAAAACGCGTGTGACCCACTTTTTGTTTTGCCGTTATAATCTAAAAGCTAAACGCAGCGAAGAAACCATAAATAAGATTACCGATTAACGTAGCCATCGACGCGACGCGACGCGACGTTGGCGTCGTCGCTGACGTCGCTGCTCATAAAATATATAGATGTTGAAACTGAAATTGTATAGCTTTTAAATGCTTTTGGCTACCTATGAATAATCTGAATACTCATACTATGAATAATCTGAATACTATGTATTCACTTTGTTAGGCCCCATTCCACATTTCCTATTCCCCATTTTCCATTTCCAATTCAAACTTGCTGACGCTTGTCACTTTCTACAAGTAGGGGGATGGTATGTGGCATGTGGCAAGGGGCATGTGGCATGTGGCATGAGGAGCAAGGGGCAAGGGGCATAAAATATCGCAACTAAGTCTATGCCACATAGTTGTGTAGGAAAAACTACAATTTGTATTGATACTTGTTGGTTTTTAAAGCTTCTATAATTTGCAATTTGAAATAAAGGTTTTAGTATAAAAGCAACGAAAAATAAAGCTTAAAAAATATGATTAAAATAAAGAATAGAGATGGAAATTAAACGTATTATTTAATATTTATTTATAATTAGCAGTAGAAGATAAGACATGAAAAGTACTAAGTAAAACTTAGCTTAAACTAATTAACAATTTTCCATAGCTATCAAGAGTTGTAGTATCTTTTAATAATCATATCAATTATAATTAATAAACTTGTCATAGAATTTAAGTTAATTTCTTCTCCATAAACTAGTTAAAAATCATTTAAGCTAAGTTAAAGAGAAAACAACATCAATGAATAAACTAATGAGTAAACCAAATCAAATCAATTGAGGATTATAAATAAACTAGAATTTTAGTTTATTTATGACAAAGCAATTTGGAACATTGACCTTCAATTTGAACCCTCATATAACTCGGCTGTGTTTTGTTAAAATTTCAGACCCATAGCTAATCCCATTTCATCCCCACAATGATGTGTAAGTGGGTCAGTCAGGACAAAGTGTTTTTTAGATGAAATACTTTCAAACATTGTTTGTTAATAATTGAATTTAACTTAATATAAAATGTTTATCTAATGTTACAAGTACATAAGAACTATTATCGATAGCTGCAACTAATATCGATCGGTCGATCGGTCCACAATACTATATCTTTATATTGTTTTCGTTTCACTTACATTACTTTTTGTTCAGCTCGTGCTTTGCATTAATACTCAATTCGATATGCAACACTTGCTGATTTTCTCATGTATTTGCTCTTTGATTGACTGACTGACTGACTGATTTGATTGATTGATGGATTGATGCACTCGATTATCAAAACTAAATGTGTCGTCAGCCGTTTACTGTTTTCGTTTTGCATAATTCTATTGATGCTTGAAACTTGTCACGCAATCGAAAGCGAAGCTGACAGCAATCTACACTTTTACCTATACTTACCTGTTCCCCCTCCCGCTCGACCCCTCTCTAGGAACATGTAGACACCCCTTTGACCTCTCCAACCATGGAATACACGCAGCTGTAGAATTCGTCAAGCGCAATTGATTTGAAACAAGCGAATTTATTGCATAATTATTAAGTATATATATTTTAGCTGATATTTTATGTGTGTACCGTAAATATCTACAGTTGGTCAAGTAATTGTTTTGACAGCCTACTTCAAATACACACAATCAATTTGCCAATAAACGGAAAACTTCACTATGCTTTAACTATCTCATTTTATTAAATTGAAAAGGAATAATAATAATTTTTAGAATTAACAATGTGTAAATATATATTATTCTTAAAAAAACAATTACTTGACCAACTGTACATATAGTGAAGTGAATGTGTGTGTGTGTGTGTGTGTATTCACAGTTATAAAGCCATGCATATTGTGCATTTTGCACATTAAACGCAAAATGCAAAAAGCCAACTTGTTGTTGTTTTTGTTGCCTTTGTTGTTTTTGCTAAGTGGTAGAAGGTCTCGCACGTGTAATTGATTTACAGACAAGCGTAACACACACACACACACACACACACACACACACACACACATCAACACACACACACACACATACACACACATATATATATACACCCGGAAATAAAATACATACTTTACACTTAGTTACATTGTTGCCTCGAAACTGCGTAAAAGATTTTCGAAATTCGCACAACTGCGAACCAACAAATTTATGCATTTAATTATATACACACACACACACACACACATGTATGATAGGGGATGCTGCGGTGAGGGGTTGGGGTTAGGGGTAGGGGTGGCATTGGATGTTGGCATTAGATCGGGGCATGTTTACTGAATGATCAGGCGTCTGTGCATATTACGAATTTATTGGCGCATTAAATAATAACAAATAAGAATGGTCTACAGCAGCAATCTACGACTAAGGGCTACCCTGTAAAGCAGAACGCAACAAGCTGCTTATACATTTTAATAAAAGGTTTCTTTCTTAAAATGTAGGTGCACTTTTTGTGTGTTACAAGATAATTAGTCAAATTTAAGGTCATTCCGTTAAAAAATGGTATAAATTATGAAAATTTCAGCCCCGTAGCTCTTCCCATTTCGTCTCCACGATGATGACTCTCTCAGTCAATCAGTTAGGACAGAGAGTTTTATATATGGAGATAGATGTAAAGTTAACGAATTTTCAATTACATAAAAGCTTGGTTTAAAGATAATTTCTTTTTCGTTGTTAATCTATGATAGGAAACTTTCAACTTTACTTGAATCAATAAACTTCTTCTTTATCCCTGTTCAACAAGCTACCCTATCTCATATACTCGCAAGTTTATTGGGTATAAAATGAGAAAATTAGAATTTGAAATTGTTGAATGCTTAAATCACAACAAGTCAAAACAAACAAATGCAACAAAGTGTATATTAATCGACTATTAGATATCCTACAAAAAGATTTACACTCATTTATTGCTGCAATTTACATAAGGTGGCAACCCTGAGTGTGTGTGTGTGTGTGTGTGTGTGTGTTTTAGTGAGCATCTATAATTTTAATTGAAAGAGTTTCTAGCGAGTATTCACCAAATGTAGCATTTGAAATTTCTGTACATATCTTGAACATATGGAAATCTTTAAAGAACTAAATATAAATTGAGATCGTTTTGCATGGGAAACAGAATGCGTTTTTCTTACATTATTTCTGCCATATTTTCAACATGTTTTGTCTTGTATAAAAGAAGAATATAGCCACATGTATATGATGATAATAATGATGTCTAGACTCTGATTTCAGGAACTAAAACAAATCATATTAAAACGAATAACAATGAAAAAGTTCTTGGATGAGAAAAATCTTTACTAGATTAGTTCACTTCTAAACAGACAGAGAAGCGAGTTTAATCAATTTCCATATTATAGATATTGCTTTCTCGAGGAGTAAAAGTTATTATTATTAAGAAGAGGCTAATTTTAAAAATACTACAACACAATAACAGCTGCTTTGAAAAGCGCATTAAAGCTTATTGAAATTATTATTATTATTGATTAATATTAGAATTTTAAAATACAAGTACGAATTGGATTGTCGACAATTGTAATAGAACTGTAAAAGTAGCTTTAAAGTTAGATTAAAGTGTGTAAAAGCGATCGATGAGGAGTTTGAACAGCAGCTTTGAAAGCGCATTAAAGCTTGTTAAGTAGAAGAAAAACTCGAACGTAAGATTGCAAACCAAATATAAATATTAAGTTCAGGGGTAAAAACTTGGTTGGAGTATTATAACTTATAGAGGATAATACATTATAAAGATTGATTGAAAGCTTTAAAATGCTGAAAAAGCTGCTCTGAAAGACTAGTTACAAATTCAACACTTGACATTAAAACAAAGAACTTGTTGTTGAGGGTGGGGGTAATAAATGCATTGTTCAATTGATACTTTCAAGTGCGTCTTTCCGGAAAGTCCATTGAACTATGGCTTAAGCAGAACAAAAAACAGAAAAAACAAGGAGCACAAAAAAAGTATGGTAAGTGAAGGCGGCATTTAGATATATAGATGCATATATAGATACATATGTATGTGTATATGTGGTATGATATGTATGCAAGTAAGAGTCTGCATATATCATTTTCATGCATGACAGGCATTTAAGTAACTCTCGCTTTTGGCAATGCCAACGACTTTTTGATTATGTTCAAGTTTCGCGTTCTTCTTGCGCCTTTAATTTTTTTTATTTTTCAATTTTTTATTTTTTTTTGGGGGGGGGGTTTTTGAAACTGTCGGTTGGTCGGTTTGTCGGTCGATCGGCGACGTCGTCGTCGTCATCATCATTTTTTATGTGGCAACTGTCATTAGCTTCCTTTTGCGCTGTTATTTATCTTGAAGTTGACTCTTTGACGGCAACACTCAAAATCGGAGTGAGAGAAGGGTTGCTGAGGGAAGGGGGAGGAGTGGGGGGAGAGGGTGCAGCTTTCGGGAGACGCATAATTGCGAATTATCAGCGTTTTACATTGACATTCTACGCATTTTTAATGACTTCTTTTCTGGCCCAGAACTCCAACTTTAACTTGAACTTCAACAGGCATTTTCATCATTCTTGCTTTCTGCTCATATCCTTTCGCAAAGTGCAATAAGAAGAACAAGCAGACAAAACTGAAAGAGGAAGAATAAGAATTTCAACTGTCTGTTCGCATGCCAAAAAAAAGCAAACTTGCCTAATACTCGAAAGCTTAAACAACATCATTGACAGGCAGACGACGCGTTGTCTTGCAATCAACAATATTTTCTCCTTCCTCTTCCCCTTCCTCTGCCTCTGCCTATTTCTCTTGCTCTTTCACCGCCCCCCAAATATGCGAATATTTCCATTCATTGTTGCTTTAACTTTATGCAGTGTCAAAATTGATGCTTACCCAACTCAAAAATATTATATTCCTGCCTGACTTTCCTCATACTCTGTTCAGGCATGAATCCAAGACAAGTTTATGACAACCCTTGAAGGGGGTCAAAAATGTCCGTTAACAACTGCAGTGTCATAAAAAAACTCAATGGCAACACTTGTCAATCTCAATGTCTGCACTCACCATAAGTAAACAAACTCTGTTCAATAAATCAAACTAACTAAACTATAGTTATAGATGTCGACAACCGTATGTTCTTGTAAACTTCATAATAGGGTTGAAAACTGTTTAACAACTTTTCTTATTATTGATTTATATTATTTTTATAAAAAATGGTGGAAATACTTCTGTCTAGTCTCTAGACGGTACACATTAAAAAGAAACTGCACTCAGAGCTAAGAATCAAATCGAATTCATTAGCAGGAAATCTTAATAGAAATTAAAAGTCAACAGATTAAAAATAGACAACTTAAGTGGCAAATTAAATAATATCAATTGTGATTAAAAGAAACTGCATTTTTGTGTGAATACAGTAAAACTTCTCTATAAAGATTGGAATAAATCAACATAGAAATTTGATAATCACTTCATTAAAGAGAAGTTTGATATATATAAGTTCAATAAAACTGTAAGTAAGTTTTGTTTAGATAATTACAACATAGATTTAGTAATATTTTTAAGGAAATGTCTCTTATAGAATAATTCTTCATAGAAATGTTTTTTTTAAAGTTTTTTAAAGATAATTTTGGTATAAATAACTTAATTAAAATACACGGTAAGTTTGCTGTAGATACATTAAGTTTATTTTTGAAAAGTTATTTAAAGGCGAATTGTTTAATATAACTTAGTTCTATAGATAATAGTAATATATAGAATAGTTTCCCATAGAGAAGTTCCTCATAGAGAAGTTTCTCAGAAAGAATTTCCTCATAGAGAAGTTTCTCAGAGAGAATTTGCTCATAGAGAAGTTTCTCAGAGAGAATTTCCTCATAGAGAAGTTTCTCAGAGAAAAGTTCCACATAGAGAAGTTTCTCATGCAGAAGTTCCACATAGTGAAGTGTTTAATAGGAAAGTTGTTCATAGAGAAGTTCCTCAGAGAGAAGTTCCTCATAGAGAAGTTCCTTATAGAGAAGTTCCTTATAGAGAAGTTTCTCATGCAGAAGTTCCTCATAGAAAAGTGTTTTATAGGAACGTTTTTCATAGAGAAGTTCCTCAGAGAGAAGTTTCTCATAGAGAAGCTCCTCATAGAGAAGCTCCTCATAGACATGTTTCTCTTGGAGAAGTTCCTCATGGAGAAGTCCCTCATAGAAAAGTTTAACTGTACTATATACCTAACTCAAAAGTGGGTCTCTAAACGTCAACCACTTGACGCAATTAAACAATCTCAGAGTCGAACAATTTTAAAGTATTTCAGCAACTTGATAGTTCCCCTATACAATGACCATTCTAGATACGAGTATTAGTTTAACATGATCTAGTATAGTCTATATGTTAGAGTAGTATATTACACGGCTTCATTCGTTTGTCGGCATACCAATTGCGGCGATTAAATATTTTATTTATCATTATTATTATTATTAATATAATTCTTATGAATATGCCTGAGATTTTTGCCACTCGAATTCCAACAATTCAGCATCATAAAAAAGAAACCGAAACTGAAACTGAAACTGAAACCGAAAAGGAAGCACAATAATAAATGAGAGAGCGATTCGAACCCGCATAATAATAAAAAGAAAAAAAATTATAATAATAATGGTCATTTATACAAGTGCTCCATTTCTGGGAAACACTTCTTGGGGCCATGGACGGAAGTTGAAAGTGTGAATTTCTGCGAAGCGGCTTCGTCATTGATTTCGCTTTGAATGAACGACTGAATGAATGAGAGGCCTCCAATTCCCTTGGATCAACATGGATCAGCACATAGTCCCAAGTTTCAGATATGAATCAAATACGAGTACACAACACATCCTAGGCTAGACCCAAAAAAAAAAAACCAAATACCAAAAACTATACATATATAAATTCAAACACAAACTTTAAACTTGTCGCGCCATACGCATTTTTTATGTTGGGCTCATAAATCACTTGAAGCGGCGATCATGTATCAACATGTTGCTACATGAATTCCCCCCACCCCAATACCCTCCTTCTTCACCAACCCCTTTGCCCCTCTGGTCGTCACCTCGGATTCTACCTCCCTGCCGTTAAAGTTTCTCTTTCGTTTTGCAGTTGTCAAAAATTCGCACATTTTTTATACAAAAGACGTGATACGCACCTGACCTCCCTCCAAAGCCCCCCCCCCCCCCCCAATTCCGTCTGCACCCCTGCCCCCTTGTCACCTGCCGCCACTGTCATGTAGCCGGCAATTAAAATTGGTTCCCTTCTTCAGCTCCCCTTTCGCCCCCTCACATCCCCTGTTGACGACAGTTCAATTCCAATTGGCCAGGGCAACTGCTAAATAATTTATGAAGTGCGTAAGGTTTCTGGTGCGCATTTCAAGCAGTTCCTCCGATATATTGGAGGTTCCAAACACACAATTTTAAACTGAGAACTAAGTGTGAACAATTAGCAGATACCCTGTACAGACATTTATGATATTAATAAATTAAAATATGAAAATTTTTTCATCCAAGCAAGCTACAACAGTTAGATGAAGTTAAATAAAATGTAAAATACGTCCGATAGTATCGTGCAACTATCGCTATAACACGTTTGTAAAGAGCATTTTTTAAATTGAGAAACAGTTAAGAAAATATGGAAAAACCCCCCTAATGTGATTAAATTTCACTACAACAGTTGAATGTAGAATAAATCTTAAAATACATACGATAGTATCGTGAAACTATCGTTATAATTACTTGAAGACTATGAATAGTAGACATATTTATATATAAGTATTATGTGCAATATTTAATATACAAATTCCATTGCTTTGGTCTACACTCTATCAGCATCAAGATACCCTTTGAAGATATTAGCCAGTTTACAGGGTATTTACATACTTTGAGGCATCGCTCACGCACTTTTATTATACATATTTTGTTGTTGTATTTTTTGCTTGAAAGGGAGACTCTGAATGAAGCCGGAAAATATTTGTCCACGCAACTTTCGGCTCATTAAACTTTTTGGGCACATTTTGCGCGCTGCATGCAAATGCCACTGATTAAGTTTGGCAACTCGAATTGTCGGGGTCAAAAGAAGAGGGTGAAGGGTAGGAGTTAAGTGGAAGAGGGTGGTGCGTGGAGGGAGGAGAGGGCGTAACATAGTAGACCTTGGCGCCTACGTTTGTTTCTTTTTTTTTTGCTAGGCGGCTGCGCTTTCTACTTCAATGGCAGGCCATAAATCAAGAGGCATTTTGGCTAAAAACTAAAAAAACTACAAATGAAATAAATAATAAAAAAAAATATGTAAAAACTTAAGCTCAAAAACACGCGCCATCGCATGGCACTCAAAACTAAAACCATATGTATGTGCGAGTATATAGAGCTATACCTGAAGACATAGGTTCTGGCAGCTGAAACTCAACATCTTCTGTCTTGTGTCTTCTGTCTCAAGTGTGGAGACTTGAGCAAGTGTTCGCTGAAGCACAACAACAAGTGTTAAGTCTGCAAACACGAAGTTGTTCCGAAAACTCAAGTCTTAAACCGTGAACCCCCTAAAAATAAAAGCCCAAGCCTAAGCCTAAACTAAAACTTAAGCCGAACCTCAAACCCGAACCACGAACTAAAACTCTAAATAAGTATAACGAATGAAAAACGTTGCTCGATTAATTATGAAATGAATTTGAATTTGAATTTGAATTGAGTGTCTACTTTGTGTTTGCCTACTTTGGTGTGCAGTCGGAACTGCACTTGCAACTTGCACTTGCAACAACCTGCAGTAACTTGCAACTTGCAACCCGCGGCACTTTTCATATTTTTACGCTTGCGGAGTTCGCGACGCGACGCGACGCGACGCAACTGCAAATTGTCTAGGGGCGCATTCAAGCAACAACTTTTGTCACGCTATATAGGGCCACAGATAAGCAGACAGGAGCGGATTCAAGGGGAATCAGCGGTGGACACATTTAATTCAATTATAATAATAACTATACTATAAACTTTGAAATCAATTATATATATAACAAAGCATTAAATAGTAGTTTAACAAATATTCGCAAGGTTACTCCAAGCTATTTACTAAATAAGTAGTATTTAGTATATATGTATATTTGATTAACATATCACAGACAGATCTTGAGCTTTGTTTCAGTTCATCAAATTAACCTGTCAAATTAATATATCCTATAAAATTATACATTTTTTATTTGTATCTAATTAGCAAAGTTTTATCAAACAAGCACCTCAGATTCCCAAGTTTTTTGAAACAGTTCGCCCGATGTTCCAGTTGCCAGAGCCAGTGTTAGTCTTTAACTAAGTTCTTCTTTCTAAACAATGCCAATCAGTTCGAGTTAAACTTTTGATTTCTCCCTCAAACCCATTATAATATCAACAATTCTGTTTTGCCAAAAACTATTGTTTAGAATAACAATTTTTACATAACCTTACGAAATCCTATTAAATAATTTAGTATTGTCTTTATAGACATGTTTCAGACTATCGATATTATTGTACTTATTGATGGATTCATTTAAATAATATAGATTATATAGCTTTGTAGATTTATTAATTATATTTTTGCCCTTAAGTAAGACTGAACAGAACACTGTCAACTTGTTGGATTCTTTTGGGCCCACTTTCGCTCCGCAGTGCGCTCCTGGTTGATGACTGAAAAAAAAGACTTCATTTACAGCTGAAACTGAAGCTGAAGCTGAAGCTAAAGCTAAAGACGCCGTCCACTTTAGCTGGACATGCACAATGCTCAGCGGCACGTCTCAGTGTCTTTATCATATAAACGGTGCGATTTAAATTAATAATTAAGCTCGGCTTGAACTTCACTCTGGGTCTGACTTTGGTCGGTTATTGGAGGGTATCTGCCAGCTGTTCGTCTTCTTCGGTTTGTCGGTTTGTCGGCTTGTCGGTTGTCTCCGTTGCAGGTGGATGCGGATTAAAAAGCCTCACAACAGTGTCCGCAATAAATCATCGGAGACATTGGCTTGTCCCGAGTGCAGCCAAATGCGAAGACTCTTCCCTGCTTAACACCCTGTCTCTCTCTCTCACTGCCCCTGTCTCTTTCTCTATCTTTTCTGTTGCTGGAAAAGGAAACGAAGTTCGTGTCATCATTGATATGCCATAAAAGACTTTTGTCAGTCTGATTCTTATTACCGATATGACCAAATGCGAGGGAGTTTATACAGTCGGCAGATACGAGTATACATTGTAAGTACTTATGGCTCCAGACCATAACGTCAAGCTTGCCTTCAGATAATAATAAATATAACATACTAAATGATGTAACTCGATCTTTCCCATATCTTGCTAGTTAGCAAACAATGACTTTAATTTTAATCTTCCATCTAATAATCTTAGAAATTCGAAATGTTGTCAAAGGAATATGTTTTATTTATAAAATTTATTTATTCAAATTTTATAGAAAACTACTCTATCATTGGCATAGTTCTCAGAATAGAATCGAATGTGACTCATTCGAATCAGAGATGTGGCTAAAACATTTTCAATAACACAAAATTTGCCGTGCTCGTTTCCGGAAAAGTCCAACTGCAAAGGAAACTGATCAAAAAAGGATAGCCAAAACAGAAGAGGTATCTTCCAATTACCAAAGAAAACAGAGGCAGTACAAAGTAGAGCTACTACACTTAGAAGAGCCTATCTTAACAGTATCTTAAAAAAAGTAACTGTAGAATCCATATCCATATTCAAAGATGCTGTTTATGGATGCTCTATTCAATAGTCTGTTGGTTGTCAGTTCCGGATATGCAATGTACACGTTGCATCCGTTGCAAACTCCGTACGGTTATGCGGCAGCCGCATTGAGTCTGGTCCATGGACTGGTGGGCGTGGTTAGGGCGTCGCATAATGATGGTGATGAATGCAATCGCCTGAGGCAGATGACATCTGGGATTATGGAACTGGTACCATTGCCATTGACAAACATTGAATTGTATTTGAAATCATCGTGTCCACATTTGGCCATGGCCCATGGATGCTTTCTAATACCGCTCGTCTTTGATGTGGTCGCCATTTACCGTGACGTTGAGGATAATTCAACGGAGACACTAAAGGATTTGACACTCCTTGGAAATGTGGTGTCCTTGCTATTCCTGGGCGTGAATCAATCGAAGAACGTCTATGGTGGAATGGCAGCGATTGCTTTCGGTGCACGTTACGGTGCCGTTATGTTTGACTATTATTGGGAGGGTCTGGGTAGTCACATAAATCTATTGGCCGATTCGGCCTTCATTATGCTAATGGCCATGACGCTAACAACCAAATAGATTCAACAACAGATTGAAAATAAAATTGAAAATCAAAAATGCAAAATTTATTTACCGTCGCCAAGTGTAATCTATACTGTTATCGTTATCGGAAGGAGACACACCTAGACAACATTGCAGCCAATCTCGTGTCCTCTTATTTTTATTATTTCGAAAGATTCTTTCTTTTTTTCGAAAATAAATCGGAACATTTAAAATTTAAGAAGTATCATCACACTGTCAACTGTTATTGTGATCGACTTTGGTTAAAATTTATCGAATCTTACTGAAATTAACTCCAATTGCTATCGTTATTGGTATCGATAACGCTTGCCGGAGACAATACTTTAAAGCCAATCTCTCGTCTTCTTCTTCTTGGTTTTTTTTTTTCATATTTCTGGCTATTATTCTTCTCAAGGCTAACGGCATGCGGTTCATTGGCTCAACAATGGCTCAACAAAGCGCCGCAGCGGCTCAATAAACTTGCAATTAATGTTGGCAAATTAAAATGCAAAAATAAACATTAATTGTTTTGTCAAAAAATAAAATTAAGTGTGTGTTCTCTCTCTGTCTCCTCTCCCTTCCTCTTCCCGTCTCGCTCCCTCGCATTTTGCGGCTCATTTCACAAGCTGGGAGTTTTGAGGGGCAGCTTATGACAATGGGGCAACAATTTAAGGCAAATTTACAGCGATCATCAAGATGATCATCATCCAGATGATGCTGATGTGGATGCTGATGATGATGAGCCACTTTGAGCCGGGATAAACAATGCAAAAATTATTTAACTGGTTCCCAACACCAAAAATCACTTATCACTTGGCCTTAGTGTTATCCTATAAGAGCTACTATATGTATATAAAATATTAACTTCACTATTATAACATCAGTATGAACTCTAATGTGATCAATGGTTTCGGTGTGCATGGGCAATACATCTAACATCTATATTTACAAAAATTTTGAGAAAACAAAATAATTTTAAATGTAGAATCAATTCTTAGATCAAACCATGAAGAAAATGACTTTTTGCATAGGAATCGGTTTGGTTTTGACAAAGTTATGAGAATTTTAAGTCAGTTGGAAGCAGAAATTTAAGTATTTATAAGATGGAATATTTAACCAAAACGCATATACTATGTGATATAGATATGTATTTTGATATAGTAGATTGAATAGTCAAATAAGTTTGAATGAATGTTGGTATCTCTTTTTAATCTCTCTCTCTCTCTCTCTCTCTCTTTTACCCTTTCACTCAGGCATGTCTTTGCTTTTGTAGTCTGCTTTTGGGTGTCACGGCAACTTAAGAAATAAAGGAAAAGGAAAGCGGAGGCTGCTAATGAAACGGCGCCATAAAAATGAAAGACAAATGAGTGAGGAAAGGGCCAAAATGCCGACATGGACATGGGGTATAATGAA
Source organism: Drosophila testacea (assembly GCA_035043265.1). NCBI lineage: Eukaryota > Metazoa > Arthropoda > Insecta > Diptera > Drosophilidae > Drosophila > Drosophila testacea. Next base: position 131,910 of record JAWNND010001082.1, on the reverse strand, counting down.
AAGTTGAGAGTGTCTTGGTTACACAGTGTTCAAAAAGGCAATATTTTATGCATTTTAATTAATTGCCAGTTTTGGGAGTATGTAGAGACAGACATACATATCTGCATTTTAGGGACGTTTTTATGATGTGCCTACTCAACGGATACCGGGTACAGATTGGATTCCGGATTCCAGGTTTTGCGCCTGGATTGAGGAATACCCCCAGCCAGGCACTAATCATGTCGTCAGGCGCGACATGCGGCGTCGTCTTTAACGGATACAACGGCTTGATCTGAAGAACAAACAATCAAATTCATTTTATATGGTAGTTTAAAGACGATCCATTAATTGTGTGTGAATCAAAGAGAATCAGACACAGATAGAGAGCGAAATAGTGATAGAGAGAGAGAGAGAGAGAGAGAGAGAGAGAGAGAGGAAGACCGCGAAGACGCGACTGCAACGTTTGACAGAAGCAGCGACTGCGGCAGAGGAAATATCACATTGGCAAAGATAACAACAAATTAAAGCTAGCGAAAAAAGTAACCGCAAAAGCATTTCAAAAATGCACAACAAAGAGGGTAAAAAAAAGAGTCAAAAGGAAATCAACAAGTAAACAAGAAAAGAAAAAACAAGAAAGAATAACAATGCTGATGGTCACGAAGACTGAATACACTAGAAACATAGAAGAGTTCGATAAGCGAGGGATTAAGGTAATTATATGATATTATATATCAATATAAAATTAAGAAATCAATTAATTTCAACTGATTCAATTTATTTTACTATGTAAGAATGTGGTTTTCAACTCTAAAAGTTCGTTTAAAATTCGATCCAAAATACACTTGAAATGCAGCAATTTTTCCCAAATTATTGTGAATTTTTAACGTAACAAAATAGTTTAGTAGATTTGTATATAGATTAAAACTATTCTTTTAAAAACTGATTCACAATAAATAAATGTCAAACATCCCATATTTGGAAAATAATAAAGAAGCAGAATGCAAATTGAATTGAAAGTAATTATCTATCGCCTTAAAAAAAGGAACTAGGATATACTACATACATATATACAATTTTCAAAATAATAGATACCTAAATAAAAATAAATAAATAAAATATACATTCTATACATAACCATTAAATGTATGTTTAACTATTTTTCTGCGCTTACTTATATTTTCTTATTTTTGCTCCCATCGATTTGGCTGTCGACTTGTTGACATCACTGGTTGTTTCACTGTAAAAGAATAAGCTTATTCAAACAGCATTGCTCCACTGTGCGTTAGTTTACTTACCTTAAGAAATAATGCGCTTAAATTGAAATCAAATTATAATTGCACAATTTGAACGCGTTACACTTTTCACAGCACAATTGGTATACCCTTTTATGCAAGGGCATTAAAACAACACATACACCGCAAATACACAGACAAAAAAATAAAACCAAACAAAAACAGAGAAAAAAAGAGAACCAACAACAACAAAAAGTAAACGCACACAAAACTGCACGCCAATGCGCCAGCGCAGACGCGCCGCTGCTGGTGTGCGTCTGTGTGAGTGTGTTGTTAGTTTGTTAGTATGTGTGTACCTTGTGCAAGTTCAAAAACCTGCAAATGTGTATTGTTGTTGTGAGTCAACCCATCGCATCGCGTTGTTTTCTCTGTTGCCGCGGGCAGAGCTAGCAGCAGCAGACAGACGGAGGACACACAGTCGCAGTCGCAGTCGCAGTCGCAGTCGCAGTCGGTTAAAAATGCCGGCCGGCATTGACGAAGTTTGCGTGATTATTAAAGGGGGAGCAACAAAAAAACACAAAACGCAAAACAAAAGCAACAAAAACGAGCAACAGCAACCGCACAGCGACAAGCAGAAGACCGGACTGAGAGCGAGAGTGGGAGAGAGACAAAGAGTCGGCGAGACGCGGACGCGTGACGAGGGCTGCCAGACAGACGCTGACGCTGCGAACATTTGCGAATGCATGCAAAATGGACCGCCGGACACGAGAAACGACAGACGAAAGAGACAAACGACAGACAGACACGGGGACGAGCGAACAGTGCGAAGCGCATTGGCACGAATATGGCTAATGAATGCGAAGTGGAACAGACAAGAAATGAGGCTAAATAACTGCACACACAAAAGCGCCAAATGAATACTCTATTTTTTTTGTTGGTGTGAGAAAAAAAACAAAAGCGTATGCAAAGTGAAAATTGGACATGTTGTTGTACCATGAATGTACATATGTATGCACATATTTATTACATTTTCTATAACAATATTTAGTTATACTTATTAAATTCAATATTAATTATTCAATATTCAATATTTTAAAATAGTAATTTACACAATTTATTTATTAATGCTGCCCTTATGTTATATATGATTTTAATTTGCATTGACAACCTTCGTTTTATTTGCACATGCATGTGTTGCAGCCCTATTAATAAAGTGCAAGTACCTAGCCCTGTGCGAAAAGCAAAGCCAACAAAATCGAAGAACGCCGACGCAACCGGCAAACGCAGCTTAATTTACACACGCATACACACAAATACATACTCGCAATGCGATTTGTATGTGTGTGTGTTTGCATACAGTTGCGTTGTAGTTGTGACTGTGCCAGTTGTTGTTGCGCCGGCGCAAAGCGACATTTAAAATGTTGCCAACGACTTTTGCAGCGCCGGTTGTTGTTGTTTTTGTTTTTGTTGCTACGCTGCTGCTGCGGCTGCTGCTGCTGCGCTTTGTTGTTGTACGTGATTTGTTTACGAATCTTAACAAAATATGTACACAAATGCCTTAAATTACCGCGAAAGGCGTTGTTCGTTTAAATATTTTGTAGACACAAATAATACACAGAGGGAGGAAATCACAGTTTTTTTGCTGCTCATCTGTATTTGTTGTAGCTGTTTTGTTATTATTTGTTGTTGCATGTCTGACTATTTGCACGGCAAAAGCACCGAAAAATCAATAAATGGCGCATCGAGAATGGCGATCGACGTCAATAACCCGTTATAGATATGTATGTACATATGCACGTGTGTGTGTATGTATGTATGTACATATATGTACATATGTATTTGTGAACATTTATTGAGTACCATTAAGCGTGGGAGCTTTTACTTCAAGCTAAGCTTTAATATGCAGTCACTGCTGCAATGAGTCACAATTCGCGGAACTTTTGCCACAGTCACAACGAACAAGAAGAAGAAGAAGAGGACAGCAGCAGCAACAGCAACAACAACAACAGCAGCACACATACAAATGCACATATTAATAGATTCATTCATAAGCAAATTAAATGTAACGGTTTTCGTGCCACGAACCGTTGAACGGTTGGCCAATGGGGCATACGGACTGGACTTTATCGGCAAATCAGGCAAATGTCGCAGCAATATAACTGAATGAATGCTATTGCGGGTGAAGGCTATAAACTGATGAATGGATATTATGAGCATTATGAATGTACATAACATATGCATAAATCGAGTATACAAATGATTTGAATGTATTTTCATACAAATTATATACTATATGGAAAGAATGCAGAACATTTCCGCAAAGAACAAGAATCTGAATTGAAACTAGAAAAAGCGAAAACTAGTTATATGTACATATGTGAGTAGGAATATAGTATATACAATTGTATCGATCTATATGTCGGATTATATGTAATACAGAGTCCACTTATTCTTGGATAGGATTATTTTATTCGCACTTAAACTCATAGTAGATATTTGTCTATATCTATATAAATATAATATGACTTCTTACATTAGATAAATAAACAAGATAGTAATAAGAGTATGTATAATATGTACATACAACTTATATTAATCTACTTCACAAAATGTTTCTGAAAGTTGTAGCTTATTTCAGGACTAATCTTTTCACTTCTAAACTGAAATATATTCATACTATATGTGTATATGTTAATGCCTATAAGGTGTACATTTATGTTTATGTAAATTCATTGCTTGATTGTTATGTATCTGGAAAAAATAAAATAAAAATAAAAACAATTTTCCATAAAAACTAGTTTTAATTTTGAAAGTTTTACGATAAGACATTATGTTCCGACTTCTATAAATGTTAATAACCCGCATAAAATTGAAATAACTGTATACAGTTTAATCATTAAATTGAGAAATTTGCTTTCTACTTTCAAGCGATATTCTCAATCAATATTGAAAAAGGGAGATTGCATAAAATTTGACAGAAATTTAGATGGGATTAAAGGAGAAGAAATCTGTAATCTATACTTTAAAAAGATCATGTAACTACTGCACTAAATATTAATGTTTGGATGGTATTAAGTATATGAATGAAATTACGTGTACTTTAAGAGGTTTCTCTCTTCTGCTCAGTTTTCTACTTCTTCAGATCTAATCGCCGAGATCAGAGAGTCCAATATAAGTATATTCATGACTTCAGACCACAATACTTAGGAGGGTGTTCGTTTGTTAAAGGAAGGGCCGGCCAATGAATGTATCGTGCGAGTTTCAACTGCATTTTCAATTAGCATAAAAGTTAAGTGAAAACCCCCCTCTACACTACACTCCCCACCCACAATTTCCCTCTTTCACTCAAGTTTTCCTAACCGTCTCACTCCAGCCTTTAGTCCGTCTAGAAGAACTTGTTAATTGTAGCAATACGTTCATGTGTCGGTAGATTTGGCCAAACATTTCCGTTGTTGGCCTAAACTGATTATGAGCAGACTGTTAACGAGCTTTGAGAGATGAGTGAATGAATAATACTCGTAAGTATGTTTGTAAATACAAGTATTCACGAATAATTCACGGAATGCAACGTGCCGGCAAACAAGGAAGTTGAATATCAAATCAAAAACCAAAACCAAAACCGAAACAAGCTTGCGAGTTGGAGTGAATGTTTTGACTGTGAATGTGAATGTGAATATACATACATGTATATTCGAGTATTTGTGAATGTGTGTGAGTGTGAAACGATAAAAGAAACTGCTAAATTAGTGCAAATCATTTGCATTGATTAAGTTAATTCATATTTGAATGTTTATTTGATTTTTGTGCCGCACTAGAAATTCGAATACGAACAGACAAATTAGCATCAAAGGCTGCCAACCTGTTTCAAAAAGGCAGCCCTATGAATATCACCTGTCCCTCAGTATCTCTCTGTCTGTGCACCTGTTGCGATGCGGCGGTTATTCACAAAGTTATTCACTAAATGATTCCACTAAATACTTAAGCATATGCATGAAAGTCGCACGGGCCAATGAAGCGTCATTAGGCGACAGTTAGGAAACAAGTTTGTCTTTAAAAAACTTAATATTTTTTTTGGTTTTTTGGTTATCATCATGATGATCAACACAATCATGATCATGATCATGATGCCATAGCGACCACTGGACTATTCAGGCAGTTAGTCCAACCGGCTAAAACATTCACATTCACACTCACACACTCACAAACACGACAATGAATATCATGAATTTTTCAAAAGGCTGCGGCCCATAAAATGTTCTTGCTGTCAATACATACAAACATTCATATATTCATACATTCATACCTCATCTATTCATATCTGCAGTTGTATGAGTTAAGTGAAAAAAATCGAGGAGCAACAAAAAAAAACTGATAGCAAAAAACTAAAATAAACATAAAATTATAATAATAATCGTTATGGGCATAAAAAAAAAACGAATTAAGTAAATTAGTTAAATCGCCATGAGTGTCACATTAAAATTTTTGTTTTAATTCTCTTTTTAAACTTGTTTCGTGTATTTGTAGATTGTAGATACTATAATGCCATATACATTTAATAATAATACGCAGATACAAGTGTCTTCTATTCTTGATTTTTTGTTTGGTGATATGGACGAGCCTCTGCAAAATGATCTAATATTTGATATTTGACTCGTGCAAGCTATTCAAAAACTATTCACATATAGTATTCAATTCAATTAGTATTCAATCACATTTTCTAGATATTCAACAAATGAGTCAAAATATCATTATTTATGGCATAGTTTGATAGAGAAACCCCGTCCAACTATCAACCATAAAAAGGCATTAATCAACGAGCTTAGTTCGATAAGCGTACAAATTTTATTTGATTATTGACACGTGCATACCAGGCTTAGTTTCTTAAGCCCCGTCCTATATGAGTAATACTTTTACTCGAAATTGTTGTGGAAATGTTTATAATGAAAGTGAAGATTATTTGCAATCCATAGCTATAAATATACCCATGACTAGTTAATAAACTTTATTTCTTTAAGAAATTCTAAATAAATGTCGGTTCTAGATTTTTGATCACTTTTAATATAGGCATAACCTTAACAATAACTTTGTTATATATATATATATAACTATCATATCTCTTTTCCCTTTTTTCTAACTCTATTTTTATATCTATCTGTATTTATAATTTAGTTATAGAGTCTATAGTGTAGGCTTTACCTCTATCTGTACCTCTATCTAATTCTTTATGTTATGTCATTATCATTATCTATATTTCTTCAATATCTTTAAATTAAACTAAATCTACACTTGCAGCAGTTGCGAATTTTAAATATTTGATGGGCGTCGTTCAACTTTGGATGCTGTTGCTTTGCTTTCGCACTTATCTCTCATGGACCTAAGTATCTTACAGATAACACTGATGATTCAGCTCAATAATTGTAATAGTATCTCTAGCCGAGTTTGTATCTGTATCTGTCTATATACACATTTGAACTCATTTCACATCTAACACAAAAGCATTATTTTCTGTGTATACATAAGTATATGTATTTGAGAGATCGAGGGAATACAGAAAAATGGGTAGAGGGGGGATGGAATAGTATTTTCAGTTGTCAACTGCAAGTAGGTGACGATGATGATGATCAAACGAAACCGAATATATCTATCATATAGTGATAGAGAGAAAGAGAGATATAGTATCTTTGGCTTTCTTTATTGGGGCATGGGGTATACAGTGAAACCTCTCTTGGGCGGGACACTCATTCGCCCAACTTGTGTCCGCTCAAGGGGAGTGTCCGCCTATAGGAATATTTTTTTTTTATTGCTGCGTCTTAAAAAATAATTTATTTTGGTTTGTCGAGCGTTCTTTAATTTCTTTTCTAATATGCAGGACTGCAAATGGCTTTCCAAATGTTATACGTATTCAAACGCTTAATAGTCATTTTGAAAACATTTTTTTAATTTCTTAATTGTGGTCATCGCCTTATCATTCGAATTTATTGGGTCAGGATCATAGTCAAGCTCTTCCGGTTCTTCTTCGGATTCCGAATTATCATTGTTTCCGCCCACTTCTGATTTTTAATGACAAAACTAGCTCGTTTTTTAGAAATTCGTGTCCCGCCAAAAGAGGTTTTCGTTCGTTTTTGTCCTTTTTTTAGTGTCCGCGTCCGTTCAAGAGAGTGTCCGCTCAATAGAGGCAAAATTGGTCTGAAAACCCCACCAAAACCAACGTCCCCGAAAAAGTGTCCGCCCAAGGGGGTGTCCGCCTATTAGAGGTGTCCGCTAAGGGAGTTTTCACTGTACTTTGGTACAGTTACGTCAAGGTTACAGTCCAATTAAGATGCGCATTATGATGATGAAATTTAAAACCTGAACAAGCCAAAAAATTGCCAGGACAACAACAATAGAACAACGAAGAAAACGCCGAAAAAAGCATATTTGCATCAAAAGGACGAACTTTTCATTCAATTCAAAACAACACAAAACAACAACAACAACAACAAGCATAAGAACAACAACAATCAAGGTAATAAATACCTATAGACACACTCACACATACACATAGTATAAGGATATAACAAATACTTCTTTCCGAACAAAAACAAACCAACAATAAGGTGGTTGAACTCTATGAGGAGCTAAAGCTTTGTCCGTGAAACAAATGTGAATATGAGTATGAGTGAGTGTGAGTATGTGTGAGTGTGTGAGTATGAGTATTTGTGAGTATGTGAGCTATTCATTTGCGCAACAAGCGAAACCCAATAAGAACAAGAAGCTGAAATTAGATGTCGTCCTTGTTATCCTTTAAACAAAAGTACAGTCATCTACCTAAATAGCTTAAAGCTCGAAGGGCTTCGCGACATACCCTATACAAAATATTTGCTAAATGGGTTATATTCAATTCAAATTTTTAGAAGAAAGTTTCTCTTTTTCTTTTGCTCAACCTTATAAGAGAAAGATCCTTTTTTTCCATATCCAAACACTTTTCTTAAAATCATCCTTTCAAGAACATTATTTAATATTAACACCTGGCTCTTGGCTGCAATCCCAAATAAATATCTAGTCTTGATGTACAGAAAATTTCACAGCGATAAGTGTAGGGTAACTGCTAGTCAGGCACAGTCAATTACTTAAGAAAAGAAATCATTTCCATTGCTTTACTCATAATCCTACAGTAGTATCTTTAAACAATGCCCAACTGTAGCTCAAACAAAAAATTCCACGTATTCAAGTTTCTTTTATTTATAATTTTCAAAAAATTTATCAGTTAGATTAGTTAGATTAACGTATATACATAGAGACGTCTATATGTTTGAACGGTTTGAAGTGGGCAATCGTTAAAGTTGAAACGTGATTTCAATGCGTCGATTAAGTAAAAGGAAAACTATTCTCAAGTTCTTCACATTTATAATTTGTATTTTTGTTTATCACAATTTCGAAACACTTGAGTCCTTATCGTTGATCAACGATCGAATTGACCGGAGTCAGCAAACACTATATGGTAAAAACCGATCCTAACCGAATCCAACATCGATGAGGAAAAAATGTGTATGGTAATGGCAATAAATAAAATTCAATTAAATTTAAAATAGTTGCGTTATCACCAAACTCAAATTAAAGTACTTGTATCAAGGCTGACGTTGGTTTACCATTAGCTCAATTTATTCATATATTATAGGGGGTTTTTAAATACCCTATAGTAATTGGAAAGGGTCAACTTGGTTGCAAAAAAGGTCTAACGATGCTGAATTTACTTGGAGAAAGAGAAGGGAAAATCTTAACAAAAGTATTATTATGTTTATTCATCTTATTTTAGATATATGTATGTATAGTTGTTTATATTATAATTAACTTAAATATATGCCCAGAATATATGATTTTGATCTTTACTTATGGTCTTTTATTATGGTCTTAATATTATATAGTTATTTTTAAAATAAACTCTTTGAATTAAACTTGTATATTTAAGTCTGACTTGACTTGAAGGACTTTTGTATTTTGAGTAGCAGTATAAAAATAATTGGCATTTTCAAATATTAGTTGCAATTTAAATACAAACATAAGTTAAAAGAGTATTAAATATTCGCGTTGCTTTACTAGGCATTTTCTTTCTTTCAGTTTTCCATGTTTTCATTTATCTTAGACTTTCATATTTATTTCTAGCTAATAATCGAGGCAACAAATCAAATGTGCAGACATTTCATTCTGTCAATAAGCCAATGGTAAAGATACACTCATGAGTGTATTCATATGCACTCGAAACTAGTTAAAGTTGGCTTTGCTTTGAATACTTTGCAGACAGAATCGATCGAGTTTTAATTTTTGTACAAGTTCTATTTTTGAATTTTGGCAGAAATTGCGCTTTAAATTCCTGACGAGGGTCAATTATGCGCTTCAATTAAACTGTATTCAACACACACACACACACACACACACGCACAACAAACGGAGCACAACAAACACAAATGAACAATTAAATGTGTCTGACTGAAGAATGTGCGTCGTGTCTTGACACTTGAAATGGCCCCTACAATAGATATTTATAGGGTGGCAAATGCTAGGGGTGACACTGATCCTGCTAAAGGATACACACACAGATACAGATACAGATACACGTATTGAAATGCTTGTGTATGTACATAAAAATTTATCTCAATTGGGTCACAGCATTAAGATCAGAAATATGGGAACAATTACAATCGCATTTCCTATTGAAATGACGGCGTAATAAGCAGTGGCTGATTAACACACTCTTAACACACTCACACACACACACACACACACATACTTTTACATATATGTATGTAGACAATGTCAAGTTACAGTGACAGTTACACAGTCCCTAACAAGTAAAAATTCTACAGCAGAGCGCTCTCAACTCTGAGATACTTTCCAATCCAAAATAAATACAAAGGAAAGAAAAAACTAAAAAAAATATGCAATTAAATTAAAATATCATATAAAAAATAATAAATAATAAAAAATAAATATTTATTTATTACCGGCGATATTTTGACGGTCATTTTCTAAATAACAAAGCCACAGAACACTTTTGGATACAATTAGAAAAGTCACCAAAAAAAAAATTTCCTAATAAATATAAATATAAATTGGATCATAAATAAACTATAAGAAATAAATTATTAATTATTATTATTAACAGAAATCGTTGCTGGGACTTGAGCTCATTATTCTTGTTATAGTATATAGTATAGTATATCATATGTAGTCTTTGCAATCATAAGAAAGACATTGAAAACTTTATCTAGAAGAACAGACTCTTTTCGAATTAAGTCATGGATACTGAATTATTTTATAGCTTTAATTATTCGATCGTAATGCAATTTTTGAGGACTACGTTATATATGTACCATATAATTGGGTCAAAATCAAAACCCAGAAACTCTTTCAAATTTTAATTGTTAATGCGAGAATATTTCCCATATATATTCGGAAGCTCTAAAGATTTCAGTTGTCTATTGATGCTGAACAAGAATATATATATATTTATTTATAACTCTTTATACGATTGGAGGTGCTTGCTCCATTTGCTTGACTTTTACATTGTCACAATGCTATAATACTCTTGTCATTTTGGGTCTGTTGAGTTGTTGATTGAAAACCCGATGTTTCTACTTGCCACACGTACGTTTGTTTGTGCCACGCCGCCTTACTTACTATATGTTGCGCCCAAATAAAAAGCAACCAAATTAATTAACACGAATCGGAGTTTTTAGGGGCAAGGTGCCTGTAAACGAAACAAACCGATCTCATCAGCATATAGATGATATGATATAGACTGTTTGTAGTTGGACAGCGTATCCAGAAATTCAGGCACGTAAACCGAAAAACATAAAAATTGACAAATCAAAAGCCACACACAGGTGTAATTCCCCCTTTCCCCTACTTACACCTCTCCTCTCCCTCTCCCTCTCCCTCTCGCTCTCTGGTAGATCGAAGACTCCTCGATTATAGAGGAAGTTAGTGTGCGTACGCTTTATGGGTTTTGCGAGCATTTCATGAAGAATTTCTCAATTGGGTTTCTATTTCGCAAGAACTCTTTAAAGAGTTAAAGTGGTTAAAAGGAGCGTGATTGGGGAGGGGGAGGGGCTGTGCGTACAGCGGGGGGTAATCGGAGAGGCACTTGACTCTACCCATTCTTGGTTCTTGGCAAAAAAAAAACTGTCAACACGTTCGGGGCAACAATTGTAATAAAAATTCCCAAGAATGTTGCCCAGACGGCTGCGTGGCCCATACTAAAGACTGGCATTAGCATAGCATTTGGTTGCCCACTTGGTTGACTTTTGGGATTGCGTCATGGGGCCCTCGCATCAGATTGACCCCCCCTCCCCCCCTTGAGTGTGTGCGTGAACAGTGAATAGTGAATGTGATGAGTGTGTGTGAGTGTGAGTTACTCTAAATGTTGAACTACGTAGCACTCGATGCGACCTACTAGTCTGAGAAACTTACAAGCTCTGCAACCTGAAACAACAAAGGAAGATTCCGCCTAGATTTCTAGCTCGATTAGCAGCTACCCTGTAAAGGACAAACTGCTGAACTACTTTCTTTCTTGTACTTTCTTTATGAAAACTGTGCAGTACAAAGCTGAAAGTTTAATATAGTGTAAATGCCAAAGTTTAGGACGTTAGCTAGTTGTAGACTTTATAAAAATAAACATTTTGTATGATAAAGTGGGGGAATAATCATAGATTTTTCATTGTTTTACTATTAAGAACTTGTATTTGAAATTTCATGAGCCTAGCTCTAATAATCCTTGAGTTCCGATAGTCAGCTGGAGTGATAATCGCTTAACAAACGTCTGCAGTACCTTAATGTAGATCTCTATCTATTACACACCTGATATTCGAGCTTGCTACACCCCACTCGTGCATTTTATGGCCACAGGGTATGAGAGAAAAAGGGCTAATGATTTTGCCACGATAATGCAACGGTCTTGGGGCCAGGTCATTAGCAGCCAATGGCAACGTAAACATCAACGTCAACGTTCAACATTCAACATTCAACATTCAACTTGTAGTCTAGAGTCTAGCCGTGACGATCGTCGACACCCCGACACCTTCAAGTTGCCCCTAGGCTAACCCAGGGAGACAGGTTGCTCAACGGATCATCATCGCCATGATGATTATGATTATGATAATGATCACAACTTAACCGGTTTGTCGCCCAGTGACATTTCAATCAGTTACTTAGTATGATGTTGAATGATGATGAATGATAATGTTTCAAGTTGGACATAAACTGCGATACCACACTATAAGTATATTGTCAATTTATGTAGATCCATATTCATAAATCAATGTAGAACATGCAACTAATTTATCAGATAAGTTTCCAACAAACTAGAGTTTTGATAGGATTCCATGTTTTGGGGTTATTTCAAAGACCTTGTAGAGTTCACATATAGTACACAATTGTGATGGAGATTTAGATTCGTCGAGAGTTGCATTCCTACTAAACTTTATTTAGAGATAATACACAGAAAATCGTTTTATATCATAATAATACTTTTCGAACTCAAAGTTCTGTTACTAGAAAACAAATATACATATATAAGATAACTTTGTCTATATGTTTTTTACAACTTTTTGAATATGTTCAGTTTTCTAAATTTTGAAGAATATATTCATTGATTAGAAAGATTTTAGATATAATGATAGACAAGTTTTCACATCTGGTCGACAAACTTACAGTCTGGATATATTTGAAATGTTGTAATCTTTTGGCCAAGTTTATCTACACTTTAAAGTTGTCGGAAATTGAAGAAACTATCCGACTTCTTTCAAAATTATTAGTTTCTTACTTACGCATTATTTATTAGGGATATCAAAGAATATTTATTCAAATGTTATAGAAGTACATAAAGTATTCATAATACTTATGACTCATTAACTTATCTCTGATCCTATTGACACATGAATATTATGTTAGACCTTTATCAGTTTTTCGTGCTCAAAATGTTTTCCAATCGAATGCCGTTTTAGATTTTTGTTTTTTGCATGTCAATTCAAATTATTTGCCGCTTTGGTTATGAATACTCGTATTCATTCGACAATGAATGAATCCCTAAATATGTCCATATGCCCTTATGTCCAATCCCCTTTCCCGTTCTTCGTTGCCAATCCCAATTCCAATCTCAAATCCCCGAAATCCCATTCCCGTTTCCCACATCTTAGACGCAGTCAAGAAAAAAAAAAGACAAAAAAAGGAAACCCAAAAACAAAAACCCCTCTCTCTCTTTCTGTGTGCCTGCATTTTACCTTCACCTTCACCTTCGCTTCTCAATCAGCGCGCATCTCGCCCTGTAAGCGAGAAAGAGAGCAAGAGCATCTAATTAAGCGGGAGCGAGTGAGACACAGCCCTCGTAACATTCTATTTATAGCTACCATTCACATCTGTCGTCTCACACTCTCTGCCTTGCTCTCTCCCACTTTTGGTTATGTCTGCGTTTTGGGCGCCCGCCAATCAACTGGTTCTATGGTGTAATGGTTAGCACTCTGGACTTTGAATCCAGCGATCCGAGTTCAAATCTCGGTAGAACCTCAAACTTCAGCCTATTTTTTTTTTCCTTTTTCTTTTTTTTTATAAATTACTCAACACGAAATTTAATTAATTGACTTGACATTTCTTAAGCACACTTCTTTTTTGTAATAAATACTTTCAATATTAAGAAATAATTTCAAAATTGTTTATCTCATTTTCATATAATTTTATATTTTAATATTATAAGTGGAGAATCTTAAAATTTTGTTAATTTGTAATGATAAGTTTCATCTATAATATTACTAACTTAGCAACAAAGTCATAATAAACTGTTTGAAATGTAAACTTCTTTAAAAGTGTGGAAATTTTAAACATATATGCATACTACCATAATTTCTAACTATACATTTATTTTATTGACTTAACCTTATGTTTAAAGCATGTTATATAAAATTACGACTTTCTATTATTTATAATTGAATATTTTTTATTTAATACAATATACCATTCAGCTTCTTAGTATATTTATTTCTTAAAATATTTATTTGTTTTATATACCTTATAAATATTTTTGTACAAACATTTGTTAAAAGAGAAAAAAAGCTTCCAAAATCGACTTCCTTTATAGTATTTACCAATTGATTAACAAATTTTGGTATTTACCTCCGCTGTCAAATGTCAAGTGACGCTTATCATTTTGTCTGATTGACAGAATGGGACTTGCCTGGCCTCAATCATGAATAATAATGAATTGATGATGATAATGACGGTGATGATGATTGGAAGGAGTACGAAGAGATAGTGGCTTATATTGTTCAACGTAGTCAACGCTCCACTCAATTGCCTATTATCTAGTTAATCAAGTCGGAAAATCATTCGTTTATTTCCATCCAATCACATGGCGCAGTTCCCCAAACTAAATACAAAAATGCACTAAGCTACAGTGGAGCAAGCTCGACAGTAGGAGACCCAGTACTTTTTGAGTGCAAAGCGTTCACTAGATTGCTTTTCAATGTTGCGTACCATTCAACAGATGGCGCCACTTCATAAACATATCGCTGGCGTCTCTTCTTCTTTCTTTTGCCCGTAACATTGTTAATTGAATTACTTCCGCGTTTATCATCCGATTGGAATGAAATTTGGTGGACTGGTTTGGACTATAGTGTTTATTATATGTACCAAAAATAAAGGCGCTAGCACTAAAGGGGCTCTTGTAATTCGACTTCAAAGTTTTGTATTTCAATTTCCGGGGGCGGAGGTGGGCGTGGCCAAAATCTAAAACAAACTTGATCAATGCAAGATATAGATGAACCTACATGCCAAATTTGGAGTCTCTAGCTCTTATAGTCTCTGAGATCTAGGAACTCAAAGAAGGGACAGACAGCCAGACGGACAGACGGACAGACGGACAGACAGACAGACGGACATGGCTATATCGACTCGGCTGTTGATGCTGATCAAGAATATATATACTTTATGGGGTCTGCCACGCCTCCTTCTGCCTGTTACGCACATTTTTTTGGACAAACTTAATAGACCCATTTGTACTTTTTTAAAGTACTGGGTCTAAAAAGCTGATAATAGTTCTCTTTGCTGAAGATATTATTAGAAGAAACATTTGACTTGATGGGGTATATGTGAATAAACTATACATATATTATCCTACAATCCTGAGAGTTTCAGAAGCATTGGATAGACACACAAGCATAGGAACCTATCCTACTGTCTAAAACTGTAAGAAATGAGAATCTACTGGGGATGTTTGGATGCAAAATGGGTACAGCAACATCTATTTGTAGGTAAAAGTATACAAGTTAAATTCAAACAGATTGGTTAACTATATCACAAAGTGACCTATCCAACTTGCCTACCCACTTTCTATAACTATAAGAACTGAGAATCTACTGGAGATATTAGGATGAAGCTTGGTACAGTGACATGTTTTTGTAGAAACAAGTTAACAAGCTAAATTCAAACAGATTGTTCAACTATATAACATAGGGACCTATCCAACTTGCCTACCCACTTTCTATAACTATAAGAACTGAGAATCTACTGGAGATATTAGGATGAAAATTGGTACAGCTACATATATTTGTAGAAATAAGTACACAAGTTAAAATCAAATAGATTTGTCAACTATATCACAAAGCTAACTTACAAAAGAACTTACTTAATCTGTTCCCTTACTGTATTTCAAACTTACATATATGTTTAAGAACAACTTGAGTTGGATTTTTAGTTAATTTTCGACTTGGCTCGCTTCCTGTAAACTCTTAAACTAACTTAGATCTATCAATGAATATGTGTTTCTAAGAAATCTAATCATATATCATGTAAGAGTTTCTCTCTTACACGTGTCGAATAAACAGTTAGCATTACAAGTTACAGATTTTCTCTTTCTCATTTGTTGTTTTTTTTTCTTTGAGGGCTTTTGTAATGAATGAATGTCGAAATCATAATATGTTTAATCCTTTGTTTCGTTATGTTTTAGCTGTTCGCAGTTTTTTTTGGCTTTGGGCCAAAAAAAATTAGATTACCATATTTGTGCGTACAATTCGAGGGCAAGAAACACAGACTCATACATGAAGTTCAGTTAAGTATTATGATTTTTTGGCAAAACTTTTGAATTGTTTTAGGCCTATTGCGTAGTTGTTGTTGTTGTTGTTGTTGTTTTGGGCGGCCCTTTAATGGACTGAAAGCCTAAAACGATGATATTGGCGCTTGGTAACAGCTCGAGTTGTGAGTTTGTGAGTTGTTGCCTTGGGAAAAGTAAAAGTTTTAGCCGGTTCTGCAAATGGTCGAAACGCCGGAAATGTTAACACCATTTCTCAAACTGGCCAACGGAGCATGGACGATGGACGATGAACGATGGAGAGGAACTTGTCGTTAGCTCAATTAGCAAAATGCCTACGAGCTGAACTGAACTGAACTGAGCTGAGCTGGTTAATCGCAGTTGAGGCCTCAATGGACATGGACATGGCCATCATTATTACTTACGCGTATTTTTCAAGTGTTTAGATAACAACAACAACAACCGAGAAGAAGTTAAGAAAAAAAAAACAGAAACTGGAAAAACTAACAACGCTTGCAAGCCAAAACCAAAATCAAGTTAACAACAACAACAACAACAACAGTAGAAATTGCCTACAACCTTTTTTGGTTAAACCAACTAAAAATTGTCCCCCTCTCTTACCACTGCTGCCCCTATATCTATGTTATACGTAGATATACCTCCTTAACTTAAGCTTATACGATCCCCATCCCCATTCCCATTCCCATCTACACACATTGCCCGTTACAATGTTCATTCATTTATAATGAATTTCAACATTGAAATGTTTTAATTTGTTAAGCAGCCTTGTCCAAAATGAATGGATAGATGGATAGATGGATCATGGACCGAGTCGACTCGACCCGGTTTGTCTGCCTGCCTCGGGACCAATTCTTCTCTTTAGAGAATAAGTGGGGAGTGGGGAGTGGGGAGGGGGTTGGGGGTTTCTTCTTCTTCTCTACAAACAAATCATCTTCATTCATGTCGTCTGGCTGTCTGTCAGAGCAGCTGCTGTCTAAAAGACATTAGTTCCTAACTTAATTAATGCTTTTGTGTTAATTGCCGCAGCTAAAACAATATACAACAAAATGTTTTCAACAAAATCTACAACAAATCTTCTGCTTCTTCTTCAAACAAAACTAAAACTATGTAAAGATACAGAGAAGCAAATCTTTAAGAATTCAAAAATTGTTGGTTGTTGACAAGCGACAGCATTGAACAAATTGTTCGATCACATCACATAGTTCAATAAAAAAAATAAAATAAAAAAAAACAATGCTGATTATATTGCCAGACAACAATTATTTACGCATCGATATACATACCCTGTAAATGTCGTAAAATTGATAATAAAAGAGCTTGTTTTGTAGTCAAAAGGCGTTGCTGATTTTCTACAACATTGTGATTCAATGTAGATCAACTTTGACAGTTGAATTTCAAAAACGTATTAAATCTGTTTTGAATCTTATAGTAAGATCATTTTATTTGTTTATCTCTGCTTCTTGAATCTATTTAAATTTAAATTTTATATTGAACTAAACGCTTTGAGTAGAATCAAATAATTATTGGTAGAAGCTGTCACTTTAGTTATGAATTTACAATATCAAAATTATTCCAGATACAGGATATCTTTCAGCATCTAGATATAAGACCAGACTTTAAATAGTATCTTTTAGTAATTCTGATATGATAATAAATCAATTGCATACATACATATATTCCCTAATGAAAGAGTTGATAGAAGATTGCAAACTCTTCCAGATAAATTGCATTAAATGTATATAAAATTCAACATGGCTGAAAGTGTTAAACTTTAATGTTCCTAGAGTATCTTCTAGCTGAGTCTGCTCAACATTCGATTTCGATTTCAATTAAATCCATTGACAAGTTGAGAGGCTGCTGAAAAGTACGCAGGTTACCAGGTTTCGTTGCCAGGTTTATTAACTAAACTTTGACACATCTTTGAAAGGATTTTGGGTTCGTTGCACAATTGAAATACATGACCAAAATGTAAAAGCCATTTTGCAGACTTGGCCAAAAGTCCAGACAAGAAACCAGACCAATTAACACATGCATAATTCATGACAATTCTCTACTTGTTTTCTTTTCCTTTTTTTTTGTAGCAACAATATTACAGGGTATGAAGGAGGAGAGGGGAAGGAAGGAGGATGAAGACTTCAAATTGTTGTGGGTTAAAAATGGCAAGTCAGTAGAATTTTTTGATAGATATTTTGTGAATAATTCTCAATTATTAATCATTGAAGTTAATTTATAATGCTTGATCCTTGACATTCCTATTTAAATGTCAATTCCATTTAAATTTCCTCAACATTATCACAAATTCAAATTTTATTAATGTTAATAACAAACTTTTATGCAGAAATGATTGAATTGAAGTCAACACATTTTTCACATTTACAATTTATTTAAAATAATAAGTTTCAATATTATTATTATTTTATTCAGTTAAACTGTAACTTGGGATAGATTCTTATATTTAAAAAAGTTAAATCAAGTTATTAGATAGTTAGTTTAACCAATAACCAATAATAAATATACATACATATTTGTAAACTCTCATAAAAGCCAAAACTTCAATGGTAATGTATCTTTAAGTTAGAGTATATCATTAGCGATGTGTGAAAAGATATTTGGTTGTGCTTTTTTGGGCATTGTATATGGGGTTTGGTCAAAAAGCAGATTTAAAACGGCCAGCGTTGATTAATATTGGCCAATTAGTTGTGGTATAACAAGCATAGATACAGATATACAATTATAGATACAGATACAGCAACAACAACAACAAGAGCTCCAGCTGTAGATACAGATATAGATACAGATACATGGGCTTGGTAACAAGCAGCTAAGCAATGACTCTGCAATTTGGCCAAAATGCAAGCGGCCTACACACATTCACACACACACACCAACAGATTGACATAGATGATGAGTGTGTGTAAGTAGGGGACAAAAAGAGAGGAAGGAAGAGACGAGAGAGAGAGAGAGAGAGAGAGCAAAAATCGATGGCACTGACTGAGTGGGCCGACAAGTTGACCGGCCGGCAAATCCGATGACGATGACGATGACGATGACTACGATGACGCCATCTGGCGGCCACCAAATGTTGTCACTGATTCAACATTAGCCTCTGCCTTCTCCTCCTTCTCTTCCTCGTGCCTTCCTTCCTTCCTTCCTACTTTACCCCTCCTTTTGGAAAAACCCCACTGTGAGGCAACGCATTTGGCGTCTGTGCTGTCTTAATGGCCGAGCAGGTTTTTCCTTGGGAAAAATGCATTAGCATGATTCATGCCTTGGCAACCAACATGGCCAAATGGTCAAATGGCCAAATGGCCGAAACAAGCCGAAATAGCCAAGTTACCGAACGCAGCCAAGCAGCAATTGCAGTTTTTGCCCCCAATTGCTATTGCCACTCCGAAAATCTATGTTAATTTTTCTCTTATTTTCCTATATATATATATTCATACATATATTTTTTCTCTCTATATTATTTTGATTTTTATATGTTTTCCCCCTCTCGATTTTCAAGTGCCTTCAAGTCATTTTACCAAAGTTCAAGTGGCGCTGATGTCAAAATAATATTTTTGCTCAACTTATTCAGAATATACTCAATGCAGTCATACATTCAGTCATATATTCATACGAGTACTCATATGAGTATACTCATTTTTCCCATCATACCGAGCCTTAGTTTCGTATCTTTTCATACAGAAAATTAATTTTTTATACAATTTAAACTATGATTTAATATGTGCTGAACATTTTCACCTAAAAAGTTAAATTCTCTTGAATCAAACAATGCATTTGGCTGCATTTTTTGGATAGAAAAATGTGTGAGAAATTGCAATTTCCACCTAAGAGGGTATATTTACAATACAACTAAGAAAAAAAGCTGTAGAAAAATTCGTATGAAATTGCAATTTACAACCAAGGAGGGAATATAAGTATATACTTGTAATAAGTATTACATTTTTAATGAGTTTTCGGCTACACAACAATCTTAAAGAGTTTGAAGATCCATAGGGCTTTAAAAACTTTTTTCCAATCCATGTTTTCGATTTTTGGGGACATAGTTTTCCAAGTCAATCTAATTCTTTATGAAAAAATAGATCTTACTCTAAGTAAAGTTAATTAATTTGATTGGTTTTTAAAATTTCCACTTCTCTTTTTAGGTGTTCTTAAAACAATATTAAATTTACTCTTAAAAGATTATTGGCTAAATTAATTAATTGAATAACATTTATTTAAGAAACGAATCAATTTTTTTATGGCATTTCGACTATTTTCTTTGGCGTATCCTTTTTTTTTGAAAATTACTTTATTTCTTATGAACATTTGCCAGAAAACAAAATTATACTGAGTTACTTTAGCTGATTTAGCTTCAAAATTGTCAATTGAAGCGCCATCTGGCGACCCGGAAATTGAGCTTACAAGTCGACAACTTTCTAAAAACGGGACTTGAAAGTGATTCCGGCGCAGAACTTATCGCATGTACTTAAATACGAGTATTTACAGCTATTAAGACGTATTAGCACATAAATATTATAAGTGCTTATGACATGAAAAGAAGGTAAGGAATAATTTGTCAAAGTTGTTGCCATCAAATGACCGCCAGATGGCAGCAGCAGCAGCAGCAAAAGAAGTGATTCCATTAAGTCAAACATTTATTTATTTCAGTCAAAAATGTTTAACGACTTGTTAAAAAAAAAACTAAGAAAAAAACAGAAGTGGAAGAGGAAGAACAAAATACAACAAATACAGAAAAATAACAATTTTCGGCGAAACAAAAAAACAGAAACAGAAAACAGAAAAGTGTAAGAGATTTGAATTTGATATGCGACTCTGCACGTATCAAACATGAGTCCCTCCTTCTTCTCCCTCCCTGTTTTGAGATACCCCCACAGCCACCCCCTTCCTGGTATGTCGTAAGTCGGTTTCGTCCCCGTGTTTCTGTAATTCGCAAGCAATTAAAAGTCTGACACGCAACTCGCTTGGCAACAAGCTCGAAAATTAGAAAAAAAAATGAAAAAAAACCTCAAACTCAGACAGGAACTTAAGTCAAACACTCACGTACAAAACACAGATGAATACCTGCCTCTCTCTCTCTGTCTTTCTCTCTCCTCTGAATACAACTTACAACCCATACTCATACACAGGAAGAAAAAAAGTGCGTGATCTCAGCGAAAATCAATCCAAACATGGTCCAAAAAGTTGAGGATCTTGGCAATACTTCATTCAAATCAGTTCAGTTTTAGATCATTTTACTCTCAACAAATACTTCGACTTTAAAGGTACGAGTTTTGTACTACAAATTAATATTTTACAACTATTTGCATATATTTTTATCAATATATTTCTTAATTTTAAAAATATATCCTGAATATACATATGTAATTAGAAGATGAAATCAAGGTTTTCAAACTCAAAGTTTACAATGACATTTTTTGCAGTGTACTCATATTCACACTCATGCTCATATTAACAGTCCAATTTAGAGACACGCTCGTAGTGTAGTTCATTAGCCAGTGGCAGTGCCAGGTAGGCCTATGCCCATATACCCCATAATACCCCTTCATATACCCCGTTAGCCATTCCCCTGGCTAGGCCTACATTTAATGTAATTATCAATGATTAATGAATTGTTTAAGCAAACATTGTGTCGCGACTGCGCAGATATTTCATTTCATTTCATTTCCAAACGAACCGAATCCGAAACCGAAACCAAAAAACTCACCGAAATCGAAACCCATAAAAAACATGAAAACTAGAAGAAGATGAAGAAAAAAACTTGTGAACATTTTGCTTGTAGAGTCTCAGGTAGGAAAGGAGTTTTGGGAGGCTCATTTAAGGAGTATTACGTGTTCTAAATTGCACATCAATTGAGCTGACCGACCGACAATAAACAATTAACACAAGTGCTCCAGTTTGTTTTTGTTTTTCATACCCTGTACTCATTTTAACGGTCTAGAGGGGTATACCAAACGTGTACAATCAATTTGTACAGAAGAAGAAACTATTTCACTGCCACATTTTCTATATGAACTGAGTGTCTATATTGAGTTGAAGATTGAATACTGAGACGTCAGAATACCCTTGAATTGATTGAATGATTGATTGTGTGTCATGTGTACCTGTACCATATTAAATATGAAAATTCAACTTTAATTAGCTAAAATAGAGTTTAACGCAAAATCTATAAAAGCAAGAAATAGATAACAGGGTATTCAGGCCATGCCTCTTCCAAATATACCCTATAGCAACTCAACGTTGATAATATACCTTGATTTCTCTTATTACAGATTAGGTAAGGTATCTTTATTTCTATACAAACAAAAGCATACTTTGACTTGGAGAAACATAAAGGGTATGTAAAGGTAGGTATACCCTACACAGCTTATAAATATTTACAGTCATTATTATTATAATTTTTGTGTCTTCTGCAATAATCTTTTTTTCTGTAAAGAAGCTTTTATCTCTAGACAGAGAAACTCTTTTTGAGTTGTTGAAGGCAGACAGGGTATATAAAGTCATGTACAACCCACACAATCCTGCATCTTTAATAATAATAATCTTTTTTTCTGTAAAGAAGCTTTTATCTCTAGACAGAGAAACTCTTTTTGAGTTGTTGAAGGCAGACAGGGTATATTATATAAAGTCATGTACAACCCACACAATCCTGCATCTTTAATAATAATAATCTTTTTTTCTGTAAACAAGCTTTTATCTCTAGACAGAGAAACTCTTTTTGAGTTGTTGAAGGCAGACAGGGTATATAAAGTCATGTACAACCCACACAATCCTGCATCTTTAATAATAATAATCTTTTTTTCTGTAAACAAGCTTTTATCTCTAGACAGAGAAACTCTTTTTGAGTTGTTGAAGGCAGACAGGGTATATAAAGTCATGTACAACCCACACAATCCTGCAAAGAAAGTCGCTTGTCTGACAAATTGCTTCCCTTTAAATTTAGACATTTTTTAGAGTCAATTTAGAAGCAAACATAAATCAAGTGCAAGCTAGTTCTGCCAGGGTATTAGTTAGTCAGGCATTTTCTTTGTTAACTCGTTGGTTTTTAAATACTGCTCTGTTTCGATTTTGTCGGACATCGGGATCTATAGCTACAATTAACAAGAAAGGTGGCATTTTTGCCATTGACTCGACAGTTGTTTGAGGCAGGCAGGCAAATGATTGCCTCCGGGAGGCGTGTTTAGTTGCCCCGTAGATAGAACAGAAGAGAACAGAAGAGAAGGAGAAGAAAGAAAACAAAGGAAAAAATATATATGAAGCAGAATTGTTGGCCTTATGATTGCAAGAACTATTTCCTATTTCATTGGCACATTCAATTAAGCAGCGTGTGAATATGAGCACAGGTAGAACCGCCCAACAAAATATCAAATATTCAATTCAAACTCAAATTCAAACTCTGAACTTCGAAATCAGATTTAAGCAAATATGGTCGCCACATCTGGATACATTTTTAACAGAACTGATATATTTTATATTTATTTGTATATTGAATAACTTTTTTACTCCCCAAATTTATGCATTTTGTTAGATCAAAGTATTTAAGCAATACACTGGAGTGGTTTTTTAATCACCTACTATATGTATAAACCCAAATGGATAAGTAAGCAAATAAGTGTATTTTAAAAAAACGATTCCAACACCTTGATTTCTCCCTAACTTGGTTTAAGTTTAGTTTTAATACGCTATTAAAAGAAGCATTTTTTTTGTGTTGAAAAATATTTACTATGTAAAACAAGAAATTTTTAACATATAAGAGAAATTTTCTTTTGAAATATCAGAGGTTAGAGCCTTTTTAAAAACTAAAATATTGAAAAACTCTCTTTTTCAAAATTAAAGAAAACTGAACTTGGGAATTGAGTGCAAATCGTAATGCAAAAAACATCACGCTTGAAAATCGGTTCAGTTTCTTATAAAATATAGCGGCTTGAACGTCTTTGATTTTGGATTTTGGCATGATTAATTAAAATTGTTATTCAATTGCGATAAAAATAAAAGTAAAATGGTTTAGTACAGATAAAAAGTAGGTACACTTCTTATTCGATAACGATAAATTTTATCTAAATTGTTTTACAAAATATTTTCCGGTAGTGGCATCCGTAGTCATATCATATATTGATCTTATGAGTATATGGATATATCCAACTTAATCTGCTCCATCCACCCCTACCCTCTCCTTTCTCTCTCCCATCCTCTCTCTCTTTCTCTGTCCTCTGTCTGTCTCCCTCTCTCTCTCTCTCTGTAGTGGCAGTTTCAGTTGCGGTTCCAATCTTAAGACGCTGGCGTCATTGACAGGCGGCAACTTCGCAGTTGGGGGTCAAAACGCCAGCGGGCAAATAGATAAAACAACAACAACAACAACAACAACAATATAGAATCAAGCACAAAAAATTCATTTCAATAATTTGAATTTCAAATCGTTATTTTTTGCAACAATCAAATGCTTTGGAATCCCAATCTCTAACCTCTTCGACCTGCGCTAATGTAAAAGTTGTTCGATTTGTCAAAGCAAAGGTCCCTCGATTATTAGTCTTCATTAAGAGGCGGGGCAAGTGAGCTCCACCATCCCCTCTTCCCACACCTAAGACCACCCTTCCATTCTAGACAGTGCAGCTTAACAGGGAGAAGAAACAAGCGGAATGGAACAAAGAGATGTTAACTCCATAATACAAGGCAATAAATTGGCAAGACAAAAAATGTATGTTGTAAAATGTTGTAAATTTATTAATAAGCTCAATCAGAAGTTTAGCTTATAGGAAATACTTGTTAGAAATGATGCTGATCTTAACTATATATTATAGGGTTTCGAAACGTTGGAATGAAACAGAACAAGACGGAATTATTTAAGCTACCTTCCTCTCCTAAGCACAAGCATTGTAGCACATCTAACTTCTTTGTTTACCTAGAGATCGTTATGAAATTTTCAGAAAACAAAGATAAAGTGTTAACATGTATTTCAGTTAAACATCAAGATAGTATTACTTACAACAATTGAAAAATAAAGCTTAGTTAATCGATAATATTTGAACATTGAAATATACATCAAAATAGAGAAATGTATAGATGATCGTCGACTTTTTAGTTGTTCGTAAGCGCCAAAAGAAAGTTTTAAAGAAAAGAAAACTTTCGGGAAAGTCGCTTGAGCCTTAGCAGATGTACTCACTGTTAACATATACAGCTCTGTTAACGTGTACAGCACTGTTAACGACAACAGTCTGAAGGCGTTAAATTTGAGTCAATCTTAGTTCGCCGGGTCCATTAGTTAATTATATAATTAATAATAATATAGGGAAACTATACGTCTGCCACAGACTGTGTAACACTTATTTAAATTGATTACAGGGTATTTAAATGAGTGGAAAAATTGTTGTAAGTATGTACGAGTATGTCAAATGCCCAAAAACTATTTATTTATGTTAATACGCAAAGCGAACGATATAAAAGCCATAAAATGCCGCAAAATACATTTAAATGGATGCGTACACGGCATAAGGTAGCATAAATTACCGCATAGAAGTGGAAGGAGATACTACAGGGTATGAGAGAAGAGGTGTGCGGAGTGGGGTGGGGTGGGTTTGGGTAGAAGATAGAAGGGTGGGGGGGGTCTATCGCCAAAGACGAAACACATGTAATAAAAACTCTATTAAAAATGCCACTTACAATTAACAAAAGGCCCGCACTGCTTGCTTGGGGTTCAGAGAAGGCCATTCAATAGATACCAAAAACAACAACAACAACAACGAGTAATAGAAGAAATAGATATATATATATATATATATACATATATAAATATACGAATATTCCTATATAGAATAGAAATAAAGATAGCGAGAGCGAGAGAGAAAAAAGAATGTATCTACGCAGTTATATAAAATTTCGGTACTGAGTTGATTGGTTGTCTGCCTGCCTTCTGAATGGGCCAAAGCTCTTCTATGTTTCCGCCCCTCCCTTTTCGAACCCCTTTCCCCTACCATCAATAGTTCTACTGCATGACAACAGTATGGGAAAGGCAGACAGGCGACAAAATTGTCAAATATATGTAGGTTCTTCTGTATTGAAAACTATTGCAACATCTAGAAAAACTGCTCAATAGAAAATACTATGTAGTAAGAAAGTTTGGTGACAGATAGAGGTTGAAGAGGGAGAGAGAGAGAGGGAGAAAGGGAGAGAGAGTGAAAGAGAGATAGAAAGTAATACAAATAATGCATCTTGTAGAATTGCCTAGTTGCACCATAAAACTAAGTATTCAAAATCTATAAGTTCTGATTATGGTAGAGATAGAAATGGAAAGAGGAGGGAGGAGTAGAATTTAAAGTTAAGATCAACAAATGTTAGATTGTTTTTATGAAACAACTTAATATAAGTGTGTTTGAAATGTTTAAAACAGAAACAAAGTTTAAAAATAATTACTTTTTGTTGACTGTATAATATTCAGCCAATTATAGTTTTCAAAAAAGTTTAAAAAGTTTATAAATTGAGAGAAATTTGTGTGTAAATCTTAGTTAATCCTTAAAACGTATACTCACCATAAATAGAAGGACATCTCTGACTGGCCAAAAGAGACTATAAATATAAAAAATAGTTAAAGAAATTTCCCATTAATATTTTATTGACAAAAGGTTAAGGAAACACTAAGCAAATCTTGTATATAAATGTAATTAAGAATGATGTACAATTTTATGAACATTTTGATTAAATTGTGAATTTATTGTATTCAAATCTTGTTAATTAAAATTAGTTTTAGGTAATGTTAGGACTCTTTTTTCTTTAGTGTCAAATTAGGATTATGTTTAAGATTCTAAAATACTTTTGAAATTGTAAACGTGACTAGCATATTCTCATTGTCCTGACTGATCATCGTGGAGGCGAAATGGGAAGAGCTACGGGTGTGGAAATTTACACAGCTATGTTAGCTGATATATAATTATCGTGCAATAGGACGGCGTTTGTCGAAAATCCAACTGGTAGCTGTTCAAATTGGAGGCTACATTTCAAAATTGATTACTTATAAATTAACTACTATTTAAGTAATTTATAAGTTTGATTTTTAGCTATTATGTTGATATAATAATTTGAAATTCGAGCTCACAATTGAAAGATCATCTCGTTTGACATTTTTGTCGCCTGTCACTAAATAAATACCTTTGCACAATGTGTGAATATTAAAAGAATGTGCGTGTTTGAGGTAGCTGCAAATACGCATAACACACGCAATTAAATTTATAAATATTTAAAACGCCAATTTACATACACGACCAACACACACACACACACATAGATACACTCATCGATACACACTTGGACAATTATATCGCACCTAGGCCTTAGATAGATTCGGGTGCCGATTTTGAGCTCGACTTTGTTTGGCTTTGACTGTTTGGCTTTGCCATTTGGCTTAAAGCGTTTTTAGGCCTATTTCTTACATGGCCAAAAATCGAAAGGGGAAGTCGTCACCCAATCCAAACATCATTGAAATCCACAATGCGTTCGAGAGGTTCTTTTTTTCTTTTGTTTTTTTTTTGGTTTGCTTTTTATTGGTTTTGGTTTTGGTTTTGTTTTTGGTTTTGAATTGAATTTAGTAGTTTTATGTGGTGGCTCTGGAATGTGCCCCAAACTGTTCAAACTTGATATGACAGATTCGGTTTTCAACATGTTCGTTTACCACATCAATCAGGGAGAGGGAGACGGGGGAGGAGCGAGAAGGGAGGATGGTGAAGGGAACGAAGTTGAAGGGTTGCCCTAAGCTTGGCTTAATTATTTATTTGTATTAATACACAATAAATACATACACACTACCTATGTATATATGTACTTATATATGTTTCCCAATGTTTGTACACATTTCCAAATGGGTTTTAATTTTTCTGTCTTTTTTTCTCGTTTAATTTTTATGTTTTTTTTTGTTTTTTCTTTATTTTTTTTGTCATCGTTTTGGGCCAAAGGAAATTGAAAGTTATTTGCGTACTGAATTTAATTAGTGGTAAGAAGCAAAGTAGAGACGAGTTGTCGTCGTGTTCAAAGCTATTTTAATTGCCAAGACAAATGGAAATCGAATTTATGATACCCTAACAACATAGCAGCTATATCCAAAGTAGATCTTTTGAAAGATCTCGTATGACAATCTTTAAAAAGACCTACTTCGGGTCTAACAGCTATGTTGTTAGGATATCATAGGATATCAGAGATTACTAAATAAATGGAAATTAAGTGCTAAAACTTAACCCTTTGTCCTGACTAAAAAGGGAAAAGCTACGGGCCTGAAATTTTCAAATGACAAAAGTCTGTTTAGCTTTTCATTTGCTTTTAAATCTTTATATTGAATTGCTTGGATTTTTCAATTTCACAAACAAACTTGAAAGTATTCCAAACTAACTCCAAATTTGTGGATTTAAAACAGGATTGTCTGATACTTACAAATGACCCCTATATTTATCGTTTGATGCCCAATTTTAGACTTCAAACACAACTGCTGAGATCACTTTCCACCAAAGGGATCAAAGAAATGTCATTAAAAAAGCAGCAAACATAAATGTTGGTGAAAGCAAATGAAGTTGTTCAAATGAATGTCTGTTTTGATCTGTAAGAACTTCAACTCTAACTTGACCCTTTTGAGGTTTACGGCAAAGATCACAGGATCATCCTCAAAAGTTGACTTGGAAATCAATAAAATGTTACTCTTTTTGGGGTCAGCTTTCGCTTTCGGTTTCGGTTTATGTTTGTGGAGTTTTTCAAGTTATTGGATGTTATTTTCTTCATCTTAAATTTTTTTTGTTTTTTTTTTTTTGGGAAGCACTCAACGCTGTGGCCTCCTCTGAACTGATTATTTATGGCGCGCAATTCCTGGGGCAACACAAGGCATTAACATTTAAGTCTCTCTCTCTCTCTCTCTCTCTCTCTCTCTCTCTCTCTCTCTCGCACTTGAAATCTTCAGTTCAGTTTAAGATTTAGTTTTTAGACCCTGTTTTTTTAAAGAGCATAAAAGGGTCTATTAAGTTTGTCTACAAAAATGTGCGTAACAGGCAGAGGGAAGCTGGAGAGTCCAAAAAATATATATATATACTTGATCAGCATCAACAGCTGAGTCGATATACGAATGTCCGTCTGACTGTCTGTCTGTCCCTTTTTGAACACCTATATCTTAGAGACTATAAGAGCTAGAGACACCAAACTTGGTATGTAGGTTTATCTATATCTTGCATAGAGCAAGTTTGCTTTAGAATTATTTTTTAGAATACAATTTCCAAGTCTTATGACAAGACCACTTCTAATGTTAGGGTACTTACATATATTATACACCATAGTCCGAGTCTGTCTTTAAAATTTCATTTCGGTCGGACAATGAGCTCGGAAGTTTTTCCACAAACAATTTTTCACAGTGTCGGACGAGAGGAAGTAGAAGAAGAAGATTCTCACCACTTTAGGAGGTCTACCACTATTTGTTTTGCCATAAGTACAGGGCTTACTACTGTCGAGCTTGCTCCACTGTAGCTTAATGTATTTTTTCAGTTATTTTTCAGCTTTTTTGCTCAATGCAAAGTGCTCTTCATTCACAGAAGTCCACAAACACTTGGGGCCTGTGCTCAGGTTCAGGTTGAGGTTCGGGGCCTTTCCCAGCGACCCGTCCACTTCAGCTACAACAACAACAACGAGAACAACGAGAACAACAACAACAACGAGAACTCTCAGGCATCTTAGGCAGAGTCTCTTCTCCGTTTGCCATCTTCGTATTATTTAGCAAATTAATAACCATAAAAATCTTAATGCCAGCGCTAAGAAACGAAATCTTTAGCTTGCCTGCTGAATTTCTTATGAAAACCAACAAAAAAAAAACGGAAAAAAAACTACAACTACAACAACTACAACAACACACAACAAGAGACAACTCTGAGTAGGTTGAAAGAAACAGAAGAAGAAAAAAAATACAGCGAAAAAAATATAAGAGAAGAAAAAGATTAGCAGAAGAAGTGCCGCCATTTAAATTTATTTACTTACGAGTGTGAACTTTATGCCCATGGCGTTCGACTGTGTCCCCCCCTACCCTTTTCCTTTCCCTTTCCCTATACTCTGTACCCTGTACCTTATACCTTATACACTATACCATGCTCTTTCCCCTCATCAACGAGTTAAGTCGACGACGCCACCGTTGTCAATGCCAAGCCAAAATGTGTGTCCCATGTCTCGTGTCCACGACCTGAATCTGAATCTGAATCTGAATCGGAGCCCCGTTTCGCTTCCTGCCCCAAAAAACACAACCTTTTCTTTCAGCAGACCCTATATACAACAAATACAAGGGGTCTATAAGGTTTGTCATAGTGGCAAATTGTGCAAATCAATCTATCAAACCCTAATAAATAAATTTATGTTACAATCAAATGTGACGGAAAACGTTAAAAACGTGCTATTTTTTAAATATTTTAGATGCATTTGATGACCTGACCAGAGTCAACGGCTTTCCCCTATTTAGGGTCCTACAAATCGAACTGCATTATTACTTATGTTGGTCATTTATAATAATGGTTTCATACAACACTTTGTCGGAAAGATTTGAGCCAGTTTCCCCATTTATTGAAATATGTAGTATTATACATTCTTCAGTTTTTGACTTCAGCTTTCTTCGGCAAAGTTGGTTGGAATGTTCTAAGCTTTAAGTTTTGGGCACACATTAATACCCGAAATTGGAGTTTTGGTGATCATTTGGGTCAATACGTCGAAAAATTTGAAGCCATACCAAAGGTAATAATAGTTCCTTTATGAAGTATAGGAACCTAACTCACATATTATGTATTCTGAAAGAAAATTTGGCTAAGATCGGATCCGACTTTATCATATATAAATGTACAAATTATCCTTTAGATTTCACATTGTTATTTTACAAATCATAAAAACCCAATTAGAAATTGGAATACATATTAAAAAGTAGAAGAAGCAATCACTAAATGACAATGATTTCTTAATTAAAATTGAAATTTATTCATCATTTTATATTTTTTTGATTTAGATCAAATATAAAAATTGAAAATAACATAATATAAGTTCTAATACAAATTAAAAAGGCGATTTATAATTTTAAATAAAAATTAAATTTTATTTTAAATTAATTCTATTATTATTTCATATTTGTTTGATTGAGATCAAAAGTTAATGTTGAAATATAATTTTATTATAAGAATTAGAAATAAAAGTTTATCTTCTGTATATCTAATCTTTTCCCATTTATCTACAAATTTAGTTTAGGTTTAATAATTTTAAACTTTTATTCGAAATCCGCCATAAGAATAAAGTATAATCGTAAATCTTTTTGAGCTTTGACTCTCGTAATTCATATATCCCGATGTATTCCCGATTTGTCCTAAGAATTTCAATACATCACAAGTAATGAACGATATAGTAAGTACAGGGTCTATGGCTGTCGACTTTAGTCTTACTCACAAGGGGAATGGCAAAGAGAGAGTGGGGGAAGGCAAGTCGAATTGTGTCTCCAGGTATTCTGGAAATTGGCAACTATGAGACACAAAATCAACTTGGCAACTAGACTGAGAATCAGAGACAACAACAACACCAACAACAACAAAATAAAGAAACGATTCCAAGCAAATAACTTTGGCAAAGTTTTTCGGAAATATTTGGTGGGTTGCCTTTTTTCCATCCTTTTTTCTAGCATTGGACTTATTGCGGGGATCTTCAAAAGCTTTTCGCCATTTGTACCGATTACCAATTTCAATTCCAATTCCAATTCCAAATCTTAACTTAACCTGAGTCTTGTTCATTCATTATGATTATGGTCATTATGATTAACATCATTTGTGGGTATCGTAATTTGATTCCAGTTAAAATGAAATGAAATGAAATCTTGTTGGCCTAAAAGAAGCAAAAGCAACAAGAAATGAAAATAAAAATAAAAATACAAAACAAATATAAAAATAAAAAATAAAATCAACAAGCGCTCACAATTTGTTGGTCGTTTCCTTTTTGAAGAACTCAAAAGAGGCTTTTAACTTATTCTTCGTTCCTGACTCAATTCCCTTTCTGTTGATCTGTTGTTTTGTTTTGTTCACTTGAATTCATTTCATGCTTTCAAGCATACATATTTCCTCTGAAATATTACAATAACAATAACCATGTGCCTAACTAACTGCCTTTCAAGTTCTTGATCTGCTTAACATTCTTAACAACTTGTTTCGAACTTGATTAAAACTTGCACAAAATTTCCACCTGTCATTCAGATTCGATCATGGTTTTCTAGATTCTATCTAGATTGAGTATTTGAATTTATTTGCAAATATTTCATCTTTCTATTTAAATTTAATTTACAATTTAAAGTTAATATTAAAAGACAGACTACAATGACTACAAAACAAATAGTTTTGATTTAATGGCTGACAATCTATGAGTAGTTTAAATTTGTATAACCAGAAAGCCGTATTCTTGAAAATCCTACACCCCCAAGCAGGAAAATTAACTTGAAAACTATTGTTGGCCATATAATATAGTTCAATATTTCTCGGTTACCCTTTGGTGGAAATGGAACTTGACTTTATATCGCTAAATATTCAAAGTTATGATTAAAACAGAAACTTATACCTAAAGCATGTAAACTGATATGCAGTCCATCAATCTGTGAAAATCAAAATTTGTTGGAAAAATCAACAGTAGAGTTTCCGGAAAGTTTTCTGCACTGACAGAAAAGTTGATATGTGGAAATAAATGTATATTCAAGTGCAATTTGTTGCAATCACACATATATCACTCAACTATAGGAGGAGGAAAGTTGGGCAAACTTTTCTTTAGATAGGTTTCCTATTGTAGTTGTTGTTGCCAGTTGTTGTTGTTGTTGTTGTCAGTTACCTGTCTCGCTTGTTGCAGGTAGATATTAAGTTGTCTTTTGTTGGGCTCATAATTTATGCGGTGCCTCAAACAACGTATTTGCATACGAAATGTTTGAAGTGGCATTGATTTGACAACGCGCCATCACAAAGAGAAACAATAACAAAAACACAAGAAACAACAACAACAGCAGCAAAAATTATAGATAAAAAAAAGAGTAGAAGAAGAGAGAAACACACCACACGCCCAACCGGATCGGACCAATTCATAGATGTAGTAAATATATATATCGCCGAACCAACTAATTAATGAAATCTATATCAATATCTAATCCGTGCGATCATTGTTCATTGTTCATTAAAATCAGCTGCGCGTCTCATGCAAATTTCCATAAACATACCCTGTAATCTTCCCTCAACAAGGTAGCTCAACATTTGGCAAACTTACAGATCTAAGCAAATATTGTCTTCAACTATTTTTAAGTACATCTAAGTTAAGCATATTTTAAAACTGTTAAAGCTAAAGAGTTTTTAAGGCAGAGATGTCTCAAAGAACTCTATATAGATGAGCATTGACAATGACTGACTGCATTACAGGGTAGCTGCTAGTTGAGCTGCAAAAATCAGCGTTATTTCAATCATTTTCCTAAGCTCTAAGCTGATCTTAGTCTTTTGTCATAGACTTTGTAACATACTAAGGAAAATGGGAAAAATGGGATGAATTTTGGGGATAAATATTAAAGAAAAAAATAAAAAGATGAAAGAAAAAGGAGAAGAAAAGGAGAAATATTTTAGGTAAAGCAAAGATTAACTAATATCAAAAGGAAGAAGAATTATTGTACAAAGAATAAGATAAATATGGATTTTTAAGAAGAAAAGGAGGAAGAAAAAAACAAAAAGAAGAAAGAGAGAACTGTTTAAAGTTAAGGAAAGATATTAGAAATATTTTAAAAATGAAAAAATATATTATATTATTAAATTCTTTCTGCATTGTTAGGAAGAATACAAGAATAAAACACGGAGAATTATTATAGGAAAATAATGGAAGATGAAAGCGATACAGAAAGAACTTAAGAAGAAAACAAAGGGAGGACTTATAAAAGGCAAGGAAGAAAAAAAGATGGAGTGCGAATTGTGTCACAAAGAAGGCAGAAGGAAATAGGAAAGGAAAATGATTGGAAAAAGAAAATGGCAAGTGATAAAAGAATTCTAATTTATATAAGAATAAATGAGAAAGTTGACATAACTTACTTTAAATAATATTTGTTTCCTTTGCAGAAGGAAATAGGAAAGAAAAATGATTGGAAAAAGAAAATGGCAGGTGGTTAAAAAGCTTTATAATTATAAATTTGATAAAAGAATTCTTATTCACACATGAATAGATGATAAAGTTTACATAACCTGCTTTAAATAATATTTGTTTTTTTATTCAATATAATATAATGATATGATAATAATAGTTAGAGTATATAAACTTCGTTCAACTGATTAGAAACTTGCTACTTTGTAGGGAAGTTGATACGCAAAATCATCTGGTCGGCAAATTATGTTAATCTAATGTGTGTGTGTGTCAGATGGTGCGAACCAGTTCAATGAAATTTTACCGATGGACCGATGGACCGATGGACAGACAGGTGGACAGAGGGACAGCAACCTGTTGCTTTGTATATACTAAGCGTATGCATTGACATTCCTTAATTTGCTTAATAATCACTGCAAAATGGCCTGGCAACAGATCAGTTTAGATCAGATCAGATCAGATCCGATCAGAGTCAATTCACAGCCTTAACCAAGAGTCAAACGATTTTTGTTTTTGTTGGCCAGAAAACACGCAAAGAAAAAAAGAGCATACCAACTAGATGTGAAGATGGAGAAGGTGATCAAAAATATAAGTAAAAAGAAAAAAAGTTTCCACAAATGAAATGCGACTAGTTAGAAAAATGATTGTTATGGGGCCATTACTGGTGATTGACTGACTGGTGACTTCCACAACACAACGGCGACGACTAACTGGGTTTGAGCCATGGCTAAGATCGCATTGGCCACGCTTGGCAATCAGCCTGACAACTGTTCAGCCTGTTCAAATTTTGTGGCTCTTTGGTCATGGACAATTGGTTTCTATTACCAAATAGAAGGGAACGAAAGGAGGAGGCGGGGAGCAATAGTGTCAACAATCGAGTAGCTAATTGTCAAGCAGCATTCAAGTCATGTTGGCCATGTTTTAGTCGTAGTTTTTGGCCATATCGAATGGAGAGACCAAAAAGCCTCAAAAAACAAAACAAACACTTTCTGAACATTAAATCAAGTGACAATTGTAATAGAGTCGCAAAAAAGAACCACAATTTATATAGAGATTTTGCCATTACATTTCCCCCTGCCCCTTTTCAGCTGTTCCTTGTTGCCTCTACCCCCTCTTCCCAAGCCAACTTTATCCCACTTCACTGCCTTCATTTCATTTTGATTGATTAATTGGCCATTTGACTAGCGCCCATTTGTTTGCCATTCGCGCCTTTGACAGCCGCCAAAATGCCGCAAAGTGTATACATATGTATATGTATACATATACATATATTTGAGTGAGTGCATGTGTGTAGCATTTTAAACTAAACACCGCAAACACCCCATTGAACCACCGCACCACTTGGCATACAATAGACGAATCATTTGACTCCCAGATTGATGCGTTTATGGGGGCAAAAAAAAATATATAATATATATAACGCAAGCAAACTTTGGCACACCAAAGATTGTATACCCTAAATTCAAATTTTGACATTTGTTAGATTTATGATTTAGTTGTCCGATTTCATCCAAATTTGTGCAGACTGTGCGAGTTTGCTTAAGATGTCTAAAGAATCAAAAAAGTTGTTTAAACTGAAGGTTGATTTCTTACCGATCGTTCCTATGGCAGCTATACTATATAGTGACCCGGTCCGATCGGTTCAGACATATGTACAGCGTGCAGCAAAAGGCAGGACCTGTACCAAGTTTCAACAAGATAGCTTCAAAGCTGAAAGACTCGTTTGCATAGAAACAGACAGACAGACAGACAGACAGACGGACAGACGGACATGTCTATATCTACTCAGCTCTTCGTCCTGTTCAAGAATATATATACTGTATGGGGTCTGTAAGGCCTCCTTAAATGCGTTACGCATTTCGTGACTAAATTATAATACCCTCTGCAAGGGTATAATAAAGAAAATGAATAGCATTTGTTGTGGGTGCTTTTTTTACTGATTTACAGTTCTATTCCCCATTGCCTCCCCCTTCGGCACTAGCCACATTATGTGGCAGGAATATAAACTAGCGCAGAAAAAAAAAACTGTAACACGCACTTTAAATTTACAACTGATTAGATCTTTTATAACATCTGATTTGTATTCGCTAATGGAAGTGCTCGTTCTATCGATCGATGTTCTTTTAAATACAGAGATGAAAAGAGATGGAAGAGTTGTCAAAATAGTAGTAGAAGATGAAACACATATAAGTAGTAGCATAAAATTAAGAGAAATTATAATTCAATAATATAATTATAAATGAGTAAAAGTAATTGAAATACAATAAGGATTTTAAATAAAAATTACTAAAATTCTAGTAGTAATGTTATCAAAAGAAGTAGTAATTACCAAGTGAGTAATAAAAGTAGTTAAAAAAGCCAGTACTTTTTGTATAAGTAGTAAAATAGAGAAAAGAGTTGTATATTTACATTTCAGTAGAAATTATAAATACATACAAGTATTTGTTTTAGAAGTCGAACCAATAGTATAACTATCTACATAATATCCACTAACATAGGAGTGACTGACGAGCCAGTAGTATAGTATAAGTAGTGGTAGTAGTAGTAGTAGTAGTAGAAGTAGTAGTAGTAGTAGTAGTAGAATAAGTAGTAGTATAATAAGGAGTAGTATTATAAGTAGTAGTAGTAGAAGTAGTAGTAGTAGTAGTAGAATAAGTAGTAGTAGAATAAGTAGTAGTAGTAGTAGTAGTAGTAGAATAAGTAGTAGTAGAATAAGTAGTAGTAGAATAAATAGTAGTATTATAAGTAGTAGTAGTAGTAGTAGTAGTAGTAGTAGTAGTAGTAGTAGTAGTAGTAGTAGTAGTAGTAGTAGTAGTATAAGTAGTAGTAGAATAAGTAGTATTAGAATAAGTAGTAGTATTATAAGTAGTAGTAGTAGTATTAGTTGTAGATGTTGCACTTATAGATTAGAAAAACTAAAAATTATAAGACCAAATAGTACATACCTTACAATTATAAGAAATCATATATGTAAGAGAAAGTAGTATGTGAAAGATATGTGGAATGTAGTTGGAATACATAGATTTTGAAATATTTTAAGTTGCAGATTTAGTATAAGTATTTCAAACACTATTATCTAGTTGAAGTTGTAAAAGTATATGACGCAGTAGTAAGTAGATGTAAATAAGGTCATAGAAGTTAAGAATTTGTACAAGTAATAACTATAACTATACATTTTAAGTTGAGTTTTAAATTTGATTCACAATTTGAAGCGGAATACTCGTGGGATTCACTCAACTGGGATAATGTGAATAGCATATGAATAACTGTCGAATAAACTGTTGCGAATTGATTTCATTTCAAGTTTGCATTCAATTAATTCACACCTTTAAATCTCCTCAACGATCCCCAACAAAACGTATTCCTGACATTCAAAAAGAGACAAGAAGAAGAAAAAGATTAAAAAAAAAAACGAGGGGAGCAAGGAGGAAGAACGAAGATGAAAAAAAAGGAATGATGGAATGGAAGGAATGTAGGGGGAATTGGAATTGGAATGGAATCCTATTAAGCATGCAATACGTAGACGGAATTTTAAGATCATTTAACGCTCGTTTTTCAACTGTATGTGAGTGTATGAGTGTTTCTCCTTTTCGTGGTAAACACTCACTCTATACAGTGTGAGTGTATATGTATATGAATGTGGGCCGGCGCTCTAAGTGGTTTTCTAACGAAGGATGTGCAGAAACGCAAGGAATACACAACGAGGTTGCCTTCGGGAAGAACAAAAACAACTACAAAAAAAATAAAGAAAAAACACAACCATTGAAAATGAAGTTGCTTCCACGAACTGAGATCAAACAACAACTACATACTACAAAAGAAAACATATAAAAAAAAAACAAAAATTAAAAAATAAAAACAAAAAAACAACTATCGAAAAAAAAACCCCGATGGAAAGAAAGAGAAAAAAGACAATGCCGAAGCGAGAGCGAATTTTGAGTCAATGACTCCATTAAATGCGGCTTTCTGATTTCATTATGCGTTGCCAGGTTCCATTTGGCGCAAAACGGGCAACAGGTTGCCACACATGCCACGCCCACTTGCTGCAGCTACACCCGCCAAACCGACAAGCCGACGAACCGACAAACTGACAAACCAACCGACAATTCGCCTGTCGCTTGCCACACGTTTGTGGCCTTTCATTCTGCGGCTGGGAGGCATGTAGATACGATGAATGTATCTTTGTCTGTCTGTGGCATGCAACAACTGGCGGTGCATATAGTTAGTCAACTAAATATTTGGACAAAACTAAAAAATACACACAAAAAAAGTTCACTTCAGTAGATCTCAATTTGTCTCTTTTCCAATTCAACAAGGTTACCAAACCAAACTTAAAAGTTAAGAAAGTTTACATTTATTTCCAAAATAAAATATATATGTTATTTTTGTAATGCATACAGTTAGTCAAATAAATATTTGGACAAAACTAAAAAAGGTACAAATTCATAGTCTACGAGTTTTAAATATAGACTGTGTTTCATTTTCTATATTAAAGCCTCGTTATCTCGAAACGTATCGATAGCTCGAAGGACAAACAATTTTTTCATACTAAGCAATTTTAAACTTTGTCCCCGAATTTGAAGCCCTTTCAATTAGAATTTCGCTAAACGCCGTCTTATCGCACGAAAATAATATCTCAGCTATGTTGTATAAATTTCAGCCCCGTAGCTTTTCCCATTTTAAATGCACGATGATCAGTGAATCAGTCAGGTCAAAGATTTGAAACAAAAGTTTATCCCAGTAATTTCTCTTTTTTATTTCAACAAAATTCAAATTTCAGAAAATATATTTTTATTATCAAAGCATTAAACGTGTAATTTTTATAATGCATACAGTTGGTCAAGTTAATTTTTTGACAAATTAAAAATTACACATATTTATATTTTATTTCAAAAAGTCAATATTTCCCATTCTTTAACTAAATTAAGTAACCAAACAGGAAATGGATTTATTGATTTTTCCTCTTTTTCTTGGCCACCCTCATCACTCCTCTCCTTGGCCCTCTCTGTACTACTGTCTCTTTCATTACCATAACATTACCTGGTACTTTTATGACCATTGTCGGACGGAATTTAACAGCCGTCAACATTGACAGCAGCGCACAGTGGAGTCTGCTGAACATTTTTCCAACAAAAAAAATAGTATTTCGTGATTTGCTAAGAGTATTTTCTAAGTATTACGATTTTTGTTACTGTGTAGTTGGTATATACTAAGATAATATAATATATAGTATATGCTAAAAACTTTTTGCACATATTTCAAACATTTATAAATCGTTCTAGAAAATAAATATTAAATATCTTTGAATTTTTACTTTCATATTCACAAAATGTTTAAGTATTAAATAATAAAAATAAATAAATAAATAAGTAAATAATAAATAAATAAATAAATAATAGAAATAAAATTATACATTACTATGTAGTAAAATAAAAGAATTTGATATGTTTATAAAACCTACTTAAGATTTACAATTTTAAATATATTATTTCCCAAACCAAATTTAATAAAGATTTAATGACCAATGCAGAAGGTATCGATTATATTTTTACAATCAACAGTCGGACACTCAATAGAAATAATTAGAATCACACCGTAGAATTCCACTGAATAATCTCAGAATAATCAACTGTGAATCATATCAGAAGATTTCTAGTGATATCCTGTTATCACTATATGCAACAAGAAGAGACAATTACGTGATCACATACATACATACTCGTATATATATTGTTACACAATTCTTTATCTCAATTACTGCAATTGAAAGATGAGTGTTACGTATGTGACAGAATCCAAGGGATTGAAGAGAAGAGAAATGGGAACAATTCGACTAAGTAATGCTCTCTCTTATCTAGTTTCGTATTCTAGGAATTGAACAATGGCTTGAAAAATCTCTTGACAAGCATTCTCTATACAGTTAAATAAAACCTATATGTTTGAAATTAGTTAGTAATATTTATTTCTTTATGTAACAACCTTTAAAATAATGTACAGTGTATTAAAACTTCGTCATGCCGAAAATTACTCTTCTATCTTATTTGCGGTTAAAATGTACAATCAAATTCTTGAGAAATTCGCAACGAGCTAAAAACCCCCTTTGATAATGTAAGCCTATGGAATGGAAAGAAAGTGTCGACAGAAACTTACATCTATTAACCTTATGTATACCAGAAGGTATTATAAAGTAGTTATAATTCATAATGTAGGCATAATTCACGTCGAGCCTGTTACTTTTTATTTTTTGGCTAGCTGTCTGTTTGCTAATATGACAAATTAACGCCTAAATTACTGACCCATGACCCCTTTATATAGTGTGTGAGTAAAAGAGCCGCCCCTTGGCACCCCAAACCTCAACCCCCAACCCACCCGAGACCCCAAACAACAAACAGTTAACCGACTTTGGTATTCATCCAAAAAAAAAAAACAACAAAAAAAATATAGCGCAAGCTAACTTTGGCGCGCCAAAGTTTGGATACCCTTGCAGAGCCGTCAGATTTTTTACAAAATTTGTTAAAAAATTGATTTTGAACCGATCGTTCCCATGGCAGCTATATGATATAGTTGTCCGATTTACACCAAATTTGGTCAGCCTATTTAAAACTTAATCAAACACACAATGTGTATATTTGGTTGAGATATCTTGAGAAACAAAAAAGTTTTTCATACTAAATGTTGTTTTCGAACCGATCGCTCCTATGGCAGCTATATGATATAGTAGTCCGATTTACACCAAATTTGGTCAGCCTATTTAAAACTTAATCAAACACACAATGTGTATATTTGGTTGAGATATCTTGAGAAACAAAAAAGTTTTTCATACTAAATGTTGTTTTCGAACCGATCGTTCCCATGGCAGCTATATGATATAGTAGTCCGATTTACACCAAATTTGGTCAGCCTATTTAAAACTTAATCAAACACACAATGTGTATATTTGGTTGAGATATCTTGAGAAACAAAAAGTTTTTCATACTAAATGTTGTTTTCGAACCGATCGCTCCTATGGCAGCTATATGATATAGTAGTCCGATTTACACCAAATTTGGTCAGCCTGTTTAAAACTGAATCAAACACATAATGTGTATATTTGGTTGAGATATCTTGAGAAACAAAAAAGTTTTTCATACTAAATGTTTATTTCCAACCGATCGTTCCTATGGCAGCTATATGATATAGTTATATGTTCCGACATATGTACTGCGTGCAGCAGAAAGACGGACCTGTACCAAGTTTAATCAAGATAGCTTCAAAACTGAGAGACTAGTTTGCATAGAAACAGACAGACAGACAGACGGACAGACGGACAGACGGACAGACGGACATGGCTATATCGCCTCAGCTCGTCGCCCTGATCAAGAATATATATACTTTATGGGGTCTGACACGACTCCTTCAATGCGTTACAAACTTCGTGACAAAATTATAATACCCTCTGCAAGGGTATAATAACATGGAAAAAACGGTACAAATTTTATGCAAAATTTGCTCTGTCAACATTTGTTGTGCGCACTGTGTGTGTGTGTGTGTGTGTGTGTGTGTGCGTATGTGTTTGGTGACACTGTTTGAGCAGTGGGGTGGCAGCTGTACTTTGGTGGGGGCAGAGGAATCAGAGGGGGAGAGCTGGAGGTTGTTGCGACTGCGACTGCGACTTTTTCTGTTTGTCTGTTTGAAAAGTCTGCACGCAATGCGCTGTGAAAGCGGCTGAATGGAGGGCTAGAAAGAAAGGGGAGAGGGGTAAGTGAGAGGGGAGCACTCGCTACACGGAAAAAAACTTCATTCGAAATTTCTACTATTATTATTTACTATTGCTTACTTATCATTAAACCTCTGCCGATATACCCCAAATTTAATCAGGCTGCCTGAAGCTACACCCAACATACAATCTGTGAGTTTGGTTAAGATATTGAAATAAATAAAACAGTTTTTCATACTAAAGGTTGATTTTTACTCAATCGCTTCTATGGCAGCTATATGTATTATATAGTGATCCGATTTTATTCACATTCGTTCAGTTTCTATTTAACGATATCAGACACACAATCTTTGAGTTTGGTTGAGATATCTTGATACAAAAAAGCTTGTTCAGACTAAAGGTTGATTTTTGATCGATCGTTTCTATGGCAACTATATGATAAAGTTGTCCGATTTGAACCAAATTTGGTAAGAAAGTATGCAACTATATCAGACACACAATCTGCGAGTTTGACTATAAGTTCGTCATACTAAAAGTGAGTTTGGAACCGATCGTTTCTATGGCAGCTATATAATAAGTGATCCGATCCGATCGGTACCGACATAAGTACTGCGTGCAGCCAATAAGACGGAACTGTACCAAGTTTCTCCAAGATAGCTCCAAAACTGAGAAGAGAAACAAACGGACGGACAGATGGATATGGCTATATCGACTCAGCTGGTCATCCTGAACTTTATCGGGGTTTGCCACGCCTCCTTCAGTGCGTTAAACATTACGTGACAAAGTTATAATACCCTCTGCAAGGATATACAATTTTATATAAGATTTCCCTGTGGGACTTGAATGAAGTATTTTGCACTAGGCTTACAAAAATCCGATATTGTATTGATTTTATTCCGGAAATCCCGATTATTTTCTTTCTGTGTAGCTATATTAGTTAGTGCACACTCAGACACACACACACACACACAATACACAACACACGCGCCTCTAAACTCGAGTGTGCCTTGCAAGTCATGTATGTATGTGGCATGAAAATTGCCCCCTTTCCCCTTCCTCTAACACTCACTCAGCCCCCCCTACCACACCCCCTGGTCAACTTCCCACCCCACTAAGTGTAGAGCGTCTCGATCGTGCGTCTGTTTTGTCTCTGTGTATGTGTGAGTGTGCCGTGTGTGTGTGTGTGTGTGTGTGTACGCGCTGTTGTTGTTGGTTCATTGCCCGCCAAAAATTTTGAAGGCCAAAATAATATGAGATTTTTTTTTTCTTCTTCTGCGTTATTTTTTTTCTTCTCATTTTTTTGCGCTTTCTGTTTAGCTTCTGCTTCTTCTGTGTTGCCTTTTGTATGAATTGTTGTTGTTGTTGTTGTTGTTGCTGTTGTTGTTGTTGTTGTTGTAGTCATTTCAGGTTTTCCCTTTCTGGCAATGCCTCATTGTGTGAGCCGGCAAAATGCTTTGGAGGTGTGTGTCGATGTGTGTGTGTGTGTGTATCTATATGGAGGGGGAGGAGGAGGAGGGTAGACCCAAAAGTTTCGCATACTTGCTGCGTATACGCACAAGCAACAACTAAAGTATCTGTATATGTAGCTCACTGTATCTCTGTATCTTTTTATCCGCAGTCCGCAGTCGCAGCTGTATCTGTATCTGTATCTGTATCACGTCTCTGTCTTTGTCGCTGTCGTCGCAATTTACGCACTTTTTCAAGCCCTGTACTTCACGTAATGTACAACGAGTACATTAAGTTTGTCAAAAGAAGTATATCACTCACTAACATAACTCAAAAAACTGCATATTCATGAGTGTGTTAATGATGCAAGTATATTCCTTATAAGCTTAACTTTATTGTTTAAAAATGTTATATATATATAATACATATCTTGTATGCTATTGAAAATAGAGTCGAATGTCGAACTTTCCTATTCACTAATAAATATTTTACTTTTATGACACTCTTTATACTTTATTCTGGATCAGACACTTGAGTCGGAAATTATTCGAAAATCAAATTTCCTTTTAAATTTGCAGTAGTCATTTCATCAGTACTTGGTCTCTTACAGTCGAGCATGCTTCACTCAAAGTCAATGCACTTTTTCTACTGCACTGACAGCGTTGCCAGATCTTCACAGCGGAAGCTGCATACTGCATTTGGCCAGAGTTGTCGCCTTGCCTTCAAATTTCAAAACTTTACAAATTTCGGCTTCGGTTTTTGTTTTGTTTTATTTTCTTGCGCTGATTTTCACTTTTTTTTTGTTTTT
The DNA here is from genome assembly GCA_035043265.1 of Drosophila testacea. NCBI lineage: Eukaryota > Metazoa > Arthropoda > Insecta > Diptera > Drosophilidae > Drosophila > Drosophila testacea. The sequence goes on along the minus strand of JAWNND010001082.1, from coordinate 87,550 downwards.
GTTGCCCCCTTCTCTTAGTTTTTGGGCTGCTTTTGTTGTGGCTGTTGCGGTTCCCAGAACTCGTCTTTGTGTGTGCCTTTTATTCAAGAATTTCAGCTTAAGAAAGACTGAGCGAAAGAGACAGCGGCAAGTAATAGAAGAAACAAACAGAGAGAGAGAGAGAGGGAGAAAGGAATGAGGCTCCTTGTGGTATATTGAATAGCATTTAACTCGTGTGGCAAACTACTTTTGGGGGCAACACTTGAAGAAACGACAAAAGTTTTGCCATTTTGCTGAATTGACAGAAGACAACAACAACAGCAACAAGAACAACATTAACAAAATATCACTAAACTCTGAGATCTAAAAAACTGAAATCAGAAATCAACGAAACTTGGCAAAAACGAAATGAAACTTCAAATCATCGAGAGATCGATCGATCGATCGACACGCAGAGAACCTTCCACTTGAGAGATCAGTTAATAGAGCTGATAAATGATAGATACAATTTCGGCAGCAAAAAGATACAGCAACAACTACAACAACAACAGCAGCACCAAGAACAACAACAATTGTATCTATAGAAAGAAACTTAGCCACGCACTCAATTTGCGCTTTAAGCGTCTATTCAGTGTCAAGAAACTTTCAAGTATGAGTGTGCGAGTGTGCGAGTGTGCGAGTGTGCGAGTGTGCGAGTGTGTGTGCGAGTGTGTGTATCTAATTATATGGTAATACAGGTACACAAATGTACATATAAATTACTCTTATTACAGAGAGACGCCAACACAGCCCTCCCGTTGATCTATTACGCCATTCGCAATATTACGTATACGTAATGTTAATGAGTTAGTCATGGGGCATTGGCTATGCCTAAAACGATAAACGATAGACGATAAACATTCGACAGCTACACAAATTCGAGCCTATCTAATATACATATATATATTTATTTGTATATAACATTCTTATTCCAGCTGATCAATCGATCAATCAAGTATTTCACAATGTTGATCTCATCTCTCTCTCTCTGTTTATTTCTCTTTCTGTGCTCTCTATCTCTCATCCACATTTATGAGTTATGAATGTATCTTTCATTTCAATTTTCTATATCGCATATACAATTTTGTTGTACAAATTATACATTCAGCTATCTTCAGCATTCTGATTCATTGTGACTCATCACAGAAATTGCAAAGCTAATCGAGTTCTTTAAAGCATTTGAAATTCTTCATATAATGAAACATTCTCGAATGACACATTTGAATCTAAACTAGAGCTGCAAAATGGAGCATGTTCTGTTAGAGATTCATTCTTTCCACTGATTGTGAGTTTATTTGATATTGTATCTAAAGTAATACGATCTATAAGAAGTCAGTTTAAGGAAGTTGCAAGTGCTTAAAGAGGTAATTATGATTTGGATTATGATAAGTAGATGTGGATATTCTAATTCTATCTAAGTTCTATTTGATCAGGTAGATATTGAAAATAGTTAGCATTGTATGCATCGGAACTTGAAAACTATTAGTATATAGCTCTTGTGTCCTAATTCACTGAGTCATCATCGTGGAGACGAAATAGGAAGAGCTATGGGGCAGAAATGTTCCCACAACATAAACATATAAATAGATAAATCTATGGTATCTTTAATTTGAATTGCTCTAGGGTAGAAGCATAAAAGATATGAGTATTTTTAGGATTCTCTGCTAGATATTACAGAAATGATCAACAAAAGTATAAGGTTACAATTGAATCACAAAGTTACATTTGAACAAGGAAGGAAATAAATGTAATCTCTTAATTTAAAGACATTATTATTATAATATTATTATGAGAATACAATTTGTTTTCAATTTCTTTGCAAGTCAATCGAATGTTTAATTATAGAATTGAATTGTGTAGCTTGGGAGATTCCATGGCTGCTAATCGTAATCATATGTGGCCTGTCCCTGCCCCAAAACTCACTTCAATTCACTCAGTCATAAGAAATAAGTATATTGTAAATTCCATTCATAAAAATTGTGAAAAACACACACACACACAAAGAGTGAGAGGCGAGGGGAAGAGGGGGAGAGGGGGAGAGTATAAGAGCTGATGATATTATGGATCATCTAAACATCAACTCATTGTCATAATGATCATCGTTACTCGACGACCCGCAAAAGCCTAAACGTAGCATTCAAATTACGTAAATTGATCTGTCGCTGATACATTATCAAGAGCCCCGCCCGAGCCTATGGACCGACCTATAGAGAGAGACAGACAGAGAGAGAGAGAGAGAGAGAGGGAGTGATAGGCAGATGGAGCTGGTGCTGGGCAGCTGTCTTTTAAAGATTGTTGAGGCCGTTTTTTTCTTGTCAGAGACGAGGAGACGATGTGATTTGTGCGTGCGGTCCCCATAAATCCCACAAGATAACTATACCTATACCCTATACTCTCCGACAACACCACCCCCTCCCCTGCTATGTGCCATGTTGCTCACAGCTCATTCATCTCGTCCAGCGTTTATTTTGATTTCCATTTCGGATTTCAGATTTCAACGACGGCATCATCTTGGCATCGAATACGGCGGCAACTTGTTTCTTTGTATAATTTATACGCTTTTTATTTTGATTTGTGCGTTTGGCCTTCTTGTGTACACACACGTGTGGCTAGCTTTTAATACCCTGTAAATTGGCAAATTACAACAGCATGTTCAGCCTAACGACAGGTAAGAACAATAACAATTCATGTACTTAATCAAAGTCGAATCAACAAACAAACAAACACATAAAACAATCAATGAAAATGGATAGAATAAGCATTAAGATATTACTTGACAAAGTCAAGAATTTGATATTTACATAATATACGATTAAAATTTAAACTGTAAACTAAATAAAAGATTAAGCAGTCTGTAGTCAATAGTATTATATCTAAAATCAAATAAATTAAGTTAATAAATAAATATCAACAGCCATTGCGAAATCTACTTACTTATTTGTAAACTAAAATATAATATTTAAATAGTACTACAGTAGAGTATATAGTATGCTATAGTCTACTACTTAGTTACCTATATATAGTACTATGTTCTATATTTATTATAATAATATATTTGATCTCTTCGGCCTGCATTAAATATTTTTATATCTTTAACTAAGCTGTTTAACTCAATTACATATTTATATTGTCTAATTTTTTAATCTCATATTTTTTTTCACACTTTAAAATCTTGAGAAATAACTTTTAGGCTATTCAACATTTTTTATATTTATTTCATAATATTTTATTTTTATTTATCATAAAGTTTTTTTGTTATAAAAATCATTATTCTACTTTCTAATTTATTCATTATATTTAAACCAAGTTTATAAGACTGTTTTAGGCTTAGTCGTTGTACAAGCCATCAGAACTTTGTTTATGAACAAATGAAAATACCCTGTAAGTGTGGGCCAATTAAGTAATTAACTATTATTTGTTAGATACAATTTATCAATGTACTTTAAAAAGCTAAAGTTTTTTTAATGAAAAACTATAAAATGGTCCTATATTTTACATCCTTTACACAGACTTTTCTACAGTCAAGCACTTTCATCTTTAAGATCTTTAAGATAATGTAGTTTAAATTGTTATTTAAATATTTATAAATCTTTTCAGTTTCTATATGATTTTTAGACCCTGTATTAAAAGAATCGAATAAGTTTGCCAGTAAAAAAAGTGGGAAACAGACCCCATAAAATGTATATATTCTTGATCAGCATCAGCAGCCGAGTCGATATTTCCATGTCTCTAAGTACAGGGTCGCCTGCTGTCTAGCTTGCTCCACTGTATATTATAATATTATTAACAGTATCTGTATAAGTTATAATATGATACTTTATAAAATTTTCTTTTATATTAATTCTTAATTCAATCATAAAATTAACTTTAATATAGGATATCTCATAGTCTTACTGTTTAATTTGTATCACAATCCGTTTAACTAGTTGTATATGTATGTTTTTGTTATTGTTTGCTGGTTCTTCCTTCCCTTTTTTTTTTGGGCGGGAATGAGTTTTAGTTGTCTTTATTTTGATTATCGCATTTGAAACATACGCGGATTTCTGTTGAGGTCTCGGCTGAACTCAGGTCTGGGCTTGTTTGTTTTGAAACGCTTTTTCCTCCCAAAAACAGAAGGAAAAAGAAAAAGACTTGAAATGAAAAAGAAAACAGAAAAACAGAAAAATATATGCAAGCTACAGCGTAGCCAGCTCGACAGTAGGAGACCCTGTACTTATAGGAAGGAGCAAAAAGTGTTGATAAGAAAATATTGGTAAGAAACAAATAGTAGTAGAAGTCCTATAGTGGTGAGAATCAAACACATCCGAAGCTTTGTACCTTTTAACACTAGAGTCGCTTCTTCTTCTTCCTTTTGTCCGACGTTGTGTAAAATTATTTGTTCAATAACTATCGAGCTTATAATCCGATCGAAATGAAATTTTCAGAACAGATTCAGAATATATATAGTGTTTATCATAAGTACCTTAAATCAAGGTGCTGGCATTAAAGGTACTCCTGGGCAAGGTATAGATGAGCCTACATACCAAGGGACAGACTGACGGACAGACGGACTCGGCTATATCGACTCGACTATTGATGCTGATCAAGAATATATAACTTAAAGTGGTCTACCACGCCTCCTTCTGCCTGTTACGCTCTTTTTCGCTTGTGTACAAACTTAATAGACCCTTTTGTAGTTTTTAGAGTACAGGGTCTAAAAACATATATGTGCGTATACACAGAAGAAAACAATGAAAAGAATACAATTATTGTGGCTTTTCCTCTTTCATTTTTGCAATTTCGCAGTTCTCGGTTCGCAGTTCTCGGTTCGCAGTTCTCGGTTCTCAGTTTTATTTTGATTTTGATGTTCTTGTTTTTGAGTTGCGACCTCGTCTGGTTTTTAGTCGTGGTCTTGGTCTTGGGTCTGGGTCTGGGCCTTGTCTTGGGTGTTAGGTCAATGGGACAATAAAAATGGTCATAATTATGCTGTGTTTTGCTGTGAGTGCCAACTGAATGCACATTCATATGCTTAGTTACGAGTAACGAGTATTCGTATACACTCATATACTATATGTATTTATGTAGTCAGAGACGACATGAGTACCCTATTAAATGGCGCTCGGAAACGCTTTGAAGCGCGACTTGTGACTCTCGGTTATCGTTATTCATTTTGATTTAAAAGTCATTCACTCAAACAGTCAGTCAGTCCTTCAGTCAGCCAGTCAGTCAGTCAGTCATTTAGTCATTTAGTCATTTAGTCAATTATTCAATTATACACTCATTTATTCATTCATGATCTTGCAGCTGACGTGCCACATGAATTTGTGGCAGACTCCACAAAGCTTTACTCTTTTCAACTTCAAAACTTCGATTTGGGATTTCAAGTCTTTTTATGGATGTTGTTGTTGTTGTTGTGGGTGATTTTTGTGTGTGTGTTTCGTGTTTCGTGTTTAATTATAAAGCCCGAAGATACAATAATGCCAAGACCCAAAACTGACGCCCACTCTCAGCCACTATGCGGATCATTAACTTTGTTGTTCCCTTTATTTTTATACATATATTTTTATTTCAAATTTTCTATTCTTCTATTCTGTTTGTCAGTTTGGTTTGTTTGTTTGTTTGTTTGTTTGTTCGTTTGTTCGTTTGTTGTGGCAACGTGTAGTAAACATTCACTTTATAGTACTACTGTCTGGCTACTGTCCCACACTCACTCACACACTATTCATTCATTCATTTCATTCATTTAGTTAGTTATATGCGTGGGTTGTCAAAGCTTTCACACAGACAGGCGACGGCTACAGAGCTTCTACACTTTTCTTATGCAGCTTTTGAAAGCTCACTAATACTAATGCACTTACAGCCCACTACTTTGACATATTAAACTAAGAGTATCTCCTAATCGGTATGACATATAAATAAAATTCAAACGCAGATTTGTTAATTAATAATTCAACTTAAGAACATAAATCTGATAATATTTTTTTCTATTTAAAATTCGTACTGTATTAAGCAATAGAAATAGACAATGGGATTATCTTTAATTTGGAATGGAATATAAACATAGATTTGTTAATTAATACAGCAAACAATTTGTAATATATTTATCTTGTATTAATTATAAAATTGATTGTATATTACAATATTAATTATAATGTTATTAAATCGGAATTAGACATAAATCAAAACAAGCAAATCTGCAAATCCATTGCAGATTCTTTGTTTTATATTTGTGAAAAACTGAATTAAGCAATAAAAAGCAAATGTTTGTTTGTCAAATTCATTAGTACAATTTGTCAATTAAAGCTTTTTTTATGATTTAGCTATTTATTGATTTGGAATTTCTTCTCTCGATTAAACTATTCAATCATACTTTTATGTGTGTGTTTTTTTGGCATTATGTATGCATGACCACTTTAAAATGTGACTTGGACACACACACATTCGTTTGTCTTCGATTGTCGCTTTGTCTTATGTCTTATGTCTTCTGTTTTTTGCCTTTATTCTTCCTCTTCTCAGTCTTACTTATATACCATATACCATTCATAAATCAAAGTGCGACTTTTGCAGTGTTTGTTTAATAACAATTCAAACTTGTGCCTCGACTTTGCCCACCTCGTACCTCATACCTCGTACCTCATACCTCATACCTCATACCTCGTATTGAAATGCCGCTCACGGGTTTCATGGGCCCACGGGCCATGGACAGACAGACGCAGTTTCCACAGACAATCGTACGTACATTGGCCCCCTCTCCGATAGATGCCTATCGGAGAAGCCTATAGGCTTTACTTTAATTGTTCGACTACCCTGTAACGATCAACATCAAATGGGTATATGCATTGCCAATCAGCTGCAGGCTTTCAATTGAAGTTTACTATTATTACAATTATTTTTTGATTCTACCATATCATTTCCTTAGTTGAATATTAGTAACTTTTAATCCGGAAGCTTTATTTATTTTTTCAATTTCAACTCTATATTCGAAAACTTTTCCAATGATCAGTTACATACACAAAGCATTTATATAGAGAAATAATTTACCTAAAATTTATACACTTTTATCCCGCAAAGTCAAATTTGAAGTTGAGCATTACCAACGTTTAGTCATAGTTATAGCTTGAATTTTTGAACCATGTTTAGTTTTCAATATCAACTCAAGATTCTGAAAATTTCATGATGATACAGTTTAGTTAAGATCATCCTCCAGTTTTCTTTAGCAACTATATTAGAAATTGAGTATTACTATCTTTTAATTGAGTAACTGTTAATAGCTTGCTTATAGTTTTTAAAATATTGAAAATATTCTCAAAATTTTCATTATGATTCGATGATAAACAAGATTTAAAGATTTTATTCAGCAAAATAAAGTTGAGCTAAAACTAATTAACCCAAACTTACTTATCCCCAAAATGAGTATTATTATTGATTGATCCCAATAATCTTTATATTATTTTGATTCTTGGTCAATGTTTAGTTGAAATTATAAACGCAATATTGTGCAAATTTCATAACTACTAGTACAGAGAAATATTGAGAACAGAGGGTAACTCTGAAGTAGAGCATTCTAATTGCATGTCCAATATGTATGCTTATTATGTTTGTGTGTGTGTGTGTGTGTGTACAATGTACATATATATATTTATGTTTGCCTCAAATGGCCAACAACTTCTGGCTGGGCCGGCAATCGAACCGCATTTGGCTCTAGCTTTTTGGCCTTTCCGTTTCGCGTTGATTGTATGTAGTTGGTGCCAAATTGTTTGCCCCCACAAATGTTACACAAATCACACAGATACACACACCTGTCTCTGTGTGTGTGAGTGTGTGTGTGTGTGTGTGTGATGACAGCACCCACAGCTGTTGTGACTGACTTTACTCAGCAACTGGGCATTTACAATGTGGGCGTCAAAAAGCGGCGCCTTCATCAGCATCTTAAGGGGCTTGTAACAGGAAGGTGGAGATCAGACATCAGGCATAGTGGAAAGGGGGTGGTGTGTTGGGGGGAGGGGGTAGGCAGAGTCAGGGGATTTTATCGCAGCTGATTTGTGAGACAGGTCTGACCTTTATGGCACAAAGATACAGCCTGAAGAAATAGCTGCAGAGATAACCAAAATTAAGACCTTAAATACATTTAAGATAAAACTATTTCGAAAGAAAGATAAATCCCCACAATATTATCTGAATATTCAATAAGAACTATTTAGAGCTACTTTGGTAGAAAACCTCACTACCACAGTGACAGACTTAAATATTTATGACATAGGAGTAGGAGTATATGGTAAACATTTTTCCAAAAACTTTGATGAAAACAAATTTTGAAAAATAACTCTTCTTAAATAGGGAACTATTGTTCAGATCAAATCACGACTAAAATGACATTTCGCACGCAAATCGGCTTAGATTTGACAAAGCTATGCAAGTTTGAAATCTGTTGACCTTTGGGACTGCCAACTACACAAGTCAAATTTTTGCTCACTTTTGGCATGAGTTTGTACAACAACTAGGGGTTTGCCTCTGCTCGCTTCGCTCGCCAACCCCCGGCTCGCTACGCTCGCTGAAATCTCGGGGAAAAATGTGAAGTGAAAATAGGAAACATTTCTCACAGCTATAGGCAGACCTTATGTCATTTCTAATTAGATAGCGGGAATTGTAAATTCAATTTTTCCCTGTAGTTGGACTTAAGATAATAGTAATAAGTAGTACTTTATATAATATAGAGAATTTACATTTTCGCTGCTCGCTGTTTTAAAGTTTTCGCTGCAATTGGATTATTGCAGCAAGAGCGAGTAACAGTGCCATATACTGAAAATTGATTTTGAAAGCCGCAACACAAATGAATCGTTACACCCCTCCCCCACCCCATCCCCTTGTCCATCTTCTTTTGATTGTTTATTAATAGCATTAAAAGCCACTGTTCCTATGGCAGCTATACGATATAGTGATCCGATCTTGACGAAATTTTCTCAGGATGTAGCAGTGAGTAAGAAATACATAATCTGTGAGTTTGGTTGAGATATCTCAAAAAATAACAAAGATCTTCATACAAAGATTTAATTTGCATCTGGTTGTTCCTATGGCAGCTATATGATATAGTGGTCCGATCTTGACCAAATTTTCTCAGGATGTAGCAGTGAAAACGAAATCCATAATCTGTGAGTTTGGTTGAGACATCTCAAAAAATAACAAAGATCTTCATACAAAGTTTTAATTTGCATCTGGTTGTTCCTATGGCAGCTATATGATATAGTGGCCCGATCTTGACCAAATTTTCTCAGGATGTAGCAGTGAGTAAGAAATACATAATCTGTGAGTTTGGTTGAGATATCTCAAAAAATAACAAAGATCTTCATACAAAGATTTAATTTGCATCTGGTTGTTCCTATGGCAGCTATATGATACAGTAATCCGATCTTGACCAAATTTTCTCAGGATGTAGCAGTGGGTACGAAATCCATAATCTGTGAGTTTGGTTGAGATATCTCAAAAATAACAAAGATCTTCATACAAAGTTTTAATTTGCATCTGGTTGTTCCTATGGCAGCTATATGATATAGTGGCCCGATCTTGACCAAATTTCTCAGGATGTAGCAGTAAGTAAGAAATACATAATCTGTGAGTTTGGTTGAGATATCTCAAAAAACAAAAAAATTTCATACTAAGCAATTTTGACCTTTGACCCCCCATTTTAGCCCCTTCCAGTGGGGATATCAAAAAATCCCGTCTTATTGCACGATAATTATGTCTCAGCTATGTTGTGTAAAAATTTCATCTCAATATCTTGAACCGTTTGGCCTACAGCGTGTTGACTAAGTGAGTCAGTCAGTGAGGACAAAGAGTTTTATATATATAGATAGAGAATTTACATTTTCGCTGCTCGCTGTTTTAAAGTTTTCGCTGCAATTGGATTATTGCAGCAAGAGCGAGTAACAGTGCCATATACTGAAAATTGATTTTGAAAGCCGCAACACAAATGAATCGTTACACCCCCCTCCCCCACCCCATCCCCTTGTCCATCTTCTTTTGATTGTTTATTAATAGCATTAAAAGCCACTGTTCCTATGGCAGCTATATGATATAGTGGCCCGATCTTGACTAAATTTTCTCAGGATGTAGCAGTGAGTAAGAAATACATAATCTGTGAGTTTGGTTGAGATATCTCAAAAAATAACAAAGATCTTCATACAAAGTTTTAATTTGCATCTGGTTGTTCCTATGGCAGCTATATGATATAGTGGCCCGATCTTGACCAAATTTTCTCAGGATGTAGCAGGGAGTAAGAAATACATAATCTGTGAGTTTGGTTAAGATAGCTCAAAAAACAAAATAAAATTTCATACTAAGCAACTTTGACCCTTGACCCCCCATTTTAGCCCCTTCCAGTGGGGATATCAAAAAATCCCGTCTTATTGCACGATAATTATGTCTCAGCTATGTTGTGTAAAAATTTCATCTCAATATCTTGAACCGTTTGGCCTACAGCGTGATGACTAAGTCAGTGAGTGAGGACAAAGAGTTTTATATATATAGATATTAAGCAACTCAGTATCAACTTTTAACTATTTTCAAATGTAGAATCGATTTACAAATTAAACAATAATAAAAAATGCAGTAAGCTACAGTGGAGCAAGCTCGACAGTAGGAGACCCAGTACTTTTTGAGAGCAAAGCGTTCACTATAGATCTTCAATGTTCCCTACCATTCAATAGATGGCGCCACTAAAATGAACACAGGGGTCGCTAGCGTCTCTTCTTCTTCCTTTTGCCCGTTATATTGTTAGTTGAATAACTTCCGCGTTTATCATCCGATTGGATTGAAATATAGTGTGTATTATATGTAACAAAAATCAAGGCGCTAGCATTAAAGGTGCTCTTGTAATTCGGCTTCGAAATTTTGTATTTCAATTTTCAGGGGCGGAGGTGGGCGTGGCAAAAATCTAAAACAAACTTGATCAATGGGAGATATAGATGAACCTACATGCCAAATTTGGTGTCTCTAGCTCTTATAGTCTCTGAGATCTAGGCGACACAAAAAGGGACAGACGGACAGACAGACAGACGGACAGACAGACAGACGGACATGGCTATATCGACTCGGCTGTTGATGCTGATCAAGAATATATATACTTTATGGGGTCTGACTCACCTCCTTCTGCCTGTTACGCACATTTGCACAAACGTAATAGACCCATTTGTACTTTTTAAAGTACTGGGTCTAAAAAGATATTCCACTGTGAAATCGGCTTAGTTTATTCAGAGTTATGGCGGTCTAAACTATAAACCTTATACCCTGTAACGAGCTGATATCTTTTAAGGCACTAGAATTTGTCTGTCTTTGAAGTTGCTTATAAAATTTAAAGTAACTAAGCCTACAATCCTGCTAGACTTGTATTTATGTATATGTGGTATTCTATAATTTAACGAGGAACCATTTTTGAACCGGTTCACTCAGCTGAAATACAATAACAAACATCTGTTTGGCCACAAATGACTTCAATTGACAATTTTCTCAGTCATTGAGTCACATTTTGTCAGATGTAAACAATGTAAATTATTGGTAGAACTCTTGTGCTCCCCAATTGTTGTAGTTATTCCCATTTTTGTTGTTCAAAGTTTAAAGATTGTTTGTAATAAACGTAGTTACTCGGTTTTACACTTACTCACCAGAAGTTACCTCACCAGCTGCTCATTTGCATAATTCAATTGACAGCTGACGTAAATATTACAGACTCGTTCAGACATTCGAAGTACTATATATAGAACAAATATATTTCTAAAGATTGTAACTTTTCTAGCTAAAAAAAGTCAGTAGACAACTGAGATCTTTAGAGAGGAATGCGTAACATTCCAAAAGATTGTATAAGAGAACGCAATAACCAAAATTATCGGAAATACCTAACATAACCATAATATCTGTCTCTGTTTCTGACTCTGACTCTGTTTCTGTTTCTGTAAACGTATTTTGTCTATGATATATGTATGTATGTATTTAACTATGTAAGTCAACGTTTTTTCCTATGAATGCCAATTCCGTGAAACAGACTTAGTGCCAGTCTCTAGTTAAATTACAAACTATTTTGTTGATTAGTTAGTTAACATGTTAATTACAAAAACCGACAAGAATGCGCTACAGGCGTTTAGATCAAATATAATTATACCCTGTAGACAAACAGTTGTTTAAATAGGGTCGCCTTATAGTGTAACAAAAGGTATAAATTATATAGCTATGTATACTCTTTATTTATTACCACTCTTTTCTATAGGGTATTTGTGAGTAGTGCATACTTAGTTGTCATACTCTCTTTATCCTCTTTTCCCTTTCTTTTTCTATTAAAGATACTAACTAAGTATATAAACTCTTTAGCACATACTCTGCTTTAAGAGGGGGTTTTTTTGCAGTTCCTCTTTGCCTCACATTCGTAAACGTTTTCTCGTTCTAAGAATCAATTACTGATAAGATAAGATAAACTAATGATTATAATAATAATCATAATTTATTACTGGTAACTGGTGACTGTCTATCAACTTGCTTTCTTCTTTCCATCTCATTCTTAAACGTTTTGTACGGTTGTTCTTTGTCTCAAATTCAAACAAGTTTTTACAGCACACGAAATTCCTATAAATTGCCTTTACAAATTAGTCAATTTGATCAGAGAAGACAACATTTGATATGGAGAGGGGGCCATAAAACTAGATCACTTTCAAATTCAAAAATGTGCCAAGCCCATTGATTAACTAACTCGTTAGCTAGTTTACAGTTTATCAAACTATATATTGAACTAAAATCGAATTGAAAAACAAATTGAAGCGGATTGAATTCAATTTGAATTGAATTGAATTGAATGTGAAGTTGACTTGAATTTGATTACTGCGCCATCGATTACGTATCGGCAATCGACTTATCGCCAAGTTAACTCAAGGCTCAATTTTATGGATGAAACTGGCCCCAAAAAGCAAAAATAACAAATGCGTCGCAATATAATATAAGTATAAATAAATACGAATTAGTATATGATTATACTAGTTAGTATATATACATACTTGTTGTTAGTTTCTTTTCTCTTCTGTTGTTGTTTACTTCCCAAAAAAAAGCGCAATAACAAATTGCGTTCTATTCTTTATGGCTTCAAATGCTCTTTTTAGACTCGGTAAATATAATCATGTTTGTCTCAAAAGAAATATTAAGAACTTATAAAGATTATACATTTTTGATCAGCACCAAAAACCGAGTTTATATAGTCAAGTACATCTGTCCGTTTTTGAGAATACCTAGAACTCAGTAACTATAGGATATAGAGACACCAAGTTTAATACTTCGATTCCTATAAATACTAAAACAGAATCATCTTTATTCGATAGAAAATTATCAGTCAGAAAATTATAGATAAAACACAACTAGATGAGACCCTGTACCTATCTCTGTAATATGTCAGAAACATAAAATATTCTTTTTTACAGAACAAGTACAGGGACTCTTCTAGTTGGGTTCTGTCGACTGTAGGCTTTGATTCTGAAAATTTCATTACGATTGATTAATAAACTCGGAAGATACTCAATGTAATTTGAACTCTGGATAGTTACAAAATACAACGTATCTTTTTTTACAGAACAAGTACAGGGTCTCTTCCAGTTGGGTTCTGTCGACTGTAGGATTGATTCTGAAAATTGCATTACTATTGATTAATAAACTCAGAAGATACTCAATTTCATTTGAACTCAGGATAGTTACAAAACACAAAATAGCTTTTGTACAGAACAAGTACAGGGTCTCTTCCAGTTGGGCTCTGTCGACTGTAGGATTGATTCTGAAAATTTCATTACGATTGATTAATAAACTCGGAAGATACTCAATTTCATTTGAACTCAGGATAGTTACAAAACACAAAATATCTTTTTTACAGAACAAGTACAGGGTCTCTTCTAGTTGGGTTCTGTCGACCGTAGACTTCCCTGTTTGTTTTCAATTATCGTGTGCGCTCGGCGTTTGAACTTTTGAAACTGGGTCTAGACACCTGTTACCAAATTGCGGAGGGGAAGCCTAAATCGTTTTTAATCAAAGGGTGTATTGCACTTGATCCCAAGTGAAGTGTGGTGTGCTGTTCAGTGGTGTTCAGTGGTGTTCAGTGGTGGTCAATTTCATGCGTTCATACCTTCATTGTGGACACGCACCGTTGATTGAACCATGGCCCAGCCATTTGGTCAACCTGGCTAACTTGGCCAACTAAATGGCCAACTGTCCAACCGGCCACGAGCCACGCATATTGAACGGAACAACTTCCGTTTTGTGTGTTTGGTTCGTCGCGTTTTTCTGGCTAGCGTTTAATTGCCGAGTTAACCCAATGCACATAACACTTTGGCTAATTACCAATAACAGCAACAATAACCGGCACATGTATGTATGTACTCTCTGTCTAACCTATAGGAATCGTTTATAGTATTTGTCAATCCCATGATTCATCATCACAACGCACTGTACAGTGTACACTAACTATCAATTCAAATAGAATTTATTAATATTCGACATTATCTTTCATGCATATGTAATTTAAATATCCTGAAAGTAATTGATTGCAACTATTTTGGAGAATTTTCATTAGAAGAAACTTTACTTATAACATTCTTGAATCTGGGATTTAGAAATTAAATGATCGGAAACAACTTTAGTGAAACTTTCCTCATACCGTAAAAATAGTGTAACATTCTTCTTCAATCTGAGATCAGAAAAAGTAAGCGATCATAAGATGTGATTGTGATCGGTTTTCTTAGTGAATCTTTGCATATATCTTTAAAATACTCGAAGATTCTTTTGGAATCCCAGTTACTGATCGTAAGTATGTTGTGATTGGGAACTACTTCAGTGAATCTTCACTTATACCATTAAAATATTTTAAGATTCTTCTTCAAATTAAGATCTGATCAGTACATGTGATCATTAGCTAGCAAGATTCCAATAATGTCATTAAAATACTCTAAATTTATTCATTAAACTGATATCTAGAAATTAGCTGATGAATCTTCACAAAAAAGAATTCAACTGACTATGGTCAAAATATGTAAATAAATCTGCAAATGTGATTTCAAAAATTTGCACATTATTCAATATTCAATCATAGATCTAAAGAGTGTCTGATCATTAAATGAAATTTGATTCTTCAACTAACTACAATTTTTCTGAGTAACTACAATTTGTTAATAACATCATGAGATGAAAATCTATATTAAAATTCTTAAAAAAGTTACTGATCAATCTCAAACTTACTTCTAGGTACAAAATGTTTTCTTTACGAATGTTTTCTCATTTATGATTCTATAAACTGAGATCTTGAAAAGTGGCTGATCGCTAACAAAATTAGCTAAACATAGAATCAGACCTATAACGAAATTTAAATGACAATTTTAAACTGCGATCTGCAGATGTAAAAACTGAACTGTGATCTTCAATCTGTAGGCTGTAGAATATGTTAGAATTGAAATAAAGTCAAGTGCGTTGCCAGTTCCCATAAACAATCTCGTTGATTGTAAGTATTATTCGATAGATAGATAGGTATGTGCGATGACAGTTGTTCTCATATGTATATATATGTTATGTTATTGATTTATATGCGCACATCAATCGGACATTTTGGGATCAACTGATGTGAGGCATTTTGTCAGTGTCATGCCGCATAATTGTTGTCACTTGGCCTGGCCATCATCCTACACAGAGTGCGACACACGCAGCTAACTTGGCTTCTAGCTTCTTTCTGCCTTCTTCTACCTGAGCCAATTTCATTTCTATTTATGTCTCCACACTCATTCCCATACCCATAACCATACCCATACCCATACCTACATATACCCATTCATCCAAACAGTTGAACAACTAAAGCGTTCAGCGAATTCGTAGAATTTGCCTTAAGTAGCTAACTTAGCTACCTGTCGAATTTGTCAGATACACTGCGAGAAATCAATTAGCTACTAGACTATTATAATAAATTGAATGCCATAGAAAGTCAAATAATTAATGAATGCTTAATAAAATGTAATTATACAACATTTAAAATAACAAAAATATTATAAATCTTGCAATTGTTTTGTATATCAAACTAAATTAATGGTTAATTAAATAAAATAATACCAAATTTTATACCAAAAATATTATAAGTCTGGAATTTATTTATAAAATAAATATTTATTTTTATTTTTAAACTCAAGAGTGAATTAAGCTTCATCAAATATAATAGTACCAAGTTTTAAATACCAAAAATATTATAAGTCTGAAATTGATTTATTAAATAAATATAAATTATTTTCATTTTAAACTCAAGAATCAAAGCTTTGTAAAATAAAATAATACAAAATTTAAAATACCAAAACTACTATAAATCTTGTAATTATTTTGTATATTTTTAAGTATTGTAAACACACAAAATTATAAAAATATCATTTTTAATAATCATTTGTTTAATACTGTACTAAAGTATTATATTTGTTAATTCTGATTTGAATTATGTAGTATATACAACTTATGTATATGCTTTCAATAAATACTAAAAAAATATAAACTATCATAAATTAAATACAGTATTGTCCCCCTTAAATCAATTGCATGTGAAATGTATTAAGTTCATGTGCAGTTATTTAGTATTATAATATATGATAGCACTAAAATACCAAAATAAATGCCAACATTCTAATCAATAAAAATACCTATAGCTTACTTGAATTCCACTTAATCTCTACACTTGGCTACTTTAAAGAATGCTTGTTTATAAATCTACAAAATTAGGAATTACACTGAACGAAAAATTGAGCATAATTCAATAACGAAGGATTATGAAGTTTATGGACATTGAAAGTATTTTTAAGAAAAATTTAATTCTACTCATATTTAACACAAATTTTGATATAATAAAATTAACGAAAAGTACATGGATTTAGATCTAGTTTAATCCTTAACATCGGATATTTGAATTGTATAAAATTGATTTTTGGCCACATTAATTTGGAACAGATATTCAAATGAGTGTATAACCCAATTTCGCTCAGTGTAATACGCATACGCATTTCCGCAAAAACGCAATTTTCAACCGAAGAAATGTGGCTGCTGCTGCTTTATCTGCATCGTTCAGTTGAGGGGCGTCCAGTATCTTATCAGCTGCCATTGACAGCGCCAATTAGCTGAAGGCCATCACCATCAACACTCTTCTCTCTTCCTCTTTCTCTATCTCTTTCTCCCTCTTCCTCTCTTTCCCTCCTTGCACATTCCTCCTCCCCTCGCCACACTATACATATATGTATTTCCCCAAAAAAAACCCCAACATTAAAAAGTCAGCTTCTCTTTCATTTTGTCAATTGCAATATCTGTCATTGTCTTCCTGCTGATCTTCTGATCTCTTTCACATACGTTGGCGCCAGCTGTTATCAGTGGGCGTGGCACCCCGCCCCACACCGCCCCTCCCCTGGTGCTATTCACCAACCCAATTTAAGCGTGCGTAATCGACGTCCATGAACAAAGAAATTAAACATAAATTTTCTAAGCCAAAAAAAAAATTAAATAAAAAATGATAGAAAGAAAAGCAACAAAAAATACTATGTATTTAGAAATAGCAACAAAAAAAAACAACGTATACAAAAATTGTTGGCAAAAAAATCAATTAAATGAAATTTATAAACGCAGCCAGAGACCTCCCTCCCCCTCCTCCTCCTCTCACCTCCTCTCTCTCCCTTACGGCTCTTACCATTTGAAGATAGAAATATGCGACGCTATCACTGACCTTGCCGAAACTTTTTATATGCACATACATGTACATATACACATACATACATACATACATATGTATATGTATGTATGTAGATAAGTGTTCATTCTTTCTACGTCTTGATGCCCTTACCCATGGTGTATATTAGTTCAGGCATTGAAGCAAACATGCATATACAGAACATTTGCTGAGACTTTTGAAGCGGAATTTATTTAGTTTTTGAGATATTTATATGGAAACAAATGGAATTGGAACATTATATGTATATATATTTTAGTATTGTCTTGATATCTAAAATGTTTGAAAAACTACAAAATATATGTGGGAGTGAGTGGATAAGAAGTGGAATAGAGTGTTACCTAAAAAACATATACATACATATCCATAGAAACAAATGGAATTGAAACATTAGATATATTTTGTTAATATTTAAATAGTTTGAAAAATTACATTCCATATATGTGTATGTATGTACATGAGTGGAAATAGAACACTGTTGTACTCAAAAAACATATCTATGGCAACAAATGGAATTGAAACATTATATATATTTTGGAATTTTATTGGCATTTAAATAGTTAAAGAAATACAATATATATGTGGGACTTACCTAAGAAACATATAAACATATCTATAGAAACAAATGGAATTAAAACATTCGATTTTTTGGTACTTTGTTAATTTTTAAATAGTTTGAAAATTACAATCAATATATGTGTATGTGGGAATGAGTGGAATTAGAACACAAAAATCATTTATTTGAATTATTCAAAAATCATACAAAAATCGAAAATGATATTTAACTTTTAAAAGTTGTCAGACCTTTAAAAGTGATTTCAAGAGTTGTCATTATTTATATTATATTATTTTCCACACGATTTGCACTCTAAAAGTTTTAGCTAATTTCGATTTTTTAATTCTCAATTTAGTAACGTTTTGAAAATATAGTTCACTATGTATAGTATATGTATGTACATTCCACAAAAGAGAATTTAGAGTATTTGATATTCGTTTGAGCAGAGTTCAATTTTCTCAACAGTTACGATTTTTTTTTTCGTTTTTTGCTATTGCGCAGAGTTTGAAATCAAATTAGAAAATCAAATACTAAAATTTTCAAATTATGCAGGGGCAAAGGCAGAAGAGTAGAGAACGCGAATAGGAATGTGGGGAAGAAAGAGAGAGAAGAGACGAGGGACCAAAGAATTGCCAGGGGAGCAATCTCACCTACTTTTATATATACCCTATACTAACTATGCGTGTGAGTGTGTATCTGTGTGTAACTGTGTGTGTGTGTGTGTGTATCTGTGTGTGTGTGTGTTTGTTTGTAGTTGTTGTATGTTGCCAAGTCGCGGCTATGACGGCGTCAACGTCGACTTTGGCGCTTATCAAACACGGAAGTTTTGCCGCAGCTAACAAACTAAACACATCAGATACAAACACACACACACACAGATACATAGATTTGCGCTTTTATTTCGGTTTTTTGCCTTAGTTTTTTTTATGTATTCTTGTGGCTTTTAAATTAAACAAACTGTTGTGCGTGTGTGCGTGTGTGTGTTTGTGTGGCGCATATGTAAATTAACTTTTATTTGATATAGACACATATGTGCATAGGCACATGCAAAGATACAAAGATACAAACACACAAAGATACAACACACAAAGATACAAAGATACTAAGATACCAGATATGTACCTTTTGGCTTTTGGGTAAGAAGATCATGTCAGATCAATTGAAAAGTGGAGCAAACACACAAACACAAACCCATGACAACTAACTCTCATCAGGCCTATCTAACTATAACTGTTTAGAAAGCTATGACTAACTAACATACATATAAATTAACTTGGCTTATTTTTTGCATACCCAGATACATTTACAGATAAACGATTTGATTTATTTATATTTGGACTTTGGTAAGGGCTTCAAGCATGTTTGCTCATTACCCTATAAATCAGCCCAACTAACTATATAGAAAGCCAAAGACAAATAATTTACAACATTAAATACCAAATTTATCAACAATTTAATCTAAAATTAAACTATGTATTATTTAAATAAACTTTCATTTACTTGATTACTTCACATACAAGTTAAATTAATTTGATTTACAATTTATGTTCAATTTCTCATCTTGCCGTTACAGCCAACTTTATGAAAATGTTACTTTACCAGCAATATAGGATTCAACAGTTTTCAATTTCTGATTTTGCCCTTATCAAACTATTTAAAGTTTGTAATAATGTGGCATCTAAGGGCCGTTTTCTCATCTTGTCGTTAACCTTAAAGGGAAGATAAACTCAAGATTTTGTTCTTTTATAGACAGGTTTAACTTCCCTTAAAGGTTAACGGCAAGATGAGAAAACGGCCCTAAGTGTACTGAAATGGGTCATACTATTCTCCAGGGTTGCCAGATCTAGTAAAAAAAAAGTCAACACTAAATTTTAACTAAGTAGGCTAACGTTAAGAACTTACCGGGAGGATGATCTGCCCTGTAAGTTAACGAGAGGCTGCGACAAAATTTAATTTAAATTTAAGAATGCTAAATTTCTCCTATCGTCAGGTTTATCTACCCTGTAAGGCAATAGGCAAGATGAGTAATCGGTAATCGGTTTAATATGTATTTCAAATGTTAATAATTTGAAATTAGATAAACTTACAATTTAATTGAATTTTTTATCAATCAAAGGAACTATTTGATGCATTTAAGTACTTTAAATACTCGCAAATAGATTTCGTTTCATTCACATTTTAAGTACTTGCCACTTGTGAATGATAATAATAATTTGCAATCAAAAGATTTTTCCCATAATTAAACTATAATAATTTCTATTTGAAAGTTTTCGCTTTCAGGTGATATCATCGCATTGTTGTCTTTGATTCAATCATCAATTTCTTCCTTTGCCTTTGCTTCTTTGTCGTTTTGTCTTTTTGTCGCTTTGTCTTTTACTGTTTTTGGTTCATAACTCTCAATAGACAATTTCGGTTGGCACATCAAGGGCATTTCAACTTCAGCTACCCATTCAGAGCATCTACTTATTATTTATTTTGTATACCCTGTACACATTGATAATCCGTTGAAGTGGGTGTTATAATTATGCTAGGGCGTGTGTAACACAGGCAGTTAATTTAATTGATAGCTGATAATTGATTTATCATAATGATTATTATAATCAAAATAAATATAATAAGAAAATTTAGTAAAATGTATAAAAGAGAATTCATTGAATCAGAGATCAGACTATATTTGATAGACAAGTTTATGAATAATAATCTTGATTTAAGCCAGTTATATTGTATACTCTTTAATTTGAATTATACCATTCAAATGCATTACAGAGCATCTGCTAGTTGAGCACTTATTAGTTGTAAAATTACTATGACTTTCAAACAGATTCAAAGTTTTTCAACTAAAAGTTGTAGACATCGATTTAGAACTATATTTGATATTTGATCTATTTGAGTGCTGCCTACAGGGTATGTGTTAGTTGTGCTCGTGCGTAACTGGAGCATTTTTTACTTGTATTTTTTGTTGTTGTGCTCTTTTCATTTATAGTTTTTTTTTGTTGCTGTGTTTCTCTGACGCGATTTCATATTGCGTATCTTTTGCAGATTGCGTAGCTCGTTTTTTTGTTGCCAAGCGATTTAAACACTGCTCATGTGACGACGACTGACAACAGCAAACGATGGGACCAAAGCAGCAGCAGCAACAACAACAACAGCAACAACAACAACAGCAACAACAACAACAACAACAGCAACAGCAACAACAGCAAACAGATCAACTACAACAACAATCTGATCCATTACTTGATCTTTTTGTAATAGGATATGAACCCAAAACCTTGTTAACAAATATAAAGAAACCTATAGAGACATACGATGCGTGTCTTTTATTTGTGTAGTTCTTTGTCAACAGGTGCCCACTGTACCGTTCCCACAGCCATCAACACAAATAATCAACAATCAATAAGGAATAGAAATAACCCGAAACGGAAATCTTCAGATAATCATGAGATACACTGCTGGTCTTAGGTTAGACGCACCAACGTTTTTTTTAAATATACTGCTCTATTAATAATCATGGTTGTTCTAACTGTCCAAAATGCTTTTCTTATCAGAGTTCGAATCTTGTTCGAAAAATATGTACTCACAGTTGGTTGATTTGCGAAAAAAATAACTGTGCATTTGAAGATTCCAGCAATGTCTATGCAATCACGTGGGTTTTCGGTTGGTCAATGAAATAGACGCACTTTACATTTCTTTGTCTTAAGTAAACAATTGAAGATTTTTTTAATGAAAATATACTAAAAGTAAACAAATAAATTGTTTTCGAGCTACATTTAAAGCAAAAATGGGAAAAGCTACTGTTATGAGCTTATTGGAACGTCAAAAAGTGGACTTCTTTCACTCGCAAGGACTATCCAATCGAAACATTTCCAAACAGATAAAGCGCAGCTCCAGAACTGTTGATAGATATTTAAAGGATCCAGAGGCATATGGAAAACGCTTCAAAGGAAAAAAAAAGCCCTATCTAAACAAGCGGAACGCAAAATTGTTAGAATTGCTTCAAATTCGACTAAGTCTGCAGCTAAGATTAAGGAATTAGCCGGAGTAAAAGCAAGCCTTTCAACTGTTCAGCGTACAATCAGAAATGCAGAACACCTGAAGCGTCTGAAAATCAAGAAAAAACCCCCTCTGAATGCAATACGCAAAGAAAAACGGCTTCAATTCGCGAAGGAATACATGACGTGGAATGTTCAATCTGACACTCGACTTAATGATTGGCGTTCAGTTGTCTTTACTGATGAAAAACGTTTTAATTTCGATGGTCCTGATGGCTTTCAATACTATTATCACGATTTGAGAAAAGATGAGCTATATTTAAGCCGTCACCACAGCCGAGAAGGTGGAGTCATGGTGTGGGGTGCCATCACGTTTTATGGAACAATTGACTTGGTTTTTATCGATCAGAAGATGAACGGCGATCGCTTTAAAACATTGTTGGAGTTCGTATTTCCAAAATTAAATAATCTCTTTGGACCAATTCCTTGGATTTTTCAACAAGACAATGCTCCAATTCATAACGCTCGGGTAGTAAAGTCGTTTATTTCGAGTCAAAACGTTAATATCATGACCTGGCCACCATATTCTCCAGATCTTAACATAATTGAAAATGTTTGGGGCTGGCTTACACGAAAGGTATACGAAGGGGGAAAGCAATACGAAGATAAGGAAACATTAACTGCAGCTATTAAACGTGCTTGGACCGAGATTTCCTTGACCTACATAGATTCCCTGTATCATTCTATGAAGGACCGGATATATGAAGTTATTGCTAACAAAGGAGGCAGTACTCATTACTGAAATTGTTTTTTTTTTATTTCTAATAAATCAAATATTAGCACCAACTAAAAATTAAAGTCAAAAATAAAACACTTTTCTTCCAAAAAATTAAAAAGCCTAAGTGCGTCTATTCTATTGACCAAGTAAAAGGCACATTTTTTTGAGTAGCTTTAAGAAAATGTTTGAAAAACACAATTTTGTTAAATTTTTATAATCATTTGAATATTATATTTGCAGTATCATTAAATACCAAATGTTTTTGCATATCAACTTTTTTTCAATCATCATTAAAATAATATTTATTCAATAAATTTGAATGCAAGTAAGCGTGCGTCTAACCTATGACCAGCAGTGTATATTGATATGGGGCTTAACTGATTTACCATATGGATTTTCCCATCTATCCATCTTTCTCTCTCTCGCTCGCTCTGTCTCCCTCTTTATCTCTGTCTTCCTCTCTATCTCGCTCTCTCTCTGTGAGTGTTTCGTAGCTTGACTATTTACAATCTTGATCCATGTCTATTTTCCACACACAGGAAGGAAATTCCGCAGTCCAAAGATAATGAAACATCTGTCGATATATCTTGGGTAGATATTAAAACTTAAAACTGTAGCTTATTGAATAAAGGAGTATAAAATTGCAATGTGACAATCCTTAACAACATTTATTTCCCACTTTGAGGTATGTAAGTTTTCTAAAGTTTCTAAAGTTACTCAATTCTTATCTAAAGTTTCTTAAGTTACTCAAGTCTTTGGAAGTAATTTTTAAAATATTGCTACATTTCTGAAATTACTAAGAAAGTCTTTGAAAGTATGAAGAAGTACAGTCAGGATTAGCACAAGTGTAATTCAATCATTCAATAATTACGCAAAGTACTGAAAATGTACGCCATTTTCTTATCTAGGGAAATTTAGGAAAATTCTGCCCGCTTTGCGAAACTCAACACTACTTTAAAAGGGATTTAACTGACTTTCAACTCTTCTTTTGAATCCAAACAGCCAAGATTGTAAGCTGGCTGGAAATATGTTGATCCGTTGGGATTGGGACTGTAGGGTATACAGACTTCCAACTGGGATTATACGGGTTATACGGTATACGGTCTATCCTCTGGATTTGTAGGGTATACAGACATTCCTCTGGAATTATCAGGTGTATGGACTATCCTCTGGAATTGTAGGGTATACAGACTACCTGGAAAACTAATACAAATTTCATAGCTGAAGTTCTTTGTATGATTATTGTATTGTTAGCTGTCTGTTTATTTCAAAGTTCAGGCTATAAATGATATTTAAATGAAGAACCTTATAAATGGGTCTAAGAATAGGAATGGGAAAGGGAAGGGAAAGGGAAAGGGGAAGGGGAAGAGAAAAGGGAATATAAATGGGCATATTTGATGTGTAGATGAGAGTAAAACAACTGCCACAAGCGCCGCACAGCATTCAGGACCATTAAATATGTCAACGAGTGCTCGTAAATTTGATGAATGTGTGATAGATGTATGTGTGTGTGTGTGTGTGTGTGTGTGCGGGTGTGTGTGTGTGTGTGTATTTGATGGATTGATTGATATTGCCGGCCAAAAAGTCTATACGACCCTCTTTTTTTCCTGCAGTGTGAGGCATGCGACATGAGGCCAACTGTCGCAACAAGACAAGAGGCAACAGGCTGCAACAGATTGCGGCAAGCCGGCTTTACGTGCAACAAACAGATTCAGCTACAGCTTCAGCTTCAGAGATTGTGATTGTGTTGCGTGTGGGCCAAAAAAAAAAAAAAAAGAAACAACAAAACGAAATCATAAATGTAGACCCGGCTAATGAGGGCTAGTAAATGTATCTGTAATAGGCACAAAACCTAATAACAGTTCAAAGGCAATTTGCCACAGTTACAGCTGCAGATACACACACACGCACACACACACATACGCTGGCACAGTAGCTGGCAATTATTTGCGGACATATGGCCAAAAGGAATGAAGCCTGCCACCTTGCACCTTGCCCTGGGGCGTTGGCTAAGCCGGCAACGCACAGTGGTCGAAATGAACAAATTAGTGGAGATTCACTTATTTCTTTTATCGTTTTGCTTTTATACCCTTACATAGGGTATGATAGTTTTGTCACGAAATGTGTAACGCATTGACGGAGGCGTGTCAGACCACACAAAGTATATATATACATATATCCTTGATCAGTACGACGAGCTGAGACGAAATAGCCATGTCCGTCTGGGTGTCTATGCAAACTAGTCTATCAGTTTTCAAGCTATCTTGATGAAACTTGGCACAGCTCCGTCCGGAATCACTATATCGTATATATATATACAATCGGGTAAAAATCAACTTTTGGTATATACATCTTTCTCAACCAAATACACAAATTATGTGTCAGGTATCGTTATATAGAAACTGACCAAATTTTGATAAGATCGGACTACTATAACCTGTTCATGAACCTGTTATATGTCGAATTTAAATGCAGATCCCTGCAAGGAAGTGTATATTATCTATTTTAGATATACTTAATAAAATTTATATATGAATGTAGTTCCACGAGATGAGCGAAATCTTCCACAGTGTGACGCTTTGCTCAACGCATTACAAATGCCTCAGTGTATCTTATAGATACAAAGATACATAGACACATAGTAGGTATAGGCAATGGCCGTACTATAAATACCATTCTTTAGCTATTTCTAGCATAGTTCTCACTCCCTCTCTCTATATATCTGTCCATCTGTCTCTCTCTCTCTGTTTTTGTATCTTTGTATGTAATAGATACATTTGTGTGCCTTTTTGCCGTTTTTGCATATCTGCGTATCTATATATCTATTTGATTTTGCATTTGTTGCTGTTGTTGTTGCTGTTGGTGTTGTGTTGTTGTTGGTGTTGTTGTAGCACTATTTCTGTATCCTCTCTAAGCTATTTCAACGACAACGCATTGTATTTGCATATGTACGAGTTTAGTTCGCAGTCAGTGTGAGTCAGAGTCGACTTACACAGACGCTACCCTAGAATGTATCTCGCAGATACAAATCCTTATACTGTTTATACAAATTTCAGAAATATTTGAAAATTTTTGCACACATAAATTCCATTTGAATGCCTCACTTCATTTTTCAAAAGTAGTGCGAAATTTGTGATTAAACAAATGAGTTTCATTTTTAATTCCCCGAGTCTCGAGTCCAGCATATTACAATTTTAGTTTCGATTATTTTCAGTAGCTCTATATATAGTTAGCTTTTTCGAAATAGATACAGATATGTACAGATTTACAAACAGTCAAGTGATCCTTAAGCTTATGTGGTAACTTTTCAGCTACAGTTTACAGTTTATAGTTTCAAGATATTGTTTCTCAAATATCAATTAAATCCCATCTTAATGGAAATTGAAATATGTAACTTACAACTTAAATACTGTGATATCTTTTGAAAATTGTAAGCATACAAGTTTTTGTTTTGAAACTTTTTAAAGAGTTAATATGGATCTTGAGGTGTTATATCTTTTGAAAAGATTTCAAAATAAATAGATAATTATGCCTCAATATTTCAGCCCCGTAGCTCTTCCAATTTCGTCTTCACGTTGATAAGTTAGACAGTCCTTCACTGAATCAGGACAAAGAATATTATATTATATATATATATATACTAATTTTTAAATAATATAATATAACTGTGCATTCATTTTGACAATTCTTGTAGAGTAAAATTGATATTGATTGTTAGTAATTAATTCAAAAAGACATTCCAGCAATTGGTTACTAAAGTAATGGTTTAAATTAAAATGTAGTTAAAACCCAAACAAAAAAATTATAATTAATAGTTAAGCATTTTCTTTGCTTCGCCCAATCTCCAGATATAGCCATAGAAACTATTTGAGTATCTGTTTATTTATGATGCCTTCGACTTTTAATATGCCTATTAAAACGATGTGCAAAAAAAAGAAACGAAACGAAAAGAAAGAAGAAACAAATGGGGGAAATGTAGAAGGAAGCGAAGAAAATGAAAAGGAATGAAACGTGCGTAGCTTTTTTCGAAAATAGGTCAAATCTATTTCGGGCTGTCCGTTAAAAAAAAAAAACACACACAAACACCAAAAAAAAAATAAATAAATAAATATCAATAAAAATAATGAAAAACAGCAAACGGTTTCTTTGGCTTTGCTTTCCTGTTTTACTATTCTGCCTCTCATTTCTTGTTCCTCTTGTTGTATCTATTTAGTTTATTTGGCTCCTGAGTTTCGGTTTCGTTGTGTTTTCGAAATTTGTTTTATTTTTTTTTGGTTTTTTTTTCTTCTTTTTGGCACCTTTTGTTGTGGAAAATTTTTTTGGCGCGCTGATCTCATGGCAGGCGAAAACTGAGATATACTAGCTAAATGTTGTTGCCAGGTCGCCAACACAATAATGATAATGATAATGATAATGATGATGATGATGATGAGTCCATAATCTTGTATCTATAAGTTTGGCACAGTTGCAACAGCTTAGCCATAATTACAGTGGCAATTCCTGCTGTCTACGAATCGAAATCGAACTTGAAGTTGAAGTTGAAGTGGAAGCTGAAGCTGAAGCTAAAGTTTAAATCGGTTTTTGGGGTATCCTCCCCCAAAATATCATTGAAAATCCTTTGATTTATTTGCCTGACGCAACCCTAGATATTGTATCTGTGTATCTGAATATAAGTATCTGCAGATGGTTTTTTTTTTTTGTTGCTCAGCTGTGCGTCAATCTTATGATTAATGATTCACGTGAGTCTGGCTAAACTTTTCCTCAAAACACGGCGAAAGTTTCTTGGCCTCAAACTCACACACACCCTCTCTCACACACACACACACACACTCTCACACACACCCTCGAATACACACAACCAACAGCTGTCGTGTGAACACGGTAGAACAAATGTCTTATAGATTATTCGTACAAGTACAAGTATTATAGGATGTAAAAGAAAAAACTAATGGAAAATTAATGTCAATTGATTACATTGTGTCCTCTGTATAGAGAAATGGGGTAGATTAGCTGCTTACTTCAAGTCGTTTAGCTTGATTTTTCTATTTGACTTGATTTTGAATTTATTTTATTGATTTTAAATCAATAAAGATTCTTAACTGTCAACTAAATAATCGAAACTATTCTTTAGACTTCTTAAAAGTTTAAGAAATGGTATTCAAAGAAATACATAGATTTGGAAAACTATCTATAAACTATACTTAGTAAAAGAAAATTGTATCTTCAAGCGCATGTTTTTTGTACTAAACAATCCATTGCAACTGAGAATGTATCTGCAAGCACATCTTTGTATCTTAAGCACTGATAATGTATCTATGAGCTACCCTTTGTATCTTAAGCACTGGGAATGTATCTATGAGCTACCCTTTGTATCTTATGTACTGAGAATGTATCTAAGAGCAACTCTATGTATCTCAAGCACTGGGAATGTAACTACCAGCAACTCTTTGTATCTTAAGCACTATAATTGACTTACAGCACTATATTTCAACCTTTAAGATACCATCGAAAAAGTATTTAGAGCAAGTTAGCAACAAAAGTAACAAATGTTGTGTTGATTTTGCTGTCTACTTGTATGTTTGACTTATATATGTATTTATAGTCTTCTTTCTATTTTTTTTTTTGGGGTAAACGGAGTTGACTTTTATTAATGTTTTGGGGCAAAACAGTTGCAATGAAAATGTAGCTACTTTTTTGGTTTCATTCAAGTCAGGAAAGACAGGAAATGCTTTCAGGACAAATTCCACTTGTCACGGTGTGTCCTGTTGTCTCTGACAATTGAAATAGAGTTTGACAGACTTGTACTTGGAACTACACACACACACACACACAGACAGCTCTAAGAGAAGTAGCACTTTTAAGAATGGCAGGTGCTTTGTCCTGTTTGTGTGACAAATCGCATGACATGTCAAGAAATCAAACGAAGCAATCCATTTTGTATATAAGATTTGTCTTTTGGTTCAAAAATCAAACTGTTTCATACAATTTTCCATTGACTAATTGCTGTCATTAAGTTACCCTAGAGTTTTTTGTTTGTAATTGCAGAAAAGCAAGTTAAGAAACGAATATTTTGTATTGAACTGTACTTTGTTGAAAACCTTGCAACCTCACAGCTACAATTACAACTACAACTACAACTAGAACTACAACTACAACAGCGAGGATGATCTTATCTATGGGACTGAACTTCCTTCGATTGCACTTGCAATTGCAATTGCTTTCCTTCTTGGAATTGCAGGCTCAGTTTTACGACCGTCAAAGGGAAAGTGCCATAAAAACAGCGCATCCATAAAATTTCAACACTGTGACAATTTGATGCTACCATAAAATATACGAAGATATGAGAAACAATGCACTGAGCGAAAGAAAGTAAAGAAACTAGTAAAAGGTACAGAGATAGATGGATAGTTAAAGCATAGGGAATATAAATATATGAAAATGGAATGGAAATGGAAAATATTATAATTTTATTGCACGACAATTCAATCTCAGCTATGCTGTCTGAAAATTTCAGCCTTGTAGCTCTTCCCTTTTCGTCTGCACGATGATGACTCAGTCAGTCAGTCAGTCAGTCAGTCAGTCAGTCAGAATTCAAAATCAATACTAAAGGAATACATACATGTAGAAACATATGGTTGTAGATGCATATTTACAGATATTTGTATCTTTCGAAATTCTACATCTATATCTACCTTTTATACATTTAAATGTTATTTTATAATGGAATTTATGGAAAAGTTGACGAAAACGGTTCTTCAATTTAAAATTATACTTCATTTGTGTTTATTTGTTAAATTCTTTTATCTTTTGATGTTGTTATTTAAATATTCAAAATTTTAACAACTAGATTTACTTACATTTTTATGCACAAACTCTTGTTTAATTTGATGTTTGTAACTAAGTATTTCTCTTAGTGTACAACACTTGGCAAAGGGGTTTTAAAAAAAACGTTTGTTCTGGACAATAAAACAACTTCACTTGCATCAATGTATCTATGTGCATATGTATCTTAAGTATCTGAGTAACTCGGATGCATTTAACGAGCTCGGAAAAACAATAACTAAAAAAAAACCTGACATCTTCATCATTGTCATTTGGCACCTAAATGGCGCCTACCTGTATTCACTTAGTGAGTGCATTCAAGTGCACTCGCTTATTGCATGTTGTTATTGTAATGAATCAGCTTGGCAATTATTATTACACAAAGTATGAGTGTGTATCCGTGTGTGTGTGTGTGTGTGTGTGTATAGAAAGTTAATTAGACACGTTGTTGGTGTTGTTATGGCCCCGGGAAATTACCAAACGTATCGCAATGCGGCTGACTAATTGAAAGACCCCTCTCCTTTGACCTCTTCACCCCTTCTTCTATGTATAACTAGACCCCCAACTACATATTTACCTGTCGCTTGGTAGTGCCAACTTCTGGGGCTTTTCATTTTCCCGCGTCCCCTCTCCCACTGTCCTCCACCCACTGGCATATTTGTTTAATACATTGTAATTGAAATTAAAGTATTTTCATGCATGCATATTTGCATTTCTCATTTATTATCATTCGTTTGCGTCTTTCAAGTAGGGGTTTTTATTTTGATACTGCCCATTTTGATAATCCCATTTACATGGTTTTCGAATGCGGGTTGACTCAATTTCAATTTCAATTGAATTGAACTGTTCGTAGGGTGACTTTAAGCGAACAATAATAACATACCCTCTAAACCAGGGGAATTAATTACTCTTCAAATCACAATAGACGAGTATTTCTAGAGAGTTAACCACAAAAACTTTGAATATGGATTTCAATTGCATTATTATTTTAACATCTTTTTTTAGATAGATATTTTTGAACTGAAACAAAGTAGCTTATGGAAAATATGTTTCATCTAAAGTTCTACACCACATTTGTAAATATCATTTACTTTCTAGTTTTACACAATTTTATACAACTTTTGCTACAATTTTTAATATAAATTCATTAAAAAGTGTGATAAATCTGATTAAGATTATTGTTAAGATGGATAATCTTGAATATCTCCTGGATATCTACAAAAGTAACAATTGCACCATCTCCAGCAAACAATTCATAGAGTTTCTATCCCGTCTGTATCACCTCTATGAGTGCTTCCATTGGTTTGTATTTGGCCTACGTGTTATAGAGACCTATCGCAGTACTTTGAAATATTTGTACGCTGCTAATATTATTGCTCATTTTATGACTTTGCCCCGTCATTATTATTCATTAATCCACAAAGTATCACTAATTATCCAAGTTGTTGGTGCTAATATTGTGTTCTATGTCTGGATATTTTTGATCCTTGCTCTACTCTGGGTAAGCATACGACAATCGAATATCATAATATACTTTAAGCTTATATTAACTATTACATTAAAAAAATCAATTTCATCAACAGTGCAGAAAGAAAGATTTGTTCAGATGGTAAGGCAGATATATGGTTATGTCAGCTATACGATATATGAAGTAGTATAATCTGAAAGGTTTTCTATAACTTCAAGAAGCTGTCGTAGCAAATTTCATCAACATAGCTTAAGGGAGAGGTTAGTTCAGATAGATAGTCGGATATATGGATAGGTTTTCTTCTTGACTTGGTGACATAAGTAATACTAATACAAATACAAATCGTTTCTAGAAGATTTTCTATAACTTCAAGAAGCTGTCGTAGCAAATTTCATCAACATAGCTTAAGGGAGAGGTTAGTTTAGATAGATAGTCGGATATATGGATAGGTTTTCTTCTTGACTTGGTGACATAAGTAATATTAATACAAATACAAATCGTTTCTAGAAGATTTTCTATAACTTCAAGAAGCTGTCGTAGCAAATTTCATCAACATAGCTTAAGGGAGAGGTTAGTTTAGATAGTTAGTCGGATATATGGATAGGTTTTCTTCCTGACTTGATGACGTAAGTAATACTAATACAAATACAAATCGTTTGTAGAAGATTTTCTATAACTTCAAGAAGCTGTCGTAGCAAATTTCTTCAACATAGCTTAAGGGTGAGGTTAGTTTAGATAGATAGTCGGATGTATGGATAGGTTTTCTTCTTGAGTTGGTGACATAAGTAATACTAATGCAAATACAAATCGTTTCTAGAAGATTTTGTATAACATCAAAAACCTTAAGGGAGAGATTAGCTCAGATAGATAGCTAGATGTATAGCTAGATGTATAGATAGATGTATAGATAGATGTATAGATAGATGTATGGATAGGTTGTTTTTTTGTTGACATAGAGAATCGAATAAGAATCGTTTTTGGAATATAGTATTATTTATATTAAGTAAAATCCTATATACATATGTATATTCATTTACTTTTTCATTCCTTAATTTTTGTTTTAGAAAGCGTCCATGTGGCCCTGGTTGATACATGAATATATTAAAGCTGATCGTGAAATTGACTTTATGGATTTTTCAAGTGTCCACAGGTCGCTGGAATTTGCACTGGAAACAAATCAAATCGATGTGTTCTTTACTCGGCCATATTGTATTGCTCTATCTAATGATGATAAGGGAATAACCAAAAGCTCCATGACTTTTATCGTTAGTACCAACAACAACAACAACAAGAACAACAATATTTGTGCAAATTAAAATGGAATTGATTAGCAAGACGAAAGCAAGTGTGGTTATCCTTTGTGTAGTCATTATATTGAATGGGTTATCATTAACAAAAAAAAAGAAAGAAAAAGAAAAAGGTGGAGGGCACTACCAACCTAATTGTATCGAACTGCCTGTCAGTTGTCCTTTTATCCTGGTATCCTTTTATCCTGTTGTCCTTATTCGGCCTGTTGCCGGCTCCTGCCGGTTTCTTTTGCCTTTATTAAGCTCAATTAAGTGGCACGCACGCACATCACATCCTCAAGCTGACATCGTGCATCGTGTGTGCACCTTAATCAGTAAGCAATGCCCCATGTGGCAGGTTCAACTTCTTCTTCAATTTGTGGCACAAGTTGCAGGCCCGTGCCTAGCAAACACCTTGCATATCTCCGAGATACTATACTACTTGTATCTCTGCTCTCTTCATTTCTTTCTCTCCTTTTCTCTTTCTCTGAAACTTGACTTGATGATTTTCCAAAAAATAGTAGATAGTTATCTTATTTCAATTACTAACTAGCACTTTGCACTTAAAAGAGAACCTAAAAATGAAAAAAATAAAAAACAGCTGAAAGAAAAGCCTCTTTTCTGAAAATTGCTCCATAATCAAATAGTAGATGGATTGTAAACTAACAAAGAAGTTTTTAAAAGCATCAGAAAGCAGCTCTAAAAGCTCTAAAGTTAAGCTTAGCTTGAAGAACCTCTTCTTTAGAACATATCTCCATAATAAGATAGGAAAATACTCATATTTATTTAATAAAAAATAGCAATACTTTATATAATAAGAAAGAATCTATTAAGTATGAGTCGGACTGAATAGAACTTGCCATAAAATTGTGTCAAAAATTCTAAAAAAAAAATACCTTAATAAAATCGTATCGAGCTGTAGGTTGTTTAATTTGAGGTGGGCCGGGCCGGACCTCTTTGCCCATGGGCCTCTTACAAAACAATCGGACTGGGGCCTAAAGATGAGAGGTCTGCATGATTGCAACCGTGTAAAGAAACGTGTACCCATTTTCGGAGTGAATGATTCATCAACTAAATATCTCATTTCGGGTCGATCTCGGGCCTAAATTTAATTCCCGAAAGCCCGAAACACACCAAAGACCCTTGCATTTTTCAAATATAAATTTGAAAAACTTTGAAATAATTATGATCTTTAACTGTTTTAAGAATTTGGAGCCGCTCGGGCCGGGCCGGGCTCGGGCTTTACAAAAAAGTGACTGGCGGTATCGGGCCATTTTTCAAATGCGAATTTCGGCCACGGGTCGGATCAGGCCTGAAAAATAAGGCCTGCGCTCATCACTAGATTCTATTATTAATATTATTACTATTAAGTTTCTTTTTTAGGGATAGGGTATACGCAATTCGTTGTGTTGATCTTTTTTTGCTTGTCTCCCATTGAGAGATTGCACCTGTCCTATGGATCGCAAGCTGCAAGCGCCGAAATCTATACGCAATTAAAAAAAATATGCACAAAACGCAAAAAAAAGAAGAGAAAACAATATCAGAAGGAGTGAGAGAGTGAGAGAGAGAGAGAGAAGGGGGAAAAGGGAAAAGGGAAAAGGGAAAAGGGAACTTAAGAAGACGCTTGAATATTTAACAAGAGGGTTCAAAAAGCCGCTGGGCCAGTTATGTGACATTCGTTGATAGCTGCAGATTGCAGCCTGCACTTTACAGTCAAAGACTGCAGAGGGGCAGTGGCAGAGGGGAAGGAGTGATGGTGAGAGGGAGAGAGGGAGGGAGGGGTCAGACCTATATAGGTTTACAGCTGGCAGTAGTTATCTGCCCCTCCCTAAAGTGCACGACAAGTCAGAGTCAAGTTGCTGTTGCAATTTCGCTTTAAATCTGCCACAAATTTGCAAGCGAGAGATCGGCTAGTAGATATCCTGTAAAAATAAACTTGGATTGTTACAGGTGTATATGTATCAGCTATACACACTGTAAGGCTTTGATTTAATGCTGCTTCCCCAATCAGATAGTTAGACTAGCAGATACCCTGTATAAATTTAAATGATTATTTATCATTGCCGTGCATACTTATCATCGCTCTTTTATTGCTGCTTTTCTTGTAACAAGTCGAGATTGTTCGTCTAGCAGATACCCTGTAATAAATTTGATTGGACTTTAACAGGCACAGGTACGTGAGTAAAACACACACTATTCGCATCGCATTTGGTGCTGCTTGCCTAGGATACTAAATAGTTATGCATGCGCAGATACCCTGTAATCGACTTAATTTATAGTTCTTAATACAAAATTGAAATTTTTCTTATAACAAATCAAAAATAAATTTTTCTTTTGATTTCTTTGCATCTGATTTCTCTGATTACAGGGTATGCACTCGTCTTTTATATGAATAAAAAAAACACAAGTGTTTCTTGTTGTTGTTTTTGTTTTTTGTTTTTTGTGGTTTGGCTCAGGGCTTGCTTTTTATTTCTTTATTGATTAATTCCTTCTTTAGCTGCATTTTGGACAACTTTTTTAAGCTCTCTCTATAGACAATATTACAATCCTCGTATGTGTATGTGTGAGTGTGTGTGTGTGTGTGTGTGAGTTCTCAGCAACAATTGTATATGTATTTTGTTATTTTTTAGTAAATATATTCGTAGATATTTGGCAGAAAAGACTGCCTACAATTTGTTAGATTCTATTACGCTCACGCCTCTTACGTTTCCAGGGTATATTTAAAGTTGTATACATAATTAAAGGGTATATTATAGATGCGTATTCAATTTGATTTGGTATACTTTATAAAACATCCAGTAGTAAATAATGTTATTATAAATAGATGTATATATTTATATAGTATGTATATTTACAAATGAAGCAAACACTCTTTATATAGCAAGTGCTATATACTCTATAAATACTCTATAATCTATTTGGATTTGTTTTTATTTCAAATTCCTGTGCCACATACCCAAATTTTATTCTTGAATATTCTAAGCTAATATATGAATATAAATATGTGTATATAATATTTGTTATTTGTTAGTTTAACTATTTGAAGCCGAGCTAAAATGTATTATTTATATATGTATATATATACTTTTTTTCATTATAATTATAACTTTTAAAGCTGTTCTGTATTTTTGTTTTCTCTTGCTAAACTGAAAAAATGTAAGCAAAGTAATAAAAGTAGAAAAATTAAATAAATTACAAAAAGCTATTACAACATTTTTATGACTATTTTGTACTTTTGATTTGCAATTTGTCTGTGTGTGTTTGTATGTTGTGTAGTGTAGTGCGTAGTACAGTGTAGTGTAGTGTAGCGTACTTGGTTAATGGTCAAGGTCACCTGCATTGTTTAATAGGAGGGGGCTAGAAAACAGTCCACTTCGCTAACTCAAATCAAATTTAAGCAATAAATTAACAAATTATATACGCTAAACAGTGACACAAATAAGTATGCATACACACATACACACACACACACACGCTTTTAGCAGAGGCGTTAAAATTTATGAATTTCGAACACACTTAAAACCAGACGACAATTCTGTTCAACAAAATAAAATTTAAAAAACTAAATTCAGTGCAAAAAGTAAAACTGAAATCAAATCAAATTAAATGACTAACCATTCACAGTGATGCGCTGTGAAGCAGTCACTGTGATTAATTATAATCAATTATTACTATTATAGGAATAATAAAACATGAGAAGTGAAGCTGTTACTATGAAAGTCACTTTTTATGCGAATGTTATCAGTAAATAATAGAACAAAATAATTTTAAAAAGACTAAAAAACTTACATACATGTATTTAAGGTTCTTTCATTACGTTTTTAATCACTGAATAAACACAAAAAATCTGAAAGAAATTAGATTATTTATTAAAAAGCAGAAGTTACATATGAAAGAAAAACTTTATTTAAAGGTTTTTTAAAATGTTATCAAATTAAAATCACGACTCTTTATACCAAGTAATTTGATTATTCAAGTGTTTCTTATTTAAAATTATTCAACAATTTCGGAAGAATCGCTTAATGAACATAAAAGTTATGAACGATTTTGGATTAAACTGCTTTTTTAATAAGCAAAGAAAAGAAAACTGCGACAATTCACTGCAAACAGTGACTATTCAGTTGTGAATAGTGATGACAAGCTTTAACCGTTACACAGAAGCTTTCGACCACAACTCACATCACAGAACGAACGATCAGCAGAAAAGAGAGTAAGAGAAGCAACAATAATACTTACAACAACACCAACACACAAC
Source organism: Drosophila testacea (assembly GCA_035043265.1). Taxonomy (NCBI): domain Eukaryota; kingdom Metazoa; phylum Arthropoda; class Insecta; order Diptera; family Drosophilidae; genus Drosophila; species Drosophila testacea. Next base: position 50,644 of record JAWNND010001082.1, on the reverse strand, counting down.
CGCAGCAGCAGACCGGCAAACGAAAAAGACCGAAAAAATAATATTTTGAACAAAAAAACCAACAAAAAGATAAACAATATACACAAAACGCAGCAACCGCGACGCAACAGCGCAGTAGCGCAAGCCGGCGATGACCTTCACCCAATAAAACGACCCACTGTTCGGTCAGAGTTTATAAAATTTGCAGTTAAACAATTGCGCACGCCAATTTTAATGCCGGCTTCGGTTTCTCTCTGTCTCCCACTCACGCTTTGTTTTTTGCATTGAATTCGCCGGCAGTCTGCATGTGTATGCCTGTGTGTCTATGTGTGTGTGTGTGAATGCGCTCTCAGCAAAGGGTGCTATGCGCTTTGTTGTTTTATTATGAACGCTCAAAGAGAAGTGCAGTTGCACTTGACGAGAGATAAAGCGTGCAAGCAAATAAAGAGAGAGTGAGAGCAATGAGAGTGGGAGTGGGAGTTGCAGTGGGTGTGGAAGTGGGAGAAAGAGTTATTTCAACTTGTTGTTTCATCGCTGAAGTGTCAACTGAATGGAGTTTGCAAAAAGGAGACAGACATACTTATGTAGAATAAATTGTTGCTGCTCTTTAAAAACCCCCCCTTCCTTGACCTATACAAACTAAAAGACTTCATGCACGAACTTTGTTTGTCATGTAACGCAAAACTATTAAAGATAAAAGTAAATACAAAAAACTTAATAAATTAAGCAAAACTCAGTTTTTGTTAATTATAATTAAGGGCTAAAATAACTAAAAGTTGAATTCAAGCGCAACTTTATAAAAGACTAATTTCATATTATTTGCATATACATATGTATATATTTTGAAGCTTCCTATATCATATACTACTTACTATAAATTTGTCAACTTTATCTATACATCATTTTGTGAAATACCTGAGTGAGAAATGTGTATTATTTAGTATAATGTTATTAACATTATTTAATAGTTTAAGCATTTTTACTGCAGCAAAAGTAGAGTATACAAAGTGCGACTTGCTTTATGTCTGTCTATTTAATTTAATCACAAAAACCCAAAACAAAAAGCCAAATAAATAAATGCAAAAAGAATACAACAAAAATTGAACAACAAATAAATCACAATTCGCAGCAGTAACAACAACAACAACGACAACAACAAAAACAAACTGAATGATTGCACTGCAAAAAAATTAATACAAAACAAAAATAAAGCAATATTTTTGTGTTTATTTTTGCAGTCGTTTCTTGTTTTTGTTGCCGGCATTTCGAGCTTTATTAAATTTGCCGGTTGTTGTTGTTGTTGTGGTTCTTCTGCTGTTGTTGTTGTTGCATGTAGGCGACACATTAAAAAAGTGAAAACAAAGCCCAAAAACAGCAACAAAATTGATTGAATTAACTTAATTTCTGGTGTCAAAATGTAGCGTCAAATTGCATGGGCAATGTTGGCGACAGGGGGTTTGTGGTGGAAGGGGGGGGAGGGGGAAATACAATAGTTGGTTCATTGTCATTTGGTCATTTTTCTAATTTCTATAATACAAGCCATTAATTAGCAAATGTAATTCTCCGATCTTTCCGATCTAAAAACAAGTTTGATTTTCAAATTCCAAATGTTGCTCTTATTTTCCGATATAGATATAGAAATTAAATAAATATTGTTTAATATAGAAACGATAAATAATAGTAATATTTCAAGTCTTGAAGTAAATAAAACAGATAAATAATATTTGTTATAAATAAATATAATAATTATAAAAACTTAAATTTAAAATACAAATGATATTTCAATTAGTAAAAAAAAATCATAAATAATTGTTGTCAATAAATTCTATTTTATAACGTTGAATTTTAATATAATAAATATTTATAAAAAAAAATTAAAACCAAAAATAGAAAGGATATTTCAATTAGTAAATAAAATTCATAAATAATTGTTATTAATAAATTTGTATTTTAATATAATTTAAAACCGTTACGGTCCCTGCTTTCACACACACACACACACGCACACACACGGACAACACTTTGATGCAGTTGATTAGAAACGGTGACAAGAAATAAAAAACAATTGGCTTTAGACGAGTCCGCGGGCGGAGGGGGTGGTTGGCTGAGTGTGAAAGGGGGACTTTTGTCTGAGGGTGAAAATGTGCTCAAAGGGGGTGAGAATATTGATAGTAATCATTTCAACTTGTGATTCATTCAATGGACTGACGAAATTTCGCAGCCATGTGAAATTGTGTCAATTCTGATTAAAGCCGTATTCCATTGGAATTGAAAACCCTTTCCGAACTGATTTTGATAAGGATTCTGATAAGAAATTGCACTGCTTATGGGTACAGTAGAGCTTTATAAAAAGGATACCACTTTTAGTAGTAGACTTTCAGTTGAAATATAAAAATAAATTAAAAAATATATTACTTTTAAGTAGTTAGGCCAATCTCATATCTTTCTGGTCTCTCTTTATATTAAAGTAACGAAAGGAATTTAGTTGGAATTTGTTTAGCCAAAAACAATGCATTTTATATTATACATATATGTAGTTTTTTTTACAAATTTTTTGCTTAAAAACTTACCCCTCAGACACACAATACGAGAGTTTCTAAGAGAGGAAACTCTCGAGCTGGGATTAAGGATAAAGCCCAAGGCTAAAGACAAGACTATGGGGAATTATAGACTTGAAATATTGATCGGTACAGGACACTGTAGCCTGAGAAGCCACCTATATAAACTGGGCATTGTATGATACTGAAAAGGAATCCTCGGGCCATATATGTATGTAGTTGCGACATGTACCGCCCTAGCCAGGAGAAAAAGTAGGACACTAGGGAACCATATCCTTCAGCCAAAAGATCTAGTAAACCTCAACCCAACAAAAGTTATTGAATTCATTGAACTAAAAGTTCAATAGGGGTACAATAGATACTAAGGGACGCAGTAGCACTATCCCCCAACTTAAATATAATAATAGTACCACTATGGACATTTCAAATAACATATAGTAAGCATAGCTGAAAGGGACTTTCCAAGAGCCTCAAACAAGATCAAAGTCCAAATAGGAAACAACACAATTATCCAACAAATTCTTTCATCAGTTAAAAATTAAAACCATTCCTAGGTCCATAGATGAACTTTACAAGAGTACATACAATGAAAACTCTTATAGACGGACGTCCCTCTTGGGCAGCCGAAAGTTGTCAGTTTTTACTGTATTTGATTAACGACGGAACAAAATCTCAAATTCATTTTCAAGAAACTCCTAGAAATAAAAAATTAAGACCATATCGGAAAAACTGCCAAAAGAAAAAGTCTTTAGTTATTTCTGATCTCAACATCAGAAAAAGAAGAAGCAGCAGAAAACCAGTGGAGAAAAACTGAAAAGTTAATGAAATGAAATAAAAAACACAAAGTAATTTGATTTTCTTGGTATGTTCAAATATATTTATTGTTTAATTTTTGATAAGCATAAATTTTGAAAAAAAAAATAATAATAATAGTAATAATAATTAAACATTTGTTATTGTTGGTTTTTTATTTATCTTTTTCGTTTTTTTTGTGTGTATTTTTTTGTTTTGTTTAATAATATATGATATATCAATAAATACATATAGGATAAACATAGTTATATACGTGTATATGTATTTATTGGATATACATTTATTAGGGCGCAAATTGTTGTTTCAATTAATATAAGTAACTAAATAACGAGTTAAAATTATTAGATATAAGATATTTATATGTATATATATATATATATATATGTATGTATGTATATATATTTGTATAATATATAGTATTATTTAGTGTTTACTTTTTTTCTCTTTTTTTTCAAATTTATTTATAAATCAAGGAAATAATATAACATAGTTTTGCTTTTGCCAAATCGAAAAAATAATTAGAAAAAATATTTAAACAAATTCCAAAAAAAAAAATAGTAGGTTTCATTTTTTTCTCAGGATTTTCTTTTGCGATTTTTTTGTGTTTTTTTCTTTTTGGATTTCATTGGTTTTTCTTGCAGTTACAGTTACTTCAACAACTATACAGGCACATATATGTATATCGTCTATACATGCCCGATATTTCTTTATGTGTATATATATATGTGTATAAAAATTGTAAATTAAAAATATATAAACATAATTGTTTTGTTTTCTTGTTTTTGTTTTGTTTTGTTTTTTTTTATATATTTGCGAGGATTTAGAGGTTTTGGTTGTAGTTGTTGTTGTTTTCACTTGGTTTCAAAAAAACAATAAAAAATTTAAATAAAATTATAAAAAAATAGTTGTAAGCCAAATATTTATTAATATTATTTAATTGTTTTTGTTTTTATAATAAAATGCATAAGTTTACATTATTTTTATTTTCTTTTTTTTTTTGTAGTTTTTAGTTTTTGTTTTTTGTTAACAAACAATAAATGAAATTGCTTTGTTGTTGTTGTTGTTGTTGTTGTTGTTTTGTGGTTGTTGTTTTTTTTTTATTGTTGTTGCTGATAAATTTGTACGGTTCTCAAATTGTAGTTGCAGTTGTATTTCATGTTGTTGTTGTTGCTGTATTTTGTTGTTGCTGTATTTTGTTGTTGCTGTATTTTGTTGTATGTACTATAGGAAACTAGGTGCATTCGTTTGTGTGTATAGTGTAGTGTAGTGTAGTGTAGTGTTTGTGTGTGTAGTGTAGTGTAGTGTTTGTGTGTGTAGTGTAGTGTAGTGTACTATATACATATGTATATATGTAATAGAAACATACACATGTGTTTTTTGTTTACAATTTAATATGCAGGTGTAAGGGTGTGTGTGTGTTGTGTGTGTGTGTGTGTTTTTATTTATCGAAATCGAAAAAAATTGTACAATATTCCTTTTTCTTCTTCTTTCGCTTAAGTCTATTGCTATATGTGGCGCATTCTTCCCGGTTTTATTGGATCTATTTCTCTAGTTGACTTTCTTTCTTTTGCTTTTGCTTTTGTTTTTGTTTTTGTTTAAGAAAATATTGTTTGCTTTTTGTTTTTCATTCTTTTTTTGTTTCCTTTTTTCTTTGTTTGTTTGTTTGTAACTAGTATTTAACGAGATTTCTATTTACAGTGTTTCTTTTTTTTAGATTTTTTTTTAGGTTTTTTTTAAACAACAAAAAATAATAAAAATAGGTTTTTTTTTTAATCTTTCCTTTCTGTTTCTGTAGTTATATAAAAATTGTTGTTTTTTGTTTTTTGTTTTTCTTTCCATACATTGCTTAAACATCTGATTAGCATTTTTACATATAACACTTTTTGTCGTTTTCTTTTTGTTTTTAATATTTTAATATCGTTTTAAATAATGTATGTGTATATATATAAAGATAGTTATATGTATATTTACTTATACATATATATTTCATATATTAAAAATTATAAAAAAAAAGGTATTTGTTAGAATTATACAACATGTATAATCCATATTTATATATATATAGATTATATAGATAATGGATACATGGGCAGAGGAGAGTCCCCAAAAAGTTGGTATTCAGTATTATGTTGAACTGTTTTTTTTCTCTTATTTTTTCCGAATATTCAAAATATTTGTAGTTTTTTTTTTATCTATATACATGCGAAATAATGAACTTCGTTTGCAAGCTTAAAAATTGAAAAATTTGAAAATGAAAATTGACCCAGCAATTTTTCCTCATATTTTATCCCAAATTTTTCAGGTAAAAATATATAATATATATCTATATATCATATTCTATATAGATATTAGTTTGAATTTTGTTTTCCTATTTTAACAAAAAATGCTCAAAAATGGTTGAAGAAAAAATATATAAACACAAAGCCATTAAACACTAATTTCGTTGAAACGTCGCTATATAAATGGGGTATCATATCATATCATATATGCGTATGTGCTATAACTCTATATAGTATATATAGTATATAGTAGTTGTTGTAGTAGTTAGTTAGTTAGTTAGTTAGTGTTACTAGCTGGCTAATAGTTTCCTAGTTAGTGTCATACGATTATCATTCCAAAAAAGCAAACTAAACCTAAATAACAGTTTTTTTTCCTTTCTTTCTTTCTTTCGGTTTTTTTTCTCATTGTTATCATATTTTGTTTATTTTTCACTTCATTGCAAAAACAATCTAGTCTATAAAGTATATTTATATATATATATCTATATATATTTTAATGGGTATATTTTAAAGGGTATTGTATGGTGAACTTGTATATATGTAACAGTAAATCGGTTCTATTCCTTTACTTTTTATTGTTATCTTTTAATTATTATTTTTCTTCTTTCTTTCTTTCTTTCTTTCTTTCGGAATTCATTCCGTTCTTTGTTTTTCTCACTTAGTTCTCATTATATAAATCTTATTAGCAAAAAATCGACAGTTGAACAGCTGACAAAAAGTTTTTGTTGCTTTTGCAGCCAAAAAAAAAAATGTATGTTTGTTTGTTTTTCCGTTTTTCCGTTTTTCTTTCTCACTTATTTTCAGTTTTTCTTTAAACTTTATTTTCTTAAACTTTTTAGTAACTTATCTATAGCTCCCGTTGTTGTTGTTTTGTTTTATATCGTTGTTTCTATTTTCAATAGTTATTCGTCTTCTTGATTTTCCATTTTCTTGCGGTGCATTTCATATGCATATTTGAGGAAAAATCTCAGTTTTTCCAAAAATTAAATAAACTCAAAACAAATTCGATGCAAACAAAAATAAGTTGAAAATATTTGCGAAACAAAAAAGAAAAATAATCTATATAATTTAGGTGTAAAAATATATAGATGTGTAAAAAAAAAAAGAATAAAAATTATTCATACATCTCTTCTTCATATCAAAAAATTGTTATACAACTATATAGGACTTTTGTGTATATGGGAGCGGGGAGCGAGGAGCGAGGAGCGGGGAGGAGGCCGCTTTGTTTTGTAACTCTAAAAAATAAATAGGCAGTAAAATTGGTATAAGCGTTTCTTTTGTATACCTAAGAAAGCTATGCCGATTAATCGATGGTGTCGATTTATCGATTAAACGGTTAATCGGTTAAATTTGTAACACTTCGTTTTTTTTTGTTTGTTTGTTTATGAGACGATATTGTCGTCGTCCTGTTCTAGCTATTTGAAAAGCCTGTAATTAAACAGAGAAAACTTAACACATTCTTCGTATTCACTTTGCATATCAGTATATCGACTATATATACTCGTATATATCATTTATATAGGCGTCTTCCATTTATACATAGAAGATCGACAAAGAAAATAAAGAATAAAAATAAAAAATAAAACTAAACAGCTAATTGTATAAAAAGGATCAGTTATATATATATTTATAGGATATAGTCACACGAAAAATTGATAAATTGTTTTGTTTTCCTTCTTTCTTGCATTTCATTTGTTGTTCTCTCTTTCTTTGTTAGATTTTGGCGCTTTTTCTTCAAATTTCACGCTTCTTATTCATCATGTTTCTGTTTCTGTTTCTGTTTCATTCATCATCGATCTACGATCTGTTCACATCTGTTCTTCTAATTCTGCTTTCTATCATCTTTATCACTACTCTTTCGATCTTTATTAGAATAACAGCAACAACAACATCACTTGTTCTTCAATGTTGTTGTTAATTGTTTTCTTTTTTAGTGGCTCTTTCGTTGCAACTTTGTCTGTTTTCCGTTTCCGTTTCCGTTGTGTTTTTTCTTCTTTCTTGTTTTTGCTTATTTGTTTGGTTCCTTGTCCTTGCTATTTATTATTCACTTCATGGTTAAGTAGCTATCTAAATAGTAACTAAACTCCTACACTCTATATCAATATATACAAGAATAATTGTTATAATAAGTGTAATAATAATATGAATAGTAAAAAAAGAAGATAACTAAAAAATTGAGGATAAAGAATTGCAATTCCTGCATTTAGGATTGAAGACTGTTTCCCGTTTCCATTTGTATTTGCTTATTGTAATTCCGTGTCCCATTCTCTTTCCTCGTCTAACACAAAACCTATCGCTATTGTGTATTTAAACATTATCGTTTATCGTTCATCGTTTATCGCATTGTTATTATTATGTTTTTTATTAGTTAGCTATATAGTTTTTCTTCCAACTTGCATTTTGCTTACTTCAAAATCAAATCAAAAAATATCACATTAAAGAAATCCAATTTTAATCACTATTTTTTTGTTGTAACTATCAGCTAAAGAAGCAGTAAATATTTATATATATATATATCGATTTATATATATATCGATAAGCCTAAGCCGAAAGCTAATAAGAAAAAAAAATCATACATAGATAAAGCGTTAATCATAGCATCCGATGCATAGACATCATCTAGCAGCATCATCATCATCATCTCATATTTATCATCATCATCAATATTATTACAACTGTTATCGTTATCGTTATTGTTATCATCATCATCGAGACATGGTTCGATTGATCGTTCGTACGCTCTAATGGCTAATACTAAAAACTGATATTGAAGTTCAAAAAATGCTTGTAAGCCTACGTCAAAATACACTAAAAAAAAAAAAGTATTTCTATACATATATATAGATAGAATAGAACAAACTATCGTGTGTGTGTGTGGAACTATCGTGTAACTATCGTAGCATCATCGAATTCATATTTCTTCGAAGATCACTTTTTTCCTTATTTTTCTTAGCATTTCTTTCAATCATTTTTCGCTTGCAAACGCGTTTTTTGTCGCTTTTTTCGAACCAACTGTTTTGATTGGATCCCCTCCACGTACCTGCCGTAATCCAAATTAGTTGTCCCACCCCGATTTTCCGATGTTTCTTCATCTTCTATCCCGTTTAACCCACTTACAGCTATCGCGCTATCATCGCTATCATCATTCAGCGGCATTCTTACTCAGACGTAGACGTGCAATCAATTCCTGTTGTTGCTTCTGCTTTGCCTTCAACAATTGACGCTTCAGACTCAACTCACGCTCCTCGCAAGTCAATTGTTCACACAATTTCGCCGCCTCACGTAAAATGTTCACCTTGGGCGCCCGCTCCTTTTCACGGATGTTCGGTATTTGCTTCTTCAATGCCTCAAACAGATTCTTGAGTCCAATGCGACGCTGACGTTCCATATCGTTATGCAGATTACGCTTCTCAATGGTATCAGCCTCATCCAGACTAAATTGACGCTTCAACAAGTTGTTGCTGTTGTTGTTGTTGTTGCTGCTGCTGCTGCTGCTGCTGCTTCCATTGCTGATGCTTCCATTGCTGCTACAGCTGTTGTTGGCGCCCAACATGGATTGCTGTTGCTGTTGCTGCTGCTGCTGTTGTTTGACTTGCGACATTTTGATTTTCCAAATACCAACATCAATCTTCTTCTCGCGACTCTTTTTGGCACTCGCTGCCGATGAACTGTGCGACGATGGCTTGTTACCCTTGATGGCGGAGTAAACACGGGACTGTGAATCGTAGTAACGCTTACGGCCTCCTTTACCTTCCCATACCATTGTCGAGGATGGTGTTGTACAATCGCTGCCAGAACTGCTGCTATTACTGCTGTTGCTGCTGCTGTTAATGTTCCGTGACACAAACGGCGAGTAGACTGTTGACACGGCTCCGGCATTCTGATACGGCGTACTCGACGGCGATGGGAAACGGGAATTGGCCTCTGATTTGACGGGACTACTGCTAGCCGGTGTATAGGGTAACTCATAACGACCACGTCGTGGTGGCGGTAAAGTTGAGATTTTATTCGCAACCTTTGTCTGCAAAGCACGGCGATCACGATCTGAAGGATTTGTGGGTAGCTTCTTGTCATTTAGCGAGACAACATCGATTTCCTCATCTGTAGCGAAAAGAAAAATGTTGTAGAACGAAAATTAGTAATAAGTAACGACTACTTAGTGGAAAGTTAAATGTAAAAAAGTAACGACTGGAGAGTGGAGTAAAAAATAAAAGGAACGAGTAACGAGTGTAGTAACGGGTAGCATATAAAAGAGCTGGCAAACTACTTACAAAGTAAAGTGCAGCAAGTAGTAACAGTTACGAGTACCAAGTAACGAGTAACGAGTAACGAGCAACGAGTCACACTTAAGGAGTCTAGCATTTGCATACACTCAATTAAGAAGCTTTAAGGAAAGCCCTGCAAATGTCCAACGAATGTCAACGACAGTTCAATGACTGGAGACTACAACAACATGATGATGATGATGATGATGTCACTGCGCCTCTCACTCTCACTCACTCTCTCTTTCTCTTTATCTCTCTATTTCTCGCTCTCAAGCAAAGCGGATTAGGGTGTCAACGTTGTGGGGCACACAAAAGTGACTTGACGCCACTTGCAACACTTACAGTATCAGTATCAGAATTCAGGAAGCAATAGATTTGCACGCAGACAAAACGACTCTAGAGACCAGACCACACAACCCCCAAGAGCAACCCCCTTTCCCCTTCCCCTTCCCCACCACCCATCTCCTCTGTGCAGTAGAGGCACCACCCCATGGAGAGCGCCTCTTTTAACTGCCGCTGACGTCATGCGGCACATAGTATTCCTATTCCGCATGGCAACAACCAAATGAAAGAACCAACATAGAAAAATAAGAATAAAATACAAAAAAAAAAAAAAAGTTCATAAACCGTCGCGACCGCTTGACGTTTTAAGGGGTGTTGGGTGGGTGGGTGGTTAGTCTACATATTTTTATATACATGTATAGTTATATATGTATAAATATGCGAGTCTTGTGCGTATGTTGCAGTGTTGCCATTTTTAGCATTTTACTAGATAGATTTGGCAATTCCCTTCATGTAAAAAAGCTAGATGGCCCAACTTGCTTTAGCTATAAAATAAACCTTCTTTAAGAAGTAAGTTCTATGCTATAAATTATTTAGAACCATACAAATTATTGTCAATGCTACAAAATTTAAGTAGATACTTTTAGCTAAAACTCAGGTTTAAATAAAATATTAAATAACTGCTTTTTCGATATGTAAAGAATCTAAAATACTTGAGCAAATATTAGAGTTTATATATAAATCTACGAAAAATAGTAATTACATATTAATTATTACGGATAAATTAATTTTAACCTTTTTTTAAATCAAGTTTAATTGATTTTATCAGCTAGTTTGTCCTTTTTTTTTGTGTCATATTAGCTATTTTTTAGCGCTTTAAATCCTTACAACACTGTTTGCGTTGTGCGACGCGATTTGCCAAAAAAAATAACAATAATAAAACCAACAACGACAAGAGCAAACACGCACTCTGATAACGGTATTAGGCAAAAAAAAAAACAAGAAAAAAAGAGTACAGTTTGCATGCGAGTGGAAGCGAGAAAGAGAGCGAGATAGTAAAGCAGCAGACGCTTAACGACGGCGTCGTCGTCCACACATTTCCTCTGCAGCCCACGCCCCCCCCCCTCCTCCATTTTCCCACCTCTCCCTCTCCCTCTCTACTCTTCCTCTTCCACCCAGCAGCTTCCGTTGCTAATTTGGCGCTTCCGTTGGACGCGTCCAATGAACCGACGTCGCAGTCGCAGTCGCAGTCGCAGTTGCGTCTGTTGCAATCAAATTGTTGCCCAGCCCTGTTTTAATGCCTTTAATCAAATTATAAAATTTGCCATAAGCAACAACAACAAAAAAAATAGAGGAAAGAAAGAAAGAAAAACTTATGTCACAGCTTATCTACTCTCCTACTCTTTTACACTCTCTCTTTCCCTTTCTTTCATTGAGCTGCGTTTATTTGCACAAATGTTGATTTTTTTTCTCCTCTTTTTTTGTTGATTATAGTATTTGTTTGCCTTTCATTTCTTTCCATTTTACAACTGTGCAAAGAGACAAGAGTGTTGGGAGAGGAAAGAGGGGGAGGGAAGTATCTGACCACAGTTGTTGCTAAGCAAGCGGAGATTGCGCACAAAAACTAGAGAGAGAGAGAGAGAGAGAGATAAAAGACAACGAGCAAAAAAAGAAACTTAATGCAACAACGCAAGCTTCAAAGTTCAAGCTTGCACAAAAATAAAAAAAGCTTCAAGTCCAAGTCCAAGTGCAGTCAGCGTCAACGTCAGCAGAGCGCAGCAACAGAGGCGACCGCAAATGAAAGAAACCGAAACCAGCTTTAGCTTAGACATAGGGGGTGGGGTGGGGTGGTTGCAAACCAAGCGCTGCCTGGCAACATGTTGCATGACTCAATACATGATCTTGTTAGGAGATAACAAAAAATCCCAAACATCCTCATCATTATTCAATTCAGAGTCTTGCTCTACTATAATACTATATAGTATAATCTGAAATTCTTGGAAACTTAACTCAACTAGCAACAATATGTTTATATTTTTTTAATTTCTATATTAATTTAAATAAACTTATTACATTATTCTTTGGATTGATTTATTTATTTGAATTGTTAATTTAAATCTGAATTCCTTAATTTTATTTCATTAAATGTTGGTCAACTTGTTCTTAGTTGACGTTAAGTAACTAAATCTACATCATCATCATCATTCTCATTATCATCATCATCATCATTCTCATTATCATCATCATCATCATTACCATTAAATGCTGTTGGCTAGACAAGCCACAGACTCTCCAATAAAAATGTTGCCCAACGGCCATTTTTATTACTTCTTTTAACTTTTTCCTTTTCCTTTTCTTCTCTGACACAGACGGCGTCGCGACTGCAGTCGCAGCAGAACAGCAGCATCATCATCATCATCTGTTGGAATGCGACCGCAACAAGAACAACAACAACAACAACGAGAAAAGCAACAATGTCGCTCTTCATCATGTTGCTGACACAGCACTAAATGTTGCCATGCACTTATATATTCTTGACTTTCGTTGTTGCAATTCCAACGACCACCATCAAAGCTCAACACAAGGTGGAGAAGGGTGAGAAGAGAGAGAGAGAGGAGAGAGCTGAGGAGACACACACACACACACACACACACACACGTGCATGATTTGCATTTTAAGCAGAGACGCAAAATAAAAAACAACAAATGGCGCCGCCTCGTCAACATTCCAAATGTTGCGCAAAAACAACAACTACAAAAAAAAACAAATGCAACTAGTTTACAACTGTCAATTGTTTTTGATATTTGTTGTTGTTGTTGTAGGGGGATTTCCTCAAATATAGACAGCAGCAACAATAGTAGGGTGTAACGATAAGTCTACCTGATGCTGCTGCTGCTGCTGCTGCCTCTGCTGGCGTCGCAGTCAACGTCGCCGACTGCAAAAACAAAAACCAGACAAACTTGTTTGCAACCAAACAAATTGGCAACTTTTGTTGCTAAGCAAGAAAAAGATCAAATCAAATCAAGGCAAAGCGCAGTGGGAAATAGTAGTAGTAATAGTAGCAGTAATTGTAGTAGTAGTAGTAATAGTACTAAAAAAAAAAACGAGAAAAACTAAACAAAATAAAGCAAAGCGGAAATAGCTTGTTCTTCTTCTCCTTCTCCTTGTTGTTGTAGCTGATTACAATTGCAAATAAAATGCAGACACGACTAAAAATAAGTTGCGCAACTTTTATTGCAGCTGCACACACACACAAACACACACACACACATACACTTTTGCCCTATAAAATTAACATATTCCGAGAGTTTGATTCAAAAAACAAAAAACAAAATAAAAAGAAATAACAAGTGCATTGTTGCACTCTCTGAGCGGGAGAGAAGGATCCATGAAAGAAAGAGAGAGCAGATCAGTTTTGCCACAAAAAACAGGACAAACCCAGCAAAAAGAAGCGTTTAAGTAGGATCAAAAAAGAAAATTCGATAACAAGTTAAGAAAATAGTACAAATATACAATTTGAAATCGAAATCAATTTTGTTTCTTTCGAAACATTTTATTTAGCCTTTTATTCTGTATAAACATTTGTCCTATTTAATTAATTTAAAAAAATTATCTGATAAATACTTTGATTTAAATTTGCAAAATTGAATTTCTCAACATTTTCTTATATACTATTCATATACTATCTAGAAAGTAATTAAAGTTGATCGATTTCAAAAGCAAAGTCTAGCTATAAAATCGCTTTAATGCCAACACTGCAATGTAAACACACAAATGAAATTGAAATTGAAATTAAAAATAAAAATGGCATATGATGTAATTCAAATTCGCACAAGAATTTTGAGCCTATAAGAAAGAGAGGAACGAAGAGGAAAACGTGATGAACAAGACGAATATACAGAATGACGGAAGATCTTTCCATATATGAATGTTGCTGACTACCAAAAATATATTTAAAAAAAAAAAAAACAAGCAGAACTTTTGAATAATAAAAAACAAGTCTCATATTTAATTGTTGTTATTGTTTTTGTTGTTGTTTGACATATTCATATTGCAGTATTGAGAACTGGGCGACAGTTTAAACAATGATTTCATTTCATTTTCTGCAGTTTCAAGTTTTGTTTATTATCGTTTCGTTTCGTTTCTTTTCATTTCTTTATTTATTATTATTATTATTGTTATTGCTTATTGTATTTGTATTTGTATTTTGTAGTTTGTAGTTGTGAGAATTCCATTGAAATGTTAAATTAATCGTTTTTCTAGCGAATTTTTGCATGACGATATCAGTATTTGTTTTTGCAGTGCATGCCAAACTGCGTTCTCACGCTCACCCAGTGCCTGTCAAAGTGTGTGTGTGTGTGCCAAAAAAAAGTAAACATGTGCTGGCAACATGTCGCTAGCAACAACAACAACGACAACAATTACACATGGCAATCTTTTTGCGGTAACAACAACATGTATGTACAACAACTTCCGCTGCATTTTCCCACGCCTATTCATAGTGCATTTCAAACTAGATTTGGCAACTTGTTGCTGCAACATCAAGTAACTTGATGCTGCTTAACTTCCCACTCCCACACACCCTTTCTCCCTCTCCCAATCTCTCTCTCTCTCTCTCTCTCTTATCCTTTTATGACTCATGGTTGTGGCCTCATCCCCTTTTTAGATGTGACAATAACAAAAGAACATAATAAAAAATGGAAAGAAAGTCGCAATAAAAAAGTCGTTAAGTACCGCCCACCACCCCCCTCCCACTTGGAGTTCCGCAATGCGACAATGTCTAACATCAATATATCAATACACACACACACATACACACAACACAGAGCATAAATTATGAGTAGAAATGACAACAATGAAATATGTCTGGCAACATTTTGGCAAGCGTGGAACCTTAGCAACATGCAATGCTGTTATTGGGCGTGTCTCATAGGCTAGCAACATTCTAAGAAAGCTTATATTATGTATACCATACATATTTACAAAGGTTTTTATGAGCTTACATTGAATTTTACAAGTACTGTACAATATTTTAAATATTAATTAGTTTAAACAAAAAGGCTAGCAACTTTTTATTTCAGTAGGATATTTAAATTCCTATCCTATTCTAAATGAATAAATAATTGAATCAATTCCAAGACAAATATTCACATATTTAAGTTAATTGAAATTGTCTACTTTATAATTGGAATATTGTTTTATCTCGTATTTGTGCTTTTAATTGACTTTTAAATAAATACAAAGCAAGCTTATATACATGCATATGTTTATATACACAGGCTTGCAACATTCTTAAAGCTTATATGCATTATCTTGTATATATACAAATGTATATACATCCGTTTAAGGCAACAACAATAACAACTTCCGAAAAGGGAGGCTCGTTGGCGTCGCAGTCGACATCGACGTTGACGTCGACGTTGTTGAAAATCACAAAAGGAAAGGAAAAAGAAACGAAACAAAACGAAATAAAGTGCGTAAGAGCAGCGCAGTTCGCAGTCGACGTCGACGTCGCTGCTTTTGGCATTTTTATTTTATTGCTGCGACCTTGAGCATAACAATTTATAGCTTCACGTGTGCGAATAAGCGTGTGAGCGAGAAAGAGAGAGAGAGCGGGTCAGACACTGTGGTAAGAGAGAGTGAGAGACACGCACACGCAGTGAGACAACACACACACACACACGCACACACTCACAGACACGCAGCTTTTTTGGAACCACAAAAAAGACGCGCCTAGCAACAGCGCGTAAAGTAACATAAGAAAACAAACGACGCAAAGCAGACGCAGACGCAGACGTCGTACAGTGGTTAACGCACAACAGTCAGGTGGTAAAAAGAAAATAAATAAAATAAACAAAACTTGAATTTGGAAAATAATTAAAAACAAAAAACAAAAGTTTAATCATCAAAAAGAACAAATCAAAATACACGTGTGCTTAACAAAATACACTTGCCAAAACTATGTATAGATCAAATAAAATATTACAATATTTATTTATTTATTTGAATAGTTATAAAAAAGAGGAAGTAGAATAACTACACATTTTATTTGTTGATAAGCAAATATCACTATTAGTTCAACATCTCTCATTTTTGCAAACTTGTTTGCCAAAGCGAGCCCACTGTGCTCTTTGCTCTTGTTGTTCTTGTTATTTTTGGGGTTGGGCAGCGGCAGCGCAAAGCGCAAAAAAAATGCTGTAAGTTGGCGCCAGACGCATAAATTTTGTCAATTCCAACGAAAGTAAAAACAAAAGCAAAACAAAGTGGAAAAAAACAGCAAAATAATAAAAACAGAAACATAGTTAAACGGAATACACAACAAGAGATTCTCCATCTCTCTCTTCCTCCCTCTTCCCCTTACTATTTCTGACTATTTTTATTTTTATTACAAGACCAGCAACAACAACAACAACAACAACAACAGAACTATAACAACAACAACTACCTACCACTATAATAATCATAATAATAATAGACTTATATAAAAGCTCTAGTCATAAACTTTTGTGCGTTCCTGTTTCCATATTCATATTCTCTCGTTTCTACGCACTTTTTGTTGTTTTATTTGATTATACTGCGACCTTCATTCAGTTCATTAACATTTCAGTTTTTTTTTTCGTTTTTTGTGGATTTCGATTGTGGATTGTATTCGCTTAGACGCAATACACACGCATAGCAACAACAACAACTACAACTATAATACAAAAGGTGCGAAAATGCCAATAAAGTGCGTAGAAACAATGCAAACACCCAAAAATTAAGAAATAGAAGAAGAAAAAAAGAAGGCGCCAACCAATACTAAACATGGCTGACTTGATGTAGAAGAAGAAGAAATAGACAAAACTATGCCTGGTATGCGTAGATGTATGTGTGTAGATACAGTCAGTCAAGCAAGTGTTTTAACAAAATCAAAGTCTTTTATTTTAAATTTTAGCTTGTTTTTAAAACTATATAGACCAAGTAATTACATATATTTTTGTGGTAAAAACAAATCAAATATGTAAAATACATATACATTTTATCATTTCTCATTTATCATTTGGTCAAAGCACTTGCTTGACTCACTGTATCTGTTTACAATAGTTTATACGCTATTAATAGAACTCGTTAGATAAATATTAGATAAATATTGCAAATATAAACAGCCAATTGAGATTATGTAAAGCTTTTGAATGTGAGAGAGACACTGTGTGTGTGTGTGTGTGTGTGTGTGTGTGTGTTACATTCAACTGTTGCTTTAACCTCCCCAACACTCCCCCCAACAAACACATTCACCCCTTTACACTACACTATTCTAAAATATTTACACTCATTGTTGTCAGACTCAATCCTTTTATATTTTCATTATGTTATCATCTCTACTCCCTTCCTCCTTGCCACATTCCACATGACATTCACACTATCATTCTCCCTCTCTCTCACTCCCTGTTTATCTGCTAATGAAGCGTCACACACAACACACACACACACACACCTGTTAGTTACAGTGTATGGAAATAGTTTTTGCTTTTCTTGTTGCCATGTTCCATAGTTTTGTACCCCCTCTCTCTACCCCCTCTTGCTCTATCTTACACATACTTAAGTTATGTTACGTTTTTCAATTATCATCAAGCGTTGCTGGACGCTGCCGACGTCAACGTCGACGCCGACGCCGCTGCTATCAACGTCAGCTAATTTCGCACATTGCGCGTTTTTTTTATCGTTTCACGCGCGCGACTTTTTGGCAATCGCTTGAGTTGAATCATATATACATAAATATATACATATATTTTTAATACATACATAACTACACACAATAGTTTATTATGTGGGCGTTTTTTTTTTGCTAATAGTTTAACACACACATAGGCTGGGAATTGAGCACGCCTAGTAACAGCATAAAAAACAGAGACAACACCCAAAATAACAGCAACAACTGCAACACGATAACACAAAACAAAAACAAAAGAAAATGCATGAAAAAGAAAAACAAAATAAATAACCATTTAATCAGTGTTGCCAGAAATACAGTGGTTAATATAGAAACGAACTCTATATAATAAAAAGTGGTTAATGATAGAGTCAAGTGTAGCTTTAAAATAGCTAAAATGGCAACACTGCATATATAACAATATGTCTCTGCTTGCACTGCGAGTGTGAGTGCACTCGGCAACACTCAAGAGAGTGCGAGTGAGAGCGAGCGTAGTGTGCACGTTTTGTGCTGAGAGAGACCAGACGATGAAAACAAAATACGAAATACAAAATACTCAGTGCATGCAATTTGTTTTTGCACCACGCGGGCGTTGAGTGTGTGTCTCTGTGTGGGTGTGTGTGTGTATGCAGTTTGTGAATGGGCCACAAACGAGTAAAAGCTTTACGCGCCAAATTGCACTTGTGTTTGTGTACGACTCAAAAGTAGTAATATGTAGTAGTAAAAGTAGTAAAAAGAGTAGTCGAGTATTTGGTATATATAGTATGTATATATATCTTCTTTTTTTTTTTTTGGGTATTTGCGAGGGTTGCTCAAGCAGAAATACATTGAACCCAAACTCAAGTCAAAGTCAAAAGGAAATGACACGTGGCATGGGCGCAGACATCCTTGAAAATTGGGGTGTTGCCCACTAAATGTAAGAGCGAGACAGCCAGAGAGAGGGAGTCAACAAGAGAGAAGAGAGAGAAGAGTTAATGCTACTTTTTTTTAGGGCGTAGCACAGAAAACTGCGCAAGACAACGCTTGGGGATGCTTTTAACCCCCAACATCAGATGGGGGGAATGACGCCATAGAGAGGGAGGGAAAACAACATAATGAGCCATGAAAGCCACGCGCCAGCATTTCCCTAGGGAGTGGAGTGGGCGGGGGGTTCAGTGCCGTTATGCGTAGGCTACAAGGCGCCAATGAAATGTACAGCAACAACAACAGCAACAACAAAAAATCAATGAAAGCTCAAAAGCATAGCCGGTCTCTGCTTCTGTCAACTTCAGCGTCAACGTCAGCGTCGCGTGGGCGGACGTGTGTAAAAGTTTACTACGTTTGCTGTTGACGTAGGCGATCGATTTTCTTAGGCGCGTCACTTCCTTTTTTTTTCCTACGCCCACACGGCAACACTAGTTGAATGTAGCGCGTAGTGCAAAAGGATGAGACGGAGAGAGAGTGGGAGTGGCAGTGGGAGTGCAAGAGAGTGTGGGAGAGAATGCAAGTGAGTGCAAGCATAGGGAAGCACAGTTATTTTTGTACAAGAGCTGCTGCTGCTATTGTATTTGTTATTGCAAGCAAGAAGTAGGTATAAATGAGAGGGTGTATATAACAGTTATTTTTGATCGACAGCTGTTTTGTTGACGGTGGAGTGAATGAGACGGGAGGTGGAGATGCATGTAGTACATGTGCAAAACAGAGTAAGAATATATAAATAAATAAATAAATAAGAAACAAGTGTAAATTTATAAACAAAATAAGAATAAGTAATTATAAATTAAAAATTAAAAACAAAAACAAAAACAAAGCATCGAGAGGCAGAAGTTAAGAAAAAATGAAATTAAAATAAAGTGTAAATAAAAGAAAATGAATAAAATTGTTTTTGACAATAAAATAAATAAATATTAACAAAAAAAATTTAAAAAAAAAATACCAGCACGAATAATTTAAATTAGAAACTAAATTTAAAATTTAATGAAGGCGAGTGAATGTGAAGGGATTTTGCCAAATATATCAAATAGAATAGAATGTATAAATTTCCTTATAGAAATAAAGAGATACATATGTATGTATATAGAATTCGAGACACTTACCGGAATCGGAGGGTGTCTCCAAATTGGTCTCCATTGCTCCATCGCTGCGTGTGTAACTGTGATCGCTGATGTGACGCATATAGATACCGTTATTGCCATCAACAAATCCCGTTGAGCCACAACTTGAATCAACCATCGAACAATCGCCATCATCGGAATCACAATCTGAATTCGATGCTGGCGGTGATAATGATGATGTGGCAACAACAACTGAATTGCTTGCAACATCATTATTATTGTTATATTTTAATGATGTATTCACTGATATTGTTTCGCCAGCTGATGTTTGTTGACTGATGACATCGAGAACATCATTGATTTGTGGCTGATGATCGGGTGTAACATATGGTAACATATCTATACGATTCTTGCTCGTATTCTGCAATTCGCGACTGATGTGATCAATATAACTGGCCTGTGCACTTGAGGTCAACGAGATATTATTACTGCCTGTTAAACAGGCACGTAGATCGACATTATGACGGAATCCTGAAATCATTACACTTGCTGTCTCATCGTTTTGTTGTTGCATTGTTTGGCAATTGGATATTTTCAGATATTTCAATGGATAACCCTTTGATTTGTTATTGTTATTGTTGTTATTATTTAGTGCTGTGTTGTGTTTGCGCAATAATGAGGCACCTGGTGGTATTAGTTCCTCAAAAGTTTTACGTTCTGTTTGATATATCGAAAACAATTTATTACTAGTACTATTATTATTATATAGACGCGTATTCTTCTTCTTGTTGTTGTTATTTGTCTTGTTCTCATTGCAATTCTCAACATTCTCTTCCTCCAACTCGTCCTCATCATTGTCATTATCACTATCGTTATCGTTATCGTGATCATGATCATTATCATCGGTATCCTCAATTTCATTCTTAATCATCAATGTTGTCCCGCTTACGATTGCTGGAGGAACTGCCGTACTTTCACTATAACTTGATGCAGCTGAATTACTTTGTTGATGATTATGACTATTGTTCTTAATGTTAATGTTGTTGCTACTAGTGTTATTACAATTACTATTGTTGTTGTTGTTGTTGTTATTGTTTCTGTGCATCATGTTGTATATGTCGTTGTTACTCAAAATATCAAAAGGAACGGGCATTGTACTAGACGCTGACCACATACAATCCCCATTACGGATCTCCGGTTTCATATCCATATTGTATTCATCCGTTACGGATGTGCTTGTGGTTCGGGAACGAAGTTTGGCAACATCCCCTTCAATGCTCGATCCTTTAGCGCTCCATTGATCTGTGAACTGATCATCGAATAATAGATCGTTTCCTAAATATTCATCGAATGTTAAATATTCATGGGGCAGACTGTAGTCATAGTTGCTAATTCCCCCGTTGATACAAGAATTCGCCATCTTAAACTATTTTATTATATCTCTCGTTCATATATGATATATATAGAATTCTTTCTTTTCCTTGTTTATTATTTTTGTCCTGAGTAGGTTTGTTGTTGTAGCACACTGTAAGCGAAAGAGACAAAGAGAGAGAATAAGATATTAATAAATTAAAAGAATGTCCTTTTAAAGTGCACTTTAAAGTATTTATATCATTGAGTTCAATATATTAAATTATTCAACTTTACTTTGCTTTCATTTTTTTCATTCACAGGAATTTAATATTTATATTTATCCTAGTATTAAGAATATTTTTAATATCAATTTTGTTTATTTCAAACATATGTATAAATAAAACTATTGAAGTATAACAATATAATTTCTTTTATCAAATATTGTTTTAATTTATTATCGCAAAAAAGAGCGCCAACATTTTATTTACTTTGTTTAATATGTTTGCTTCAAAATCTAATATTATTATTATTTATTATTTTTTTGCAAAAGAGCGCCAACATTTTATTAACTATTTTGTATGTCATCTCAATTCTTATTTATTTTTTATATTTAATAAAACTATTTTTGAAAGTTTGTAATACATTTTTCGTCGAATATTTTGTTAATTAATTCTTTAATATTATATTATTATCTTTAAATAAAAAATATTCATGAACATACATATTCGCATTTCAGTGAGTTAGTTTACGTTTTTTTTTTAACTAAATTTTTAGGTGATTTTTTATTTTATTTACTTTAAATTGTATATACTTCTTTATTTATAAATTTTTTTAATATTTATTTATCAATATTAAACAATTTTAGAATTTTCACCTTTTTTCTTTAAATTTAATGCATTTCATATGCATAGTATATAATTTAGTATTTATTTAATTATTTAAATTTGTATTTATTTATTTAAAGGTTTTAGCTATTTTAGAACTTTTGTATTTAATTTTATTTACATTTATTCTGTTATTGTATTTTTATACATATGTATATCTATTATAGTTATTCACTTTAACGTGATTTTACCATTTTCTAAATCAATCTTCTATTTCCTTTTCTAGCAATTTCTAGCTCTTTTTTTGGCATAACTCCTTGTCACGTCGCCATCTTGTGAAGGAAGATGGTATTCAGAACACACACACAAACAATAGAAATAACGGAATGCAAAACGTAAAAATTTTCGTCAATTTTGAATTTCATTTTCATTCGCAGTCGCAGAGACTCTGCCTCTGTCTCTGCCAACGCTGACGTCGAGAGATCAGAAATGTTATCAGGGCAGACTGGCTTTCAATTATAAATAAATTGTTTGATTCTATTTGATTTGTTACCATTTAAAATAGCTTGGCAACAACACAAACACAAAACACTCACTCATACTCACACTCAATAATAACAGTTATTGCATCAATCATACACTGATCTGTCTGTCTAGCTTTATCTCGCTCCCACTTTACGTAGTAAATTGCATTTGGCACGCGCGTTTCTCTTACTATTGTTGCTCTCCTTCATCTCCTCCACACTTAGCATTGCACTTGCACACACACACACACACAAACAATATTTAACGGTAAGAAATATAATAGACGCGACGTCAACGGAAAGCGAAAACGAAGTACCGCAACAAAAAAAAAATGAAATAAAATAAAACTAAAAGTGCATAGAAAATAAGGCACAAGTGTGTTTGTGTGTGTGTGTGAGTGTGAATTTCAAGATGTTACAATTTAAATTTGGGAAATTTGTTCTAACTTTGCATGTTTTTTTTTTTTGCTTACCTTTTGCTGTGCTCGTTCGTTGCTTGATTTTGCAAATAATTTATTATGATTTAATCCAATTGTTGTCGATTTTCCTTTTCAATTTATTTTCTCTTCTTTTCTTTTTTTTTTTGTTGTACTTCTGGTACACACAAAAAAACTTTGTACACCCGAAAAAATGCAGCAATTTAATTGCTGGCAGCAACAATAAAAAAAAATTAGAACTTAAGAATTTTTCTTTACGTTTTTCACAAAACACACAAAAACTTTTGTAGTTGTTGTTGAACTAATTTGTAGGTGAATTTCTGTGCGTAATTTTTATAATTTGATTTTCTACTACTTTTGCAACTTCTTCTTTGGTGTGCAAATGAAGCAGCAGCGGCATCTATTGCTCTCCTTCGTCTACTTCTCCTTTAGCTTTTTACACACACACATTTACATTTGCACAGAAAAACACACGCACTTCTTCTCGAACAAAAGCCTACAACAAAAAATTGTCTGCCTTTTGTAGCGGTATTTAGTAGTAGTTGGTTTTGTTGTAACTTCACATCACTTAAAAGCTTTTATTTCATTTGTTTCTTTGCGTTTGATTTTCTTTTTCTTTTGGCGCCTTTTACTGAATTGTTCTTGTGTCCGTTTTTATTTATAAATATTTGTTAGTTGCAAATATTTGATTTGATTCACTTTTTCTTTTTCTCTTTTTTTTTTTAGCAAGTCCGGTCAGGAATATTGTAGTTGTAAAATATTTGATAGTTGTTTTAATTTTTTTTGGTAACTTTAGTTATATTTTGTTGTATATTTCGCTTTGATTACTTGTTGTCGTCTATTGCTTCGCCTAGTTAAGCTTATATTTTTATTTCCTTTATTTATATATATTTGTGTGTTAGATATATATATATATCAAATTTAATTCTTTTTTTGTTGGGCGGGAAACAGCCAAAATCTACAAAGACGAAGAGCCAACTACGCGATGGACGTTCAGCCGTGCCTGAGTCACAAGAAAGAGTGGTGCACTCGGTTTCAGAACTGAAATTGCCTACCTAGTTTTGTGCGGCCGCCGTCGGCGCGCAGTCACTCTGAGCATTTTTACACTCTGGTGGTGAGTGGTGAGAATGGCGGTTGAGTTAAATTTTGTTGCGATTGTTGAGTGGCTTGATTCTGGCTGCGACTGCGACGAACATTGATATATGAACAAAAGCAAAAAGCTTTTACAATTACAAACACACACATACATACAGTGTTTGTAACTCAATATGAATTTCATTAGACATCGCAACAACAGAAGAAGCCAACAACAAAATAACTCACGTGTCACATACTCACTCTTTCTCTCTCTCTCGCTCTCTCTCACGCTTCACGTTCTCTGTTTATTTACCTTTGTTTTTGGACTCTGCCGGCCGGCCGGTTGCCCCGCATACTGTGGGCACTTTATGAATGTTTTTGCAAATATTTAATGACTCAAGTATCACACAAGGGATTTTGATCTAGTTTTTCTTGCAATTTATTTTATTTAGTGTATTTTACCTTAAATAGACTCAAGCCTATAGACAAAAATAATTAAAATAAGATCAAATAATATTTTTAAGTTATATTTAAAGTATAGCATTTTCTTGTTATATTTTAAATGTATATTAAACTATTAACATTTTCTTTAACAGATTGCAAAAAATATTGGAAAAGTTCCCATAGTGTTCAGCTTTTTGAGCGCAAATTTTGGCTGCCACGGTGTGTTATTGTTTTGAGTGAAAACAAGAAAAGCGGAATGCGTTTGGTTTTCGCGTTATTATTAATTAAATAACAAATTGCGCATAAACATAGGTACATACATATGTATGTATGTTCAAATATAAATGCAATGTGCGGGTACAGTCATGCAAAAAAGTATTGGTATTGTACTGTAGTCAAATATTGAGTTAAAAATCTTTTGAAAATAAAATATATTAATTATTTTTATTAAATCATAAATGTGACCTATACTAAACTTAAAAATATAACACAAAATATTTTTAAATACTTATTCAATAGCTTTAATTGGATTCTATGTAGAAATAGCTATCAATTATACAGAAAGTATAGAAATCATTTAAAAAACTCATATATATTCTGTGACAAATCTGGCTAATATTAAAGTTGCAATAAATTAAACTTAAATTTTAAATGAAATAAAAGAAATAATTGCTTTAAAAAGAAATAAAAATTATATATGTAATATAAATAAATTTGCGGTTTATTTCAAAATTAGTTTTGTTAGTTAGATATCATTATTTATATTTCTTAACTTGTTCTACGAACCGTAAATAACTATAGTTAAAGAAGAAAACAAAATAAAAAGCCAAGCAAACTTATCTCTTATAGATCGCAAAAGAACAAATTTAATTTTCGAATAAAATGACATTTTTTCGTATACTTATTTTTATAGCAACATAATCTGCATGTGAACTTTTCATTATGTCAAAATACTATCTTGACTAACTGTTTGTGTATTTGCTATTGTTTTTTTTCGCATGTAATTTAAGCATTTTTCTAGTCAACTGAAGTAGTTGGCAACTCTAATTTGTGTGTTGTCAAGTTGATTGAACTTCTGAACTTTGTGATGACTGCGACGTCGACGTCGACATCGACGTCAACTTCAACGTTGACATGGACTAAAACACAAGAAAGACAAACAGAAAAACAGAAAGAAAAAAAACCAGTGGAAAAAGAAAGAGTGAGAAAACAAAAGAAAACAACAAGTTTATATGAAACCTACCTCAAGTCTAATTTAATTATGCGACCCCAAATGAAGAAAAACAACAACACAAAATAATAATAATAACAACAAAGATAGATTGCATAGTATGAGGGTTAAGTGGGTATGGGTGGTGGGAGGGGGAGGAGGGGGAGAATCACACAGGGTGTCGAACTCATCAGTAGACTGACAGGTAGAGTGAGAGACAGAGACAAAGAGACAGAAACAACAGGAGTCGCAGCAGGATTTGTTTATTTTTTCTTTTTTGCTATCAAATTACATTAACAGTTTCAATTTCAATTTGCCAGGTTACCAAAGGGTAGACAGGGGTTAAGATAGAACAAATAAAAAACATAATTAAGTTGAGAAAACAAGCTGTGAAAAGGATGGAAAGGAATGAAAGAGGGGAAAAACGTGATGTGGCAAATCCAGCATTAATACTCTACAAGAGATCTAATAAATATCAAAATATAATAATATTCAACTAAACAATTCTTAATAAAACACTAATAAATACCCTAGGAAATACGGTAAAGAATAAGAAACATCTATATTTTTACAGAAAATGATAGATTGTTTAATTATAATCTCTGTATAAAACCCTGGAAAGACTCTAAAATAATTGAAACATTACAATTCGTTGATTTTAATAAATACAAAATAGCTCAAAATTGTTAAAGTTTTTTTAATTCATATGTTATTTGACGGCCGTGTTAAATGAAAACTAAGTTCCTAAAAATAACGTCTTAAAGGTTTCATCATTTTACATATTGAAAATATTAACAAGGTATGCGTTCAAATCGATATAGGCTAAATGCAGGGTATTTGTGATAAAACCACTAAAGTTGTTGCGGCAAAAACCGCAAGGAAGAAGACACAACACACACACACACACACACACATGCATTTACCCACACAGACAGACTGTGATTTTCGTATCCTTGCCCAGCACTAATTGTGGGCGTGGCAGTTAGAGAGGCCTAATTGCATAATGCGCTTGCTAATTTGACAAAGTGCTGAAAATATTAATTGGCACCCAAGGGTTAAAGTCCAACTCTGCGCAATGCGACACCAAAAAAGAAAAAAAAACCAACAAAAATAAAAGCACACACACACACACACAGAGAGACAATTCCCCATCTCCGTCTATGCGACATTTTTCCCGTTCCTCCTTCACATGAATATTCAATTGCGGCATAACTCGAGTTCTTACCGTTATCATTTCTCCCCATACTCTTTGCCTAGTCATACATACATGCACACATGTGTGAAAACAGGACAAGAATGTATGTATGTATGCATGCATGTACTTTTTGCATGTTCCGCTTCTTCTTCTAAAATGTTGGGCTTTGTCTTTTTTGCTCTTGCAATTTCAAGACACGCAGAGTGAGAGTGAGAGAGCAGCAGAGTAACTGTTGCTGTTGCTTTTGTCTTTGATTTGACGACTTGTCGAATTTTTCATTTAATTCGTTGAGTTTGCATTTGCACTTTTTGCGCGTGCAGTTTTTGTTGTTGTGGCCCTTGGCTCAACACACACATGCCTACACACTGACTTTTGCTCTGCTTTCGTTTGCGTTACGTGTGCACACACACACACACACATGCATACGTAGTGTGTTTTGTTTTGACTTCACAACGAATGCGCTGTCGACGCCGACGAAAGCAGAAAATAGTATTGCAGCAGCAATAACAACAACAACAAATAGTACAGTGGCTTAAAGCTCATTTGACCCATTCCAACAACTAGAACTGATTAATTTTTGGGAGATCTTTCTACTGGATTAAATTTGGATATTTATTTAAAGTGATAATATTATATTATTTCAATTGACCTAAAAAAAAAGTTAAATATCCTAATTGCAACAAAACTAGTGACTACTGACTTTAATAAACTTATGTACATATGTATGTGAGTTAGTTTTAATTGTAGTGGTATCAAAAATGCTCTGGCCCACTGTATTCCGTAAGGTTGGCGCGCATTTTTGCCTATGTCAATTTTTATTTATTTTCTTTGTGTGTGTGTGTGTGTTTTTTTTGCGCCTTTCTTTCAATTGTTGTGCTTTGCTGTGTTTAGATTTTTGTACATATGTTGTAGTTGTTGCGCTTTTTCAGCTGCATTTCGAGTGCTGCTCATGTTATTGTTGTTGTTTGTATTTTGCGCAATTATTTTCGCGCGTGTAAAACTTTTTTTTTTCTTCTTTCGTTCTGCTTGTTGTTGTTCTTTTGCTTTTTTATTTTCTTTTTGTGCGCATTTTTCATAGTAAATGCGTCGCCTTAAATTGCGGTAGAAACCAACTGCGTAAATAATGTCAACAAGTGTGGCCCTCAGTCGACGCCGACGCAGACGTGGGCAGCGCAGTCGATGTCACCTTTTAGTTGTTTGTGTGTGTGTATGTTTTTTTTTGTAATGCTTAAATGCAAAACAAAAATTATCTAATTCTTATGCAAATGCGGTGTGCAAAGAAAAAAAAAACAGCTATTTAATGTAGTATATTAATTTGATCGGGTAAATTGGAAAGCTCCCGGAAGAGCTTTATGCATACATACATTCGTACATATATGATTGCGCAATTTGTAACGGTGCATCGTAAATATTTCTTTAAAGTGTGCAATAATCCCAGAAGGAGCTTTTTATACCCGGTAACCACTAAATGCAATAGTGTTATAAGTTTGTGGCAATGCATGAAACGGACAGTAGGACGAATCTTATGTTCTGTACAGTATGTACATAAGTACGGTAAATACCTTATTTGTTTTTAAATAAATAAAAAAAAACAATGGCATTTTAGTTAAGAAATTTTTTTAAATATAAACTTAATTCGCAGTTTACTTTAAAACCAACGATGAAGAAAACATTAGATTATATTTAGAAAACACTTAGAAATAAATAAATAAATAATGTAAATTGTTTATTTTAAACCTAAAATTGAGCAACAAAAGTTTAAAAAAAAAACTAAGTAAGAATTCTGGGCGTATTTAAAATAATAGAAGAAGCCCTTAATATGGTAAATTTTAGATTTATTAAAATTTAATTTAGTTTAGTTTAAAGTGCTGTCATGCTAATGCTATCATTAAACGCAATTATATAAAAATAATTTGAATAATGTCCTATGTTTTTTTATCATCTATATTAAATTGTATTCTGTTCATTTTCGTATTCCTATTCATAGAATGCCTTCACTCAATTAAATAGTTTCCGCTTAATAGTATTTACTAAATATCTGTTCCTGTTTCTTTTTTCTTACAATTAGTTGTCCTGATTTTCATTTCCTGTCCTGGCAGGCAGGTCATCTTGTAGTTGCGCAGACTCGCCTGTAATGTTTTAGCTGGTTTTTACACGTCAGGCGCCACACTGCTTATTCACTCTCCCTCTCTCTCTGCAATTTTCTTAAGCTCTTGCTGCATATTTAACGGCTTACACGTGCGAGCGACATTGTAATCAGGCATGCGGGACCTGCGGGGTCGGGGTCGGGGTCTTCGGGGGCGTTACGACATTGCTGTTACAGTTATTGTTGATAAGAAGCCGTCGCAGTTTATTGTTGTTGCAGTTTTTCGTGTTGTTGGCAGGTGTTAGGTGTAATTGCAATTTAAATACGTCGCAGCAACTGAGAGACAACTGTTGAGCGACTTTTGAGAGTCTCCAACACACAGAAACAGAAACATGCATTCTCGTGTCTGTGCATGTCTCTGCATACCTGTGCATGTGTGTTTGTAGGGTATGCTTTCATCTATTGTCTATTGATAAGCATGGTTAACACGCAACACATTTTTTTATAAGGCATCCACTTTGTGCAACATTGTTGTTAACTGCGTCGTTTTGGCCAATTCAAGGTCTACAGTACACACTCAATTTGGCAAACAAAGTATAATTGCAGTTTACACTTACATATTTATGGATATGTACAATTTGTATTCTAAATATTTTTATTTTAGAGCCAGTTATTGAAATTTTGTTGACTGCTTTTAATTAACAAGAAAATGCCTAAATTATTTGAAATACAAAAAAGGCTAATAGAAAACTAAAGTTGGCGCCCATGGATATGCTATATTTTTAGTAGTATTTGCATACAAATTTAACGTTTTCAAGTCTATGTAATAAGAATTGATTTCAAACTTACGGATCAGCTATCAAAACTAAAATCGAAGGAACAAGGAAGGATCAAGGATCTGTTATCAATTAGTATAGTATAAGACAGGACAAAGTTGTGGGGAAATCTTTATATCAATTAAAGTTGATTTAAAGCTAAATTTGGCTTAACAAATTTTGTAACAATTAAAAAAAACTCTTTTTCGAAACAAACTATTTTGAAATGTAGAATAAATGTATAGATCAAATTATGTTAATAATGACAATTCGCATGAAAATCGGTTTGGTTTTGAGGAAGCTATGCAAGTTTAAAGTCTGTTGGCCCACCCAACTCTAATTATATAGTAACATTTTCCATTTCAAATTAAACTTCAGATAAAACTGTCAATAAAGAAGTTTTTCCCACTAAAATCGGTTGAGTTTAAACAAAGCTATGAATTATGCTAAGTTTAAAGACTAATGCGATTATTTACAGGGTATGTAGCGTGCGTTGTGTCTCTAATTGCGGTAATTGTTAGCCTTGGCGCCAGCTGCTATCGTTGGCATTTCATAAAAAGTGCAATATAAACAGTAAATACTATGGAAGGAAGCTTTCCAAGCTGTAAATCACAAGCACACAGTGGGCGTGAAAAGCTTTTATTTGTATTTCACATTGTATTTCATAAGATTACGTACAGGTTGCAATTGATCAGAGGAAAGCTTTTTATGAGCGATAAACAATGATTATCGAAATGCAGATGCAAAAGGATTATGCACAAGTGTAATAAAAAAATTAAAATAAATAAAGAGAACAACACAAAAGAATACAACACGACAAGACAAGCAATAACATGTTAAAGAAGTACAGGAGAAGAGGTAGGAAGGCAAAGTAAACAGACAGACAGCAGCTGCAAAAATAACAATACGCAAAGAAGACAGCGACAAAAGACAATTGGCAAAGACGCTGAGACGATGTTGGGTACAGTCGCGACATATACATATGTACATACACATTTAAACACACACACACACAGTAAAAGGAGACAACAAATGCAGCAGCGCCGAAGCTTTATAACGGAATGAACCTGCACTCACACTTACATACGCCAAAAAAAGCTTTGTGTGCGTTTTGAGCGCCAGTCAAGAAAGTATACTCAAAACAAAAACCAAGAATACTCTCACGCTAGCGCTCTCAGCAAATGCCGCAAAAGCTTTAAGCGACGTCGCAGCGAAGCGCAGTCGACTGTGCCGGTTTTTTTCTCTTGTTCTTGATTATTCCTTTGCCGGTATTTCACAATGTCTGTATGTAAATGTCTATGCAAATGTCTGTCAGTGTGTGTGTCCGAGTGTTGATGTGATTGTATATGTACATACATACATATACATATGCCTGAATTTCACCAACAATTGAAACTGTATATGCAATTAACTAATTATAGACCTCATAGGCCAAAGTTGAAGCATTGCGAAAATAATTGACACTACTAAAGCAACTTGTGAGAGCGCGCTGCACAGATAAATTCAGAAAGAGAGAGAGATAGAGTGTGAGAGAGCGTACGAGAGCGTTAGCGACAACAACACACCACACTCACTGTGGTGAGCAAGGGGAATTGAGTGCGATTGTGCGAGCGTTTGTGTTTTGAGTGACCAAGTGAGTGAGAGCAAAAGCGTGGCAACATTTCGAGTATACAAACATTTGTTGCAGCAACATATGTTGTTCGACAATTGAGAGCAATCTTCAATGAAGAGTGAAAGTGTGGATTGTTTGGATTGGATTGTGGGTGGCAACAGATTGCTTTGTGGATGCTATTGACCATTGTATGAGCTTTAATCAAGGTCGTTTGACAAATTGCATTAAAGATTTAAAAGGTGTCTACAGTAGTTTGTCACGCCCTAAAAAGGCAGTTAACTTGTTAAAGTTGAAGCATTTACTTTCAAATAGTTTGTTACTTAATTAATTCATTTTATAAATAAATACTTATGTAAAATTAGTCAAAGGTAAATTAAATATTTTTTACGATTTCTTTGTTTTGTAAATATTTAATTAATAAAATGAATATTTTTAAATTTTATGTATGAGAATGAGTAAGATAAGTTTTAATTTTATGTTTTAATTTTATAATATAAAAAAAAATTTCTATCTGTTTATTAAACTGCTATTTTTTATTTGAGGACGTAACTGTACAAGGGAAAGTCGCTTATCCTTTATTCTTGTCTTGCGGTTTGTTTTCTGCATATTTGGAACAAATATACTAGTGTTGGGTAGGTGGGTGGCAAAGTGGGCGGTGGGGGGTGGTGGAAGTTGCGTGTCTGTCTGCGACCTTCAAAATACAACAACAACAACAGCAACAAACTTGCCAGACAACAAAAAGAGGAAAAAGGACATTCAACTTGCAAGAGAGTGAGAGTAAGAAAGAGAGAGAAATAGGGAGAGAGGAAGAAATGGGGTTAGAGAGGGAGAGGCAGCTACTGCGCAATCAAGTCATGTAAGAACGCTTCAGAGGAGTGTGCACGACAACGCAGTACCCTGCATTCTTGGATCAGTTTATATAAAAAGTTTGAAATAAAACTATTCATATTTCGTAATTTACTTTTTATAAAGGTTCCAAAATATCCATTTTATAGCAAATATGAAAAGAAACTTAAATTATACCCCACTTTATATGGGCACAGGGTATAAGAAGCTTCAAAGATTCTGAAGGTCACAGGATACAACAACAATAAATGGATTCGCATCCTTTCGATTCCACTCCTTCTCCTCTCTTTCTTCTTCGTCTTCTTCCTGCATCCTGATTTTGGGACCACATAACAAAGTCTGGCAATAGCATTTGGAGAAAAACAAGGAAAACCGTACGGGGAAATAAAGGGGAAAATTGTGCAAGGAAAACGGGCAAAGGACAACAAGGATTCGTTGTTAGGATTGGCATTTCTTGGGGACTGAGTTCAGGCAGCCAGACAGCTTCATCTCCAACTCTGATTTCATTTCAGTTTCCCCCCTAAAAATGCGGCATCATTAACCTGTCAACCTCAAGGACAAAATTGCGTCCTTACTGCCTCAAGGAAACCAGTGGGAATAGTCTATGAATATGCTTAAGATCTTAACTTTGAAATTTAGATACATTCTAGATTAAATTGAATCAAAATTAGTAAATGAAATAACAATAAATGTAAATAAGTGGACAATTATTTAAATAATAACACATTTATTCGTAGAGATACAGATAACTTTAAGTAGATAGATGCATTATAGTTGAATATGCTTTTAGTAAATTTTTACTGGTGTATTTGTGGATCTTTTAGCTTCTGAACTGTTAACTATTATTTGTCTTATCTATATATATCAATATATAAATATAACTATGTAACTATTTATTTATTGATAGTTTCCTTAACTAGTTTTTTAAAGTTCCAGAGTATCTGTCTCACTTGTCTTCCCAGTAGAGTTTCTTATAGAATATCTCTAAAAATAATGTTTATCTCTTGAACTTTTAGCTATTATCTGTCTTATCTTTTATATATTTATCCATTTGCCCATTTATTTATTGATATTTAGTTACGATTATCAAGTTGTTAAATATCCAAAAGTATCCTTATATCTGCCTCACTTATCTCTGCAGTAGAGTTTCTCCTAGAATGTCTTTCGACACTATCTTTTACCTCTTGAATTGTTTACTATTATCTGTCTTATCTATATATTTATATCTTTTATCTATTTATCCATATGTCCATCTATCTATCTATTTATTGATATTTAGTTACGATTATCAAGTTGTTAAATATCCAAAAGTATCTTTATATCTGCCTCACTTATCTCTGCAGTAGAGTTTCTCCTAGAATGTCTTTCGACACTATCTTTTACTATCTTGAATGGTCATGTTTTATTTGTTTTTATTCTCATTCTTCTGCCTTTTCCCCCCTCTACACCCATGAATGTATCCCCTGTCAGCTGATCAAGTGCTCCACAGAGTTTAAATAATTCAAGCGATTAACGTGCCACACACACGGATACACACATACACATTCACACACTCTTGCATCAGATTGCACTTGAGGCTTAGAAGCTGAAAATAAAACAACAACAATGAGAACAACAACAATAACAACAATGAGAAAAAACAACAACGAAGAGTGCTTAAAAAGTGGCGGACAAGTGGCAAAGAGGCAAAGGATCCACTCGACACGCTAAGAGGGCAACCACACACACCACCATTAGCACTGCCAAATAGCAACGACTGACAAATACCCTACATTCGAAAATTACTAGTAGATTTAATTGATCGATGTTTTTATTGAACAGTTTAAACAAGAAATTTGCTGTTTGGACTGTTTTTTTATAAAAGATACTTTTGATTAATCCAATGTTCATGAGAGAATATAATATAAAAAATAAATATATAATATAATATATATAGCGTATAGCATATCACCATATCACCATATAGCATATCTGATTTAGTTTATGATCTGCTATGAGTAACTCAAGAATCCCAAATTGATCCTTGATTTATACTTGTATATTTATTTACACATTTTATTATCCATAAAGTGTATATACCCATTACTGTACAGGGTAGAGCGATAAGCACAATTGACGACAGTCGACAACAACGAGAACAACAAACAAATCGACCCCACGCCCTGAAAGTAACGCGTCGGCTTCGTGGATCTATGTCGGGTATACCTTATAATCGTATACCTTGGGGTCTCTGGTACCGTCCACTTGATTCCCTTCCCTTCCCTCGTCCTCGTTCTCTTCCTCGTCAAAGTTGCACTTGAGGTTATCTGTGGAAAATCATTAAACACACACACATACACACACACACCTCCTATCTTCCTCAACATTTTCATCTCCATCTCCTTCTCTCTTTTTCTGTCTTTCTTCCACATTTTTGATTTCACATATGTCGATTTTCATTTCACCTAAAAGTCCACAAATTTTCTTTTGCCAACGCCGCTTTGATAATTTTGTATTGATAATAAATACCCTGTAGTCAACGAATGTATATGATGAAGCATGCTAAACTGGGTATTTTTAAGTCACTCTCTGGTTTAAGAAATTATTAAACGTGAAGTAAATAAAGCATATTGCTGCACTTACAAAGTGGCAGAGCTTTACAGGGTATCTGTTAGTCGTTTCATTTTCCAAACCACTCGCATTATATTATTGGTTGCAGCCTTTCACATTTATGTCATGCTATTTTAAAACTATTTAATTTTGTATACCCTGTAATTTAATAAATATACCCTGCAAATTGCGCTAGTGTCTATTACATATCTATGTACACTGTAGGACACTTAGAATATGTGGAAGCAGACACAAAGTAAAGCTGCATGCAGAGGGATTCCTAAAATTACAGGGTATCTATTGATCAACAACACTCCAGACGACTCCAACTCTGTTATAAGCGAAAGTTTCTTCTCTTTTTTGGAGCGAAGTTACGAATTTTTCAAACTATGTATTTAATTTTGTATACCCTGTAATTTAAAAAATATACCCTGCAAGTTGTGCGAGTGTCTGTTACACATCCATGGACACAAAAAATATGTGGGAACAAAGACAAAAAATAGCTGCATGAAAAAGGGTTCCTAAAATTACAGGGTATCAATTGGTCAACAACATTCCATAAGACTCCATTTCTGTTATTAGCTAAAGTTTCCTCTCTTTTTTTTTGGCCCAAAGTCACGCATTTTGCCTACAATTTCCGGCGCTTTATCTCCGACAAAATAAGAGCCGTGACCTTTTCTCCGACCAAAAAAACATATATATAGAATATCAGGCACCCCATCTGATTTATATATACATATATACCTGTATCTGTATCTGTACATACTCCTGATACTTTTGGCCACCCTTAGAAGATTTGTACAACAAATTTAGAATGCAGTTTGTTGGCACGACGACATCTCGACTGGGTTTTAAATTTAGCCCACCTGGGGATTGCTTATTTCGGATGCCACTATCACAGAAAGAGACAGATGCGGATAGGGAATAAGAGTGAGAGTGTGATTGAGAGAGAGTGGTAAGGGGACATTTGAATAGATCCCCATGGATGGTTTCTCGTACGCAACTTAAATACTTCTCGTTCTGACAGTTACACTAAATATCTATCACAATACCCAAAAATAAATTGATTCCTCAACTTTTAGATACTCTTTTATTTCTTTCTCACAAAATTGCCCGATATATATATATTTTTTTTGGAAGGGCAGGTGGGGGAGTATTTTTCCATTTGTGTTTTCTTTTTATGACATCTTCCAAAAGTAAATGGCAAAGTCTTCTGTTTAGTATAAATAAGCAATTGACTTGCATCAAATGTGAATCATAAAATTTAATAATAAACATTTTGTTTCAGTTTATGTGCATACCCTGTACAGAAGAATTCCTCAGAGAGAGGTATAAGGAGCTTGTGGTAAGGTATGTCTCAGTAATTAATGATATTTCTTTATTCGTCTGGACTTACAAAAGCTTTTTAAAGAATAAAGATAGTTCTTTTAAGAAATTTTTAAAGAGCATTGCAGAAGAATTCTAAATGAGCTTGATTCTTTCTACAAACTTATATATTTATGTTAACTTTGTATTTTGCAAATTTCAGCAGAAATCATTAAAAAACTTGAGAGTTATGAGTGTATGTTTGAGATTGTATAGTGAGTATTAATATGATTTGGAGAAGACAGCAAGTAAACCTACTTTACATACTTTCATAGGGTATTAAAGAAGTCTTCTCAAGTCAACCTACTTTACACACTATCATAGGGTATTAAAGGAGTCTTCTCAATCTTTCCTATTTGTTTTTTTATTTCAATCGGCCTTACATTTGTTTAGAATCTACTTAATTGAAAATCTTGAAATAGTTTTTCTTTAATGACTTTTGCCCTTTGTTGACACTTTATGTTCTCATATATTTAGATTTTTATATACTGACTCTTTGGTCTTTAAGTAGTACATTATTAAACATACATATATTCAGTTAATTTCAGTATATAACATAGAATAATACAATATAATACTCGTAGGTTATATAATATGTATTATAGTACTCTCAGATCTTAATTGCCCTTTCCATCCAATCTTAGTCAGTTTAAAGGCCTTACCTTAATAAAATAAGTTTAAGGTTAATCTTCCATGATCTTGTACATTAGATAAAAGTCTCTATAGAATTGTTTATAGTTAGTAGTAGTTAGTAAGTAACTAAATTTTGCTATCGTTCAAATATGCAAACTCTAGAAAAAGTAATGAAAGTATGGAAACTATGCAAAAGAACTTGTATTATCTTAATGTGGGGAAATCCACACACCTCCAAAAGTCAGGTGCGTATGTATCACTCTCTCTTTGTCTCACTTGTACTTTCTTGCTATGTCTATCTTTGTCTTTGCGGGGTATATCTTTAGCATAGAGGGCAATATCTGGGCGTGAAATCTTATCAAATGTCATAGACTTAAGTGTTGTATTATAATTCATTTAAAATACAAACTAACTCAACCAATTTACTATCACTTTTTTTTTCTTTTTAGTGCTGGTGGCGTTGACTATTTCGAAGGTCGCTTCACGCTCTGCGTATCGCCCCGAAAGTCGGCTCTATATATGTATATATACATATATAGTTGCTATATGCGCAATATTTATATGTATATATGTATATGTGCGTGTATCAAATATATATTCCTAGTTCCCAGTTATATGTATAGTTCTTAGTTATGTACATACTTATCAATCAAGGTCTGCATCGCGCGATTCTGCAAATATGCGTTGTTAATCTCTTATACTAAATATATGTATGTATGTATGTACATATGTACATATTCCCATACGTTAGTTGCCCAACAACAATGTGAAAGAACTATTAGGATTCCTATGCGCATTTTTATTTGATTTCCTCAGCTTTTTTTTACTTATGATTATACCCTTACTTTGAGTATTTCATTTTGATCAGCTAAAATGGAAATGGAAATGGAAAAATCGGAAAAATATTCATTGTATAGAGACCTAACTTGCAGTATGTTGATAAAACTTGGTATAACTGTCGGATACTCTATTTTATTTAGATTATAAACTTTTACATTATAAATTTGTTCAGATTATAGCAATACACATTTTAAAGCTCAGATTGAATAGAGTCCTACAAAATTTATATTATATATAGCTTTATGTATTATGAACTGAGCTCAGAGTAGATCAAGATGCCTGAAATTTGGTATAACTGTGTCCAATTGCTGAATACATGGATGAATACATGAATCAAATCAGTCAGATAGAAATACTCTACCTAAATACTAATATAGCTATAATTCTTAGAGCATATACATATGTACATATTCTATTGAAAGCTTTATTACTTTCAGATACAACTTATGTAAACTTTTTAATTGCTAAAGTTTGTTTGTAGTTTTTCTTGGCTAAAGATTTAAATACTTTAAAGGGTATCAAGACTTTGACTTTTCTAAAATCTTTTTAGCTCTTAGTCAAGTTGATTTTATATATTTTCTTTTTTTTTTTGTTCATTTTTTTTTTTGGTGAAATTTTTTGATACGCATTTCGCACTATTTTTACGTCGGCCTTTAATTATATTAATAATGTTAGCGTTGATAATAAAAACAACAATAAATTGCTAGGCACGCTAAAACGAAGGCCAATACCATATAGACCATATCTATACGGTATTGCTGCCAAAGCGAAACTTGACTCAGATCTATTTGTGAAGTAAGTATATTAATATGTATATACAAATCTATGCGAACTAAATGGAAAGATTTTACTAATCCGATCTATAAGATTTATTGTACGCTATAGGAGAGTATAAAGATCCAAGTACAGTCACCTAATTGTAGCTGGAGTTGGGTGAAACAAGTGGGAATGAAACAACAAAACTTGTGATTAACAATATTAACATATCGTGTTTAGAAAACTATTTCTAGGAATGTTTTAGGAATGTCTCAAACACGCAAACTTGCATTTTCGATTACGTTTTTGAGGTGGAACAATTGGAATTGAAACAAAAGTCATCAATCCACTACATTTAAATTTGCAATACAAATGTTTTGGTAATTCGCAACTATTTAGGATGCAGATATATTATTAGATATTATCATTAGTGAATTGAACTCCTATTCTGTTTCATTTCCACTGTTCCACTTATTGTGTATAGTATGAAGTCAGTAGCATTTACATATTATAAAACAAATCAAGGTGTTAAGTCTTATTAGATATTATCATTAGTGAATTGATCTTCTTATCTGTTTCATTTCCACTGTTCCACATTGTGTTTTTATAGTATTAAGTCTATTTAATTCACTTTTTAGTTACTGTAAAAGCAGTATGTAACAGTTTGCCGCCTTACAGTGTTTCAATTCCACTGTTCCATTGAAAATAAAAGGGTTTACTAGTCTAGTTATTGTTCCAGATTTACTCTATGTATGCACTTAATAAGGCTTATTTGACGAACTAAGAATTCCAGAGCCACACAATGTTCCATGCCAAAAGATATACAGTGAAACCTCTCTTGGGCGGACACTCATGGTCGCGCAATTTGTGTCCGCTCAAGGGGAGTGTCCGCCTATAGGAATATTTTTTACTACTGCGTCTTAAAAAAATAATTTATTTTGGTTTGTCGAGCGTTCTTTAATTTCTTCTCTAATATGCAGGACTGCAAATGGCTTTCCAAATGTTATACGTATTCAAACGCTTTATAGTCATTTTGAACTAATTTTCTTAATTTCTTAATTGTGGTCATCGCCTTATCATTCGAATTTATTGGGTCAGGATCATAGTCAGGCTGCTTCTTCGGATTCCGAATTATCATTGTTTCCGCCCACTTCTGATTTTTAATGACAAAACTAGCTCGTCAGCGAACGTTTTTTACGAAATTCGTGTCCCGCCAAAAGAGGTTTCGTTAGTTTTTGTTCTTTTTTTAGTGTCCGCGTCCGCTCAAGAGAGTGTCCGCTCAATAGAGGCAAAATTGGTCTGAAAACCCCACCAAAACCAACGTCCCCGAAAAAGTGTCCGCCCAAGGGGGGTGTCCGCCTATTGAGGTGTCCGCTAAGGGTAGTTTTCACTGTATATAAAAAAATGAATGAATAAAGAAGAAGAAGAAGTATTATAAAAGCAGAGAGGAGAAGAAAAAAGCAAGACCAAAACGAAACTGCTAATTAGTGAGTTAAAGAATTTCGCACGGAGAGAACACAAAAAAAGAAACAAAAACAAAAACAAAAATAAAAAGTAAAGGGAAAAGAAAAATAGGCGAGTATAGAAAAATATAGCAATATGCTAAAGGCGACGTTTAGAAGTTAATTAAGTAAATTGGAAGAACAAAAGCCGCTAAATGAGAGGTCAGGGAATTAGGGGGAACACCCCAATGGGGGGCGTTAGCAGCGACTACTACCAAGAAAAGAAAAGAAAAGAAAAAAAAAAAACTGGCTTGATGGTCAAGTCTATCGACTGCCAATAAGTTCGCACAACATTTTAATATTCCCCAATATTTCTCAAAAGATTAATGAACGTGTCGAGACCCGAAAACCAAAGTTGATTTGCTAGCTAAAAGAAGAATCTGTTCATGAGAAATGAGATACAACAATAGATACAGATACAGAGATACACATACATTTAGAGATACAAATGGCCATAAAGATGCTCAGCACTCGTTGATGAAGCTATGCATAATTGACAAACACATTGAGGAGGCATTTCTACTCGATAGTTGGATATATATCGAGATCATCTTCTTCTTCATCTCTATCTCTATCTCTATCCCTATCCCTATCTCTATCTCCATCGCTATCTCTATCTCTATCATCTTCGTCAGCTTTTTTAGCTTGACAACAAAGTGGGTCGCTTACGAATCGCATAGCAAAACATAGAGCCCAACAACGCAACAATGCGGAGTTAGCTTAGAAAGGTAGAACAAAAATAAAACTATGATAATCAAGCTTGACCATATGGACGAGGGTTGCCACAAAAGTACGCCACTTCTATATGCATATAGTGAAAAACTACCAAGTACTTTTAAGTTTTGGCATTGAAATAATTAGATGAAACAAAATAGAATTGAAGCCTTGCAAAATAACAGTCTTTTAACCCTTGGGCCCATTTTATTTGATAGATAACTTTGAATTTGACACAAGTTTCTATAAATAAAATATAATATATTATAAATACAAAATTAGTAATATGAAAGTAAGAACTCCACTGTTTTTAAGAAGATTTTAATATATTGGAACATTAAACAGATTTTGTTAATGAAAAAATACTTTTTTTAAATAATAAATATATAAATAAAACTACTTACTGGAATATTAAATTGATATATATCTAAATACATAAGTATATGTAATTAAGAATCCCTAAGTGGTAATTGGTATTTCAAATCAACCATGAAAATATACATATTTGGCTTTTTCAAATCTTAATAGATTCTTCTTCAGCTGAAAAATATAAATAACACTTTAAAGTAATTGTTGACAATCATTTGGAAATGAAACACTTTCAACATCGATATCAATTGAAACAAACTGTTTCTAATGAAATATTCAATTTCAATGTATTTTATTCATTCGAAATAGAATTTTCAATATTTTTCAGTCTAGTAATATTCCAAATTTCATTTTTTGCCTGAAACAATTTTAAATGATACACTATAAAACTCGTATACTACATCAATCGGCGTTTTATTCGCTTCTTACTGATAAAAACAATTAAAATTATTAAACCAATATTTATACTGACTTCAATTCCATTGTTTTTAGTAACCAAGAACTTCTCAAACTCACCTAGTACCTTTGCCACGGGCTGGCGAAACAAATTAAAATATTACATGGTTGACCCTGAAACTTGGGCATACGCCGCCGTCTGTAGCAAGCGAGCTGGCACAGTGGTCGCCAAAGCCAGTTCTAATGCCATAATTAAAAAATTATGTTAGAAATTTGTAGCTACAAGTAAGAATTTTAATTTTAAGCACTTTCTTTTAATCACTCTCGAAGGAACAATATTATTTGTATCCCTTGAGTCAATATTTATTTATTGGAATATGGAGTTAATATAGATCTCATTACTCTTATTATCGATAACAAATAAATTGATTGATTAACCACATTTTGTTTGAACTGTACCCTGAAATGGCAACTGTTGTACAACACTTACATTTAATAGAACATTTATTAGAATATGGATTTAATATAGATCTCATTTACTGTTATTAATAAGCTAGTTAATATATCGATAATAAATAAATTGATTGATTAACCACATTTTGTTTGGACTGTACCCTGAAATGCCAACTGTTGTACAATACTGTTCTAATTGAAAGTAAATAGCTTTCAAAACATAATATTATTGTCGTGGTATTTGTGGAATGTGGTCTGTGGAATGTGGAATGTAGAATGTGGACACTATTCCGACCACTGTACAGCAATTCACACATTTTACCCCAACGATCGACAGTCGCGTCGATCAATTGCCACGGCCATTGTTTGGCTTTTATTTTTGTACCCTTGGTTTTGTTGCCGTGCTGGATTTTGCCGGTAATTCCTCCAGTTTTGCAGCCCTTCACAAAGTGCCAAAAAAAAGCTACAGTGGAGCAAGCTTGACAGTAGGAGACCCTGTACTTTTGGGAAGGAGCCAAAATAAGTGTTGCAAAGCGAATAGTGGTACAAAATAAATAGTGGTAAAAGGTCAAAACTTTCGTGTTTACTGTCCGATTGAAATGAAATTTTCAGGACAGATTCGGACTGAAGTTTATATGATATGATATGATAGGGCATCTGGATAATGATGGTGTCTCTTGCTTTTATAGTCTCTGAGATCTTGGTGTTCATAAAGGGATAGACGGACAGACAGACTTGGCTTTATCGACTCGGCTGATCAAGAATATATATCCGCCTCCTTCTGCCTGTTTCGCACACATTTTATGGGTCAAAGTTAATAGACCCTTTTGTACTTTTTTTTAAGTACAGGGTCTACAAAAACTAGAAACTATTGATGAATCTTACCTATAGCATTTGATTTGATTGTGTGCGTGCCCATGACAAGTGTATGGAAATAGGCAGCAATAAAAAAAAGCCTAAGCTCGAGCCGATCGGGTTTGTCGCGTGTATCAATGGCGCGTGTAATATTGGTAGATATATACATATAGTAGTATGTAGTAGTATGTAGAAAAGTGCTAGAGATTGAATTGGTAGAGGGGAATTGGTTTTGGAAAATGTGTGAGATACTAGTGTGCGAAGATCAGCTGACAATCGGTTAATAGAACAGTTGGTAGCTTGGTTGACAGATTAAAAGAAAGAAAGTCTGCTTGATAGATTGTTGAATATATCGTGTGGTAGATCAGTTGTTTGAACACTTTTTTGATCCGTTTGATATCTCGATGGAAAAGATCGTTAAGCATATTGGATAAGTTGGTTTGTTTATTTGAATGATCACAATGTACGTAGATCGGTTAATAGATCGATAAAGGGATCAGTTATGGAATCAAGTCGTTGATCGTTGGGAAGATCACTTGAGATCAGTTGTTTAATCAGAATGTGCATAGATCGGTTAATAGATCGATAAAGGGATCAGTTATGGAATCAATTTGTGGATCAGTTGTTAGATCTCTTGGTATATCAGTTCGGAGATCGTTGAGATGGCTGAAGATCAGTTGTATAATCAATTTTCTGTTCAAATCTATTAACATATCGACAGAAAAATGATTGAGGAAATCAGCTAGTTAA
Organism: Drosophila testacea; assembly: GCA_035043265.1. Lineage (NCBI taxonomy): Eukaryota > Metazoa > Arthropoda > Insecta > Diptera > Drosophilidae > Drosophila > Drosophila testacea. The sequence goes on along the minus strand of JAWNND010001082.1, from coordinate 7,100 downwards.
TCAGATGATTGACTTTATGTTGATCAGTTGAGATAAACGCTTTGCTTAACTTTTTTATTATCAGTTGAAAAGATCTGAATTTTGAACAATAAAAAGATCAGTTTGCAGATCTTTTGGTTAATTAGTTTGTAACTAGATCACTTGGCAGATCGTTTAATATATTACTTCTTAGATCGCTGGACAGACATACATATAAAGAGATCGTTTGGTAGATCTTTAGGAATATCCTTAACAAATAGAAAGAATCTATCGAGTTGGCAGATCTCTTTGTAAGTAATTGATACATCTGTTACTAGATAATTTATCACTTAATAAATCAGATGGTAGGTGGCTTATCAAATTGAACAAATCAATAGCATATCAATTGTTGTTAAGTTGTTTGTCAGATCATTTCAAAGATCGCTAGTTAAATTGTAGAATAATACACATGGGTCGTTGGGATGTTAGCTAAATCTGATGATCCCACAAATACTATTCCACATTCCATGGACTTGTCAAAGAAGCTGAAATTGTTGGATTCGTCATGCGATTAGTTTTGGTTAGTAAGGGATAGTGGTAAGGGGGCAATGTTTGAAACTTCTTTTAAATTACAAAAAGAAAAAAGAATAAAATACATTAAGCTACAGTGAAGCCAACTCGACAGTAGGAGACCCTGTACTTATGGGAAAGCGCAAAAAGTGGTGAAAAGCGAATTGTGGTACAAAATAAATAGTGATAAAAGGTCATAGCATATCTTCTTCTCCTGAATAACTTCCGCGTTTATCATCCGATTTTCAGGACAGTTTCGGACTAAAGTGTATATTATAAGACGGATAGACAGACAGACATGGCTATAACGACTCGAAAGTTAATGCTTATCAAGAATTTATATACTTTATGGGGTCTGCCATGCCTCATTCAGCTTGTTATGTAATTGGACAAACTTAATAGACCCTTTTGTATATTTTTAAATCTACAGGGTCTAACAAATCTCATTTATGGCATATACAAGCATATCTACTTATTTAGTCATATGCTCGAGTGTGTGGAAGAGTGTTGTCCAAATAAAATGCGATAAAACTGTGCAAAACGCTTTTGCCACCCGGTCTCGTACTCGTAGTACGTCTTTTGTTTCTGCCTCCGGTTTAACTTTGGTTTCTGTCTCTACCTCTGCCACTGCCACTGCCTCTGCCACTGCCACTGCCTCTGCCTCAACTCTCTGCCCCAGCCCCTTAAGGAGGGAGGGGGAAACGGAGGGGAAAGAGGCTCCTCCGCTTTCAAGCGTTGCGACGGCGCGTGGGAAAATAAGTAACCACAAAGCTGTTGGCGTTGAATGAGGCTAGATAAAAGTCGGAAAATACAGTCAAATACCGACTACGATATACACTTTCATTATGTTATTAAAAACAAAGAGTGATAAAGATTACATTTTCAAATAAATCTTAAAAGTTGCATTCAATATTAGTAAAAGTTATATTTATTACTATTATAACTTGAACATTTCATACACAAATCTTCAACTAATGCTTTTTATTATTATTTTCACATAAACATACGTACTATGTGTAGTATACAATCTTAGCCACATTATGATAATAAAGTAAAGTAACCTTGAGCTTAAGGAAAACCACAGTTGAGTGGATGGAGATGGCAGTGAAAATTTGAAATGAGTGGGCGATTAGGGAATGAAATAAAGTATTATATGTACATACATAAATTGAAAGATAATTCGACAAAAATATATATAGTCATAAGTATGTGTGAAAAGAACTTTTATGTTTTTATATGCATTCTACTTATGTATTTTCTACATATTCTATGTTAAATATATTACATTTCTTATTCCTTGTTTTATGGTCTCTGTTTTATAGCCTATACTTTTTATTATCTTTTTATGTCATTTATATTTTGCTCTATATTAAACATTTTAACGTATTATATTCTATGACTTTGTCTAAATTCTATGTATTTCCTATATTTTCTATGTTATATATTATATTTTATAAATTACATTTCTTATTCCTCGTTTTATGGTCTCTGTTTTATAGCCTATACTCTTTATGTTCTTTTTATGTCATCCATATTTTGCTCTATATTAAACATATTAACAAATTATATTCTATGTCTTTTACAGTCTGTACATTAATTTGTAACATTTATAATTTATATAATTTGTCACTTTAACAAAACTGGACCGATTCTTATGTGGAATGTAATTTGTATCATGATTTGATCTATAAAATTGATTCCATATTTCAATGTATTGTGTTTTCAAACATCTTTTTTTCTCATTTTTAGATTTAAATAAAGATAAACAACTTTTATGAGATTTAAAATCTTTAGCTTTCACTTTTAAACAATTCCTGGCGTTCAAATCAGTACAGATCAACACATTAAATTTAATTCGGAAGAAAAGAAAATGACAGAAATGTGATTTATTCTTCATTAAATTTTTTCCGAAATATTTCATGTTCTTTGCCCATCTAGCTCTATGATTACTGAGTTGATATTGAAGCTAAAATCTGTTATTCCTAGCATATGTTTAGGAAATTCAACCGCCAAACATTATCTAACATATTTCAGAATATTATATACATAACGTGACATACATATAGCTGGAAGTGGAAGTGAGCTTTGAGCTCAGTCTCTTACAGTTTTGTCCAGTAAACAGAAATATTGGCGTGTGGAAATTGAAAAGCTATGGACTGCTTTTTTTTATTATTATCACTTTTCGTTTGTTTCACAAAATTCCTCGATTCTCGAATTCAATTCTTAGGAATTTGTTGTTGTTGTCTTTCAGAAAAGCAGAAAAAAAAGCAAACAACTGAATGTTTTGTGTAATACAAAACTGAAAACTTTTCAAGTGCATAAATCATGAAATATGTATGTAATATTTTGCTGAGAAAGAACAAAATTATGGATAGGCACAAGGTATTATATGAGGATCGGGGATCGGGAATCGGGAATCGGGCATTGGTTAAATAAGGTCATTCGCACGACAATTACAGTTATGTTAACTTTACTTTTGTTTAATTCAATCATCATTTTGTTGGCATTAATTAAGTGGATGTTTTTCAAGTTCCCCCCACATTTTGCTGCCATCAGTTGAATTTGATATAACAAGCTTAAAGCAAAGACTTCAGCAAAATTTGTAAGCATGTAACGGCTTCTAAGGTCGCATGGACTGTCTTGATGCGCTACAGTTCAACTCAGTTCAGCTGGAAATGACATTTTCCAACACTTTTCTTTCGACTACAAAGTGTATATACATTTTTATACTTTTTTAAACTGGGTGTTTCACTGTAAAAAAGAAAAACATTTATAGCCTATACAATTTTAAACACTCATTTGATAAAAAATAAGCTGGAAATGACATTTTGCAACACTGAAAACTCGAAACTTTTACCCTTTTTCGATTAAAAAGTGTATATATACATTTTTTTCTTGGTTTTCCATTGAAAAAAAGGAAAACATTTGTAGTCTATACAATTTTAAACACACATTTGTTAAAAGTTAAGCTGGAAATGATATTTTGCAACACTGAAAATTCGAAACTTTTACCCGCTTTTTACTACAAAGCTTGTATAAATGTTTCTTGGTTTTCAATTATTAATAAATGTAATTTTATTGGCTGTTCAGTGTACACTCTCCAAACAAATGTTTGTAGATTTTTAGTAAAGTTAACAAAAGAAAAACTCTGCTAAATGGAAAAATGTATAAAACCTGTGAGAGCATTAATTATTTTTGATTCGTTATGGCAATTTATGTGTACGATTCTCTTGCGTTCATTGAACTCTGTTTACATTTTGTATTTGTTTAATTAATTTATTAAAAACTTATGCATATTGACGGTGTCTGTTATGCCTTCTATTAAACAATAACTTAATTTGGGAGCTTAAAGTGTATTACGTTACTTAACAGTAAGGGTTATCTTAACTATAGGTTAACTATAAAAGACGCTGTTAAGCTTCGATCTGTACAAAATATGTTAAATATTCATCATCTAACTATCTTACAGAACTCTCTTCTTTATTTCTTACTTCCTCTCTCCAGAGAGTATACATATATTTGCTTTTCTGCTTTTGTATGATGTTCTTAAACTTTCTACTGCCTCTTAAGTTTTTTTTAACAGTCCGTTACCTTAGCAATAGGTTAACTTTAAAAGCAGTTGGTTAACTTATATTTGTAAAATTCATCTTATGTATTTATCATCTTACCTTTTTACAGTTCTCTCTTCTTTACCTTCTGATTTTCTCTCTCTCTCTGCTTTGTGTGATGTTCTTAAACGTTTTACTGCCTCTTAAGTGAAATGCATTGCAATATGCCAGAGTTAATGAATTGTAGCTCACAAATCGTTGATCGAATTGAATTTAGCGAGCTGGCAACTTTAAGTTCAAAGTCAACCCAAGAATACTCTTACATGATAATATTTATTAAGATTTTATTTATTTGTATTGTCCGTGGAAGCTTGAATTACATTTCCATAATTAATTTCCTAATTTTTGTTGTTCTTGCAGAAAATGCATTTAATACCCAATAATATATAATAATAATATTATTGAAGCAATGATAAAGAAGAGAAGGGGAAGAACAAAGAAGGGAACAAAAGTGTCTATATAAATAATTGCGTAGATTGGCTTTTTTGTTGTTGTTGTTGTTATTGTTATTGTTGTTGTTGTTATTATAGCAAGTGTCAGCGATTCACAGAAATTGTTGTATTCTTTTTTATTTTGGACAGACAGACAGAAATTATTTGGTAAAAGCCATTGGCATTGGCAATGGAAACTCGATGGAACCTAATGGAATCAACTGCTAATTGCGACGCAAATTAACAGCGGGATCTTCTATCTCTCTCTCTCTCTCACTCTCTCTCATTCACTCTTTGGTTCTCCCGCTCTCTCTTGTCGTCAGTCAATGGCTTTGAAAAGTGCTACGAAGGCCATTTCGTTTGGGGCCGCAGGAAATGTCACCTTATACCCTATAGACACAGCCCCAAGAAACGTTGACGTTGCACGCCTCAAAATACAACCAAAAAAAAAAGAGAAAAATATGGAAATAAAATAAATAAAGTAAAAAAAAAGACAAAAAAAAACGAACTTGGTAGCATTTTTCGTTTTTGTCGATTTCCATTTTCTTATTCGATTTCTTCTGCGCAGTTGGTTATAAGTTTTGGGCCATCACTTGATTCTTTTATTTATTTTTATGGCCGGGGCATAAAAACATAATTACAGCCACTCCGACACTATTCTTTCTCAATCTTCCTCTTTCTATCTCTATCTCTATCTCTATCTCTATTTCGACAGTCTAGAGACATTTGTCTCTACATTATTATTCAGAGATCACATCATAACGAGACGAACTTGTTTTGTAGTTGATTAAAATAGCTTCCATTTGCATTTCCACCTGCACATGCATTTAACCAACACTGCCCGCGTAGTGTTGACTAATGCAGCATCGTATTTTGCTAACACTTTAAGAATTTCCTTAGTTCATTTGAAGATTTTATCAGAGATCACTTCATAACGAGACGAACTTGTTTTGCGGTAATTGGAAATGTTTCCATTTCCACCTGCACATGCATTTAACCAACACTGCCTGAGTAGTGTTGACTAATGCAGCATCATATTTAGCCAACACTTTTAGAATTTCCTTAGTTCATTTGTAGATTTTATCAGAGATCACTTCATAACGAGACGAACTTGTTTTGCAGTGATTAGAAATGTTTCCATTTCCATTTCCACCTGCACATGCATTTAACCAACACTGCCCGCGTAGTGTTGACTAATGCAGCATCATATTTCGCCCACAATCTCATCGTTTCCCTTAACTCATTTATAGATTTTATTTGAACAATTTCTATTCGCAGAAATACGCAAAATGATTAGTGCTTCTTTTTCTTTTCATCCAAATCCAAAAGATTAAGAGATTTCGGGGAAATTTCCTATGAGTTGATGTGTGTATAAAAATATATATATATATATATATATTCTGTGTAAAATGCAAAATGTAAATGAAATAAAACGCGGCACGTGTAGCATTATAGACACATTCATATGCCAAATTCTATTTATAACGACAACAATTAGAATTATGGTTGCGGGGGTGTACGATCTTACAAGTTGAAATGTCCGAAATAAACGCACAAAAAAATGTCAAAAAAATGTCGAAGAAAAAAAAAACTTAAAATTAGCATGAAATAATAAATTAAAGTCAGCCAAGTCAAAAAATAAATACTTTTAGCCTGACATCTTCAAGTTTTGCGCTGTGGCGCCGTGAGAATTTCATCAGAAACTTTGTCTATAACTTGATTAAAATTGTACTTAAACCAGTTGCGAATTACATGCTCTTATATACTTTTCTTAACATTTGGTTTGTCCAAAATGAGAATATATTATTTGTTTAAGATCGTCTTCATCTTCTGACATATTTATCCATGACTTTCCCTCCATTCTGGTCATCAGGAAACTTTGTTTTTAACTTGATTAAAATTGTACTTAAATCAGTTGCGAATTTCATACTCTTATAAACGTTTCTTATCATTTGGTTTGCCTTAAATAAGATTATATTATATGTTTAAGGCCGTCTTCATCTACTGACATATTTCCTAATGACTTTCCCTCTATTCTGGTCTAGACCTTGGTATGGAGTTCATCTCAAGTTTAATTTCATTTTTGGAAAGTGGCTGTCAACTATGTATTTGTTTTTTTTTTGTTTGTTTTTTTTTTTGTTTCTTCCAAACTAATAAACTGCAGTCTCTCTGAACTCTGAGAGGTGCCCTCTAGCTGAGGTTTTACAACCTGACTTTGCTATTTGAACCGGTCTTTGGATATCTCAGTTTGCATTTTCATCTCTAACGAAAGGTCGGGTCAACCTTGAGTCTTGATTATTCACTAACAGCTAGAAAGATACAAAATACATACGTAAATCAATTAAAACAGGCCTATGTAGAAAGATACGCACTTTGTCGTTAGATACTGTGAGTTTTCTATCTTTAAATCAATTGTTAGGACAGTTACATTCCATGCTATCAATTGTATTTGTATCTGTAAGTGTTTTAGTATCTGTATCTGTATCTGTATCTATTGATGTTTTGTCAATTGTATTTTGCAAACAAAGCTTTA